>KK351027.1:830116-1231990 GCA_000671755.1 Glossina brevipalpis | reverse complement strand
CAACGATTGTATGGAGCGAGACTGCAGCTTCCAACAGCAGGAGATGTACACTTTTATTTAAATCACAGAAAACACTGGTAGTAATTATAGCACTTTTATATGTTTTAAAAAGTATTAAAAGTTGGTAAAAAATTAATGTTTGATAAAAAATTTTAATATTAAAAATTTTAATATTAAAAATTTTAAAAATTTTAAAAATTTTTTCCAATTTTTCACACACAGAAAAACGACTTTCTACCCTTAGGGTTGCCAATCTATGGTCTTTTAATTTTCACAAAAAAAAAAAAAAAAAAAAAAAAACTCAAGCACTTAAATCTACTTACATCGTTGAAATTTAATAATTAAATGTGCCGACAAGTAGGTGTCGCTTTGCAATTTGCTAATCATAAAAAAAAATTACTACCACTATCTCTTACACAGTTGTATTATAACGTAGAAACTTGTTCAAATAGTTGCCGATGATGGGTCAAGACATAGGAAGCAGAATAAGAAAAAGGATTGTCGTTGCAGTTATTATAAGAAAAAGCAAATATCGTACATAAGAAAAAAGTAGGAACAAAAATTAGGCAGCCATAATATTATTATTGATTAATTAATAATTGATAAGTGATCAATTAACTAATTATTACACTAAAATACATACGTATCTGATAAATATGAGTATTATACAATCAATTACATAATAAGTCCGATTTTCAAATCAGTTAACTCAAAATCAGTTTCTGAAAATACTTTTTAAAATAACAATAAAAATATAATTGTTAATTTATAACCCTGACAATTCGAGACCCACGTAAATTATGAATAAGTTGCACATATAAAGCACGGTTCAGTCCATTCATTCTTAACCTCCTAAAAGAGCTATTATATTGTATACAAGCGTTTATTTTCTTATTAAACTTTTCATTTACCTAATAACCCGTTTCAAGGGCAAAGCATTTCTTCTCTCGCTACGATATTTTTATAAATGTAGAAATATAGGAAAAAGAAAAACAATAAAAGACTACGAATGAGCAAACCAAAACAGATAACATTAATTTAAGAAGAAGAAGAAAAGACATTGCCTTGCAAGAAAGCACTGCCGCAAACTAAATACTGAAAAGTTGCCGTTGATATATTTTCTTCAGATTCTAAATTGTATTAACAATGAGCCGGAATGTATTAGCTCCACCTTTGTTGCATATGAGTAACAATCGTTGTTATCGCGTTAACGAAGTTCACGAAGATTTCAGCGATCAACGACAAGCTGCAATGAAAGCACATCCTCAATCCACTAGGCAGGCATACGATGAGCAAGGTAAGAAAGAATACATTGCTTCTGCAATTTCTAAAGAACTTTGAATAATCTTCTGTTTAGACTTATATGGGGAAGAATACAATGATGAAGTAGATGATGAACTAAGTGACATAGAATGCCAAAACTCCGTCTTTAAACTCAAAATACACGTAGCATCGTCAGTTTCGCTGAAAAATATGTTGTGAGAACTTTATAAAACTCTGCCAATATTTTCAGTGCATTTTATGGCGGCCTTGTCGGTACTAGAGGCTCAACTAAACATCGATTGGAATCTGAAACATCAACCGAAATATTGATACCTCCTCGTGTAGTTGAAAACAGTAATAAAAATCGCGATTGTAGTATCATAATCAAGGGTAAAACTCGTAACGCTGTTGCTACAGCTAAACGTAAAATTGATTTGCTGGTGGCTTCATTGAGAAGCCGTATGGCTGCCACACACTTCTATGGAATAGCCTTAAATCATGACGAAATACGTGAAAACTTTCAATTATTTAAAGAAAGTCTAGATTTCTATAACAGTTTGAAAAGCTTTTAACAAAAATTTTCATTAACAGGAATTAATTTTGTCTGCCCAGATAGCAGGCATTGATGAAAGCTTATTTCAACTTGACACAAGTATTCATGCGACATTTGGCGCCTGTGTATTAATGGATGATGTAGAACGTAGTAAGGCTGCTGCAGTATTACAAAGTTGCCGGTAACTATACTTGAATATCTGTAAACAGCCGCAATAATTATTTTTTGCTTACCTTATTTTTAGCGAATTTCTAGTAGATGTTAAAACGCCTTTTAAGGTACGTGTCAAAGGATTAGAAATTATGAACGATGATCCAAGCGCTGTACGTGTTCTTTACGCTATTCTCGAATCACCAGATTTGCAAACATTTGCTGATCGCTGTTTTCTGCGTTTTAAAGAGAGTGGATTTCAGAGAGATCATGAACGGGGCAACGTAAAATTTCACATGACTCTTATGAATAATCGCTATAAGGAAGAGTATTCAGAAGGTAATTCAAAAAAAGGAATATCAAAAAATTTCGATGCTCGTGAAATTCTCAAACGTTGGGCCGATTTTGATTTCGGTTCCGCTGAGTGTAAAGAGATATTATTGTGTGTTATTGGTTCCTCCCGAGAAATGAAGGGAGAGTTTTATAAAATTACCAGTTCTTTAAAATTTTGAATAAAAATATGAAATATTTTCAATAACTTTTCTATTGTAAAAAATGTTGATCGTAATAAATTTTAACTGAAGTACACAAAAAGTAGTTCAATGATGATCCAAATTTACTAAATTCCTAAGTCAAAGTACATATATAATGCTAAAATGTAGGCTAGGTTGCTACATAAAGATAAATTATTTATAAGGATGGGGTTCGAATGATGGTGCCGCCAATCTACATCTGGCAAGCTCGTTTAGTAAGCCAAATGATTTTTCACCGATCTTTACTAGAAATCACAATTTTGTTTTTTGTAATGGCGACTTGAAAATAGGCGGATGTTTCGGCTCATACCTGCATTTTGTTTTGCTTTAATTAAATTCTTAAAGACTCCAACAAATGTTACGCACTACTCGTATATTTGATCACAGCAAGCGAATTATTTAAAAAAGAAAAAAATTTCTTGAGTCAAGCGATGAATGGATATCAGGCCTTCACCCGCATTGTTTCCTTTTCTTCTTTGGAAATTCATTGCTCAACGCGTTATATTTGAAATTTATTAGACATCTCTTTCAGAATACATTTTTATAATTTATACATTTTACCACTTCTTTCTCTTTTGTTAATTTTTATTGTACAAATAATATGAATAAATAATTTTTAGTTTCGTATGTATTTATTTGTTTGTTTATGTGTATAAATATAAATTTCTTGTTTGTTCCTTCCTCTTCAATTTATACTAAAAATAATAAATAGAAAAATAATGTTTAAAACTTAAAGTTATTAAATATGTATATGTATATAAAAATGAAAAGCAATTATCTGAGGAAAAAGAGGGATCAGGTCAGGATTACGTGTATTTTGGTGTGCATTTGTATTAGTTTTTTAACTGTATTTCGGTTTATAATGTGCGTGCTTTACAAAACATGTGCATAAAACCTGTGCGTGTCATTAACGGAGTGCAAATAAACTGAGAGCTTTAAAGAGGGGCTGGTAGACGTAAAAAATTATTTGAAATAACTTGGTTTTGGGATAAAGCGGGACAGTTTGCCACAAGGAGGCATCGTGGTGGTGTGTTGAAATTATTACTGGATTATGATTTAGCAGAGCGGTAACAAATTGAAGCTTTCCCGTATTTGTTATACAAGTTTAATATTCAGCGATACTACTATTTTGCATGACCGTTACTTAAAACGGCCGGTAACACATTTGCCTGCTGTACCACTGCGTTGATAACTTCAATTTCCTTTTTCAGGAAAGGTGCGTTTTCATCACTTTGAGGTTTTATACAAGTGGCATTGGTCACCACTTCGCTGACCGTGTTTGTCAGAGCTGTGGTATTACGTTTACGCAAAGCATGAGAAAATTCACAATCGCGCATAAGATCATTTTTGAACCCAACTATACCACTAACGGTCTCCGTAACAGTCTTATCAATAAATTCCTCTATATTTTTGGTTTCAGCTTCAATTTTCTCCTTCAATTTGCTCGACAATTGATCCATTTCGCATGCATCATGTTTAACGCTTACCGCGTCACGAGCGTCACTCGCTATATTATTTAATTCTGAGGTCAATTTAGTTGGTTTTTGTTCACGTTCATGTAGTTGTTGTGGTTGCTTTAAAGTTTCATAATTATTTTCTATAAAATCATTATTGAGATCTGTGTTAAGGTAATTGACTGAATTTACAGCCAATATACTCTTCACTGAGTTTTGTTCGTTTGTTGACAATTTTTTTACATTGCTACCATTAGAAGCAGAAACGGCATCAGCACAATCAGTCTTTAACATTTCTTGTGCTGGTATCGCAATTACGTTCGAGCGTTTCTCATCTTTTATGAATTTAGGTAAAATACAAATAGTAATGAGTGCAACAATATGAAGGCACAAATAAAAGTTCAGGTACAATCTGATACTGGCCTGTAAAGAAATTAAGAATACAAGTTAAAAGTGTTTGTGGATAACCGTTCGCGTGAAACAAACAAAGTTACTGTTAGATTTCCTTCTTCTTTTGCTGCTTTTTGTCTTTTTAATTGTTTTGGTTTACATATCTTGAAACCCCATGAATTAACAAATGTATCAAAGTAAAATTTTGTTCTTTTTGTGAACAAAATCCGCAGGAATAGATAAGCGAAAGGATCTAGATCAACTCGGATTTTATTGATTGTAAAATCTTCTTCTTTTAACAGTGAAATATCTTTTAAAACTAACTTTCTTCGTTTAACACATTTAGTTTAATTTCAGGATTATTTATATTCGAATGTTCTAAATCTTTTATATCCACTACTAAAGCTAGAGAAGAATCAATGTTAATGTAAACCCCCTGAATGAATTAACCGAACTCATTTTTGACTCTTTGAAAATTATGTAATGGAAGGATCGTAACTTTAAGTATTCGTTAGCAAATCCTTCGCTTTATAAGTTGGGAAACTTCATAACCTAATTAAATATTGAAAAAAACATGTCTTGCATATATTTAACTACTTGCACTTGAAGCATATTTAAAAAAAGAGACTCAATATTACATATTCAATGATTTAGTTTTTAAACCATTAAAAAAGTTGCTTTCAAACTGGATCATACAAGAAATTACTATTTCTACTCTTTCGACGCAAATAAAATTTTACTTAGAGAAATTCATAATAAAAATAAATTTACCATGAGTTCAAGCATAACAAATGGGAATGTGGTATAACCCATGACAATACGTGTTGTTAAGCATGTTAATATATCGTAACACATGCGCGTAAACTGTGTCCGCTGGAATCGATATCGGAACATACGACGAGCCTTGTTTAAAAAACATTATAAAATTAGTTCATAGGTTTGGTTAATGATAGCACAACTGAACTCACCGCCCGAGCTGATGTTACCATAAGAGCACCGGTAGCAAAAGTCAAGTAATAGCCCGGATAGAAACCATGCCAAACGGCGCTCAAAGCAAATGTTAACACTGTACCATACTTTTTAGGAACCCGCTCATAAACGACCGTACGCAACCAGCGATTTGTGCCACAATTCCAGTTATTAATGGCATCACGCATATTGGTAGCAAACTAAACCATAAATTTGTTAATATTTTAAAATGATTTAAATGTAAATGTGCTCGCTCTCTTACCTCAAAACCTAAAACATTAATGTTCGATATTAAATCCCAATTGGCGTTGCCATCTTTGTCGTAGCCAGTGAAGCCGAGACCAGAGTTATTACAAATAGCATCGGCTAGCAACCAGGCATGATAATATTTAAAACGTGTAAACGTTGTGGACATCATCGTGTACCATAAGCAATACCACGAAGAAGAATTGGCTATGAAGTCCTCATCTTTCAAATTTTTGATAGGATACAATTTAGAAAATTTGATGAATATAAACGCACATATTAAACTGCCAACAACTTTTTTTATCACCGCCTTGACGGGTGACGGTTCTACTATTACTGGTGATTTAATATTATCCACCTGAGGAGAAGCAATTTTAAAAGAAGTTTTCTTTGTTTACTTATTATATAAACATACATTCATGGCCGGTGATTTCAAAAGATTTGATCCTTCAATAAATTCTATATAGTCCTTATAGAAGATAGCCGGCCCCGCTAATAAACCGTGAAAATTCAAAACAAACGAATAATATTCTAACGTAGAAGGCATTTTCCGTACAGCATGATATTGTTGAGCTTTAGTTAATTCCTATATATTAGCACAAGCAATGATAAATAAATGTTAATTCATTGAATTCCAATTACAACATACCTTTGTAGATCTCACAAAACCATCATGTATGCTGTAAGCCAAACTTGTTACTTTTTGCGTTATAATCATCAAAGGTCCAGTAATATCTAAACAATCCGAACCATTATCGTAAATCTGGCGCATTAAATGTATTGTTAGTAAATAGGTCATAGCCACTAGCATGACGTATCTATAAATAAAAATATCCAAAAAGAAGAAACTGTATTCCTCAAATAGTGTAGGGATGATATTGGACTTACCTTTGTACAACTTGAGGATTTTGGGTACGTATGACAACATAACAAACAGTTGGAAGACCGGCAATATGTATGGCTTGTGGCCCAAAACAGAAATAGCCAAAACATAAACCAAGTACGAGAGCAACGACATGTCGTACTGTTGAAGACACTTTGGAAGGATGCAAAACTGAACGGAAGAGCGAAGCTAGGAAGAGTGCGATCACTTGGCATATTAAGAAGTTAATCTACAAAGGAAAAGAAATATTAATATTTTAAATCACCGTTCATTGCGAAAAAATCAGACGCAATTGGCATCATCTTAGTCGACTATCTTGAAAAGATAAGCAAAGGACATTGGATTGTTTGAAACACAAAACTAGGACGAAATGCATTAAGAACTTTCATCACCTTCAACTCGCTGTTTCATCAAACTCAATTGTATAAGTCGCGGGGTGAACAGAAGTATTCTTCTTTCTTTATTGTGTTCGCAACGAATGCAGAACTAGAAAGGATAACAGAAACTGTTTAGAACCACGCAACGGTAGCATCTTATACCTAATTTTTTGTTCAAACTACAAATCGTATTTATTTACTTCGGTTATCTATATGTTAAAGGTTAATTCTTCCGAAGTCTAATTTGATTTTGGAATGTAAAATGATTTCGATACAGTTGAGCTCACTGCTCGGTTTTTACTCATAAATAAATATACATATATAAATAAATAGATTAGTTTATCCAAGTTGAGACGAGAGTACTCAGTTTTTTCATTTCACGCAAATATTCAGGTCGTAACATACAAAAAAAAACAAGCAAGAAAATTATATTCCGAGTCAATGATACATACTTATCACCTTTATTTCCGATACTCCGATCTGCCGATTTTTAGCACTTTTGAGCTAAGTACTGTACAGTTGGCCAGCTATAGAATGTATGTGGAAGGTTTTCCTGTTGTATTTGTTGTAATGAGAAGAAAACTCTATGTTTTACTTTTTACTTTACTATGTAAGTGTTCTCAACGTATGCTGTGTGACAGAGAAGTCTTTTGACCAATTCAGCCAACAAATCTACCAAATTTAAAGCCACAGTATTAATTTTTGCGTCAGAGAGAATGCGTATCGCCTACGTCTACATAATGGAACCACATCCCTTAATAGATTTAAAATTTTATTCTGACCGACGGTATATAGCTTTTATAAGATTTTAAAGGTTTCTTCCGGATGTTACAAACGCTTTATCAAATAGAATATATACCCATATACAGCCAGTGGGTACAGACATTAAAATTTCAGATTTCGTCGCTCTCTCGCATTGTCTATTAGACTGCGTGTAATCCCTCGAGTGAAAGTAGACAAATGCAAAGTAAGTGTTTGGATGAGCGATTGCTATTGAATATAAAAGAATTTCTTCTTTCTCCAACCGTTTGGTCTTCGATTCTACAAACCTAGAGACTGAAATACTCCGTTAAGTTCCCACCTAACATTTTCTATTTCGTTAAGCATCAAAAGTACATTGCAACTAGGTCGAGATATAGAGGAAATATTTGGAAATTTTTTGGAATATTGTACGAATAAATAAATTGCTTTGTTTTGCATATTTTCCTTCAGATCTCAACGGTAGTTACCGGACAATACTGAACTCGACATGATTGCATTAGATCACTTAAATAATATTCTCCTGTCGTTGCTTCAACCGTTTTAAGATGATTAGCTGACGAAGTTTCTTTTGTTTCCTGAAAGTTGATTCCGCAAGCGTAAGAGGTCTCGCCTCAATCCTTTAAAAAAAAAACGCAAATATTGTATAAAGTGTAAGATAGTCAGATAGATCTCGTCATGTCTACCGCAAACGTAATTAAGTATCTAAGATGTCAATTTTGATTGATGTCTGTGTGATTTGAAATTAAATCAATCTCAAGAATTTGCAAACACTAATGCATTTTTGCTGCTAGCAAGAGCCTACAATTTTTTTGAAATGATGTAACATATTTTTTTTACGCATTTAAATTTAAATAATTCAAATTTGTTTTTATTAGAAAAAAATATTTTGATGTAAAGTTAACGCGCCTTCTTCAGTGTTTTGCATGTTAAATACAACAGTTTCTTAATTGCTTCAAGTTTCAAGTGCAGTTAACAGCCTTCATAACTTCGAAAGCATTCGTTTTCATATTCTCTAGGATTACGAGTTCCAGGAATTAGAATTTATTTTAATGCCAATAGTTGTATTTCAGAAGAACCCCGCGTACAGTCGGTCTCCACAATTCTTCTTCTATACTATAATAATTTTTTTCAATTATAAAGAATAAGAGAAACAAAAAACTAATTTCAATTTTTTACTAAAAACAGCAAAATATTTCAAAATTTTATTTCATAAACAAATGATCGTATATGCATACAAACACAAACTGGTAGTGCTGTGTACCAAACAAATTTAGCTTCAAACGAATTATTTTCGTATTTATTTTAGCCATTAACTTTAACAACAAAAAGTATTTATTTTACGTCTGACTTTCAAAATGAACAAAACAAACACATAATAGCCCAATAAAGTATTTGACCCGTTTGCAGACATGTTAGCTATTTATGATGCCATAAAAGACGAAAATTTGCGCCAAAAACAACAACTCTTATTAGGCTCATTTGATTGATAAACAAACACTTAACAATTCGACAAAATAACAAGTAAGGAAACTTTATGAGTAGAAATGCGTCAGAATTTGCTTAGACAATGAATCAAAGCGTCCTGTAAGCTGAATAACTTTCAACGGTTTTAAAAGACTGAATAAATTAAAAGAAAAAACAAAATTCCTAAATTGTTATCATCATATCAACTGATCATAATGTTATCTAATGTTAACTAATAAAATATAGCCTGCTAACCGCGATGGGAAACATCTCGTCAAGATTTGCCCGAAAACCAGACTCATGCGTTTCCAGTTAGCATAAAAACCTGGCCTAGTATTTTTTTTTTGTATCCTACTGCATTTACGGTGAGCTTTTATTAAGTTTTGTGAATGTTTACCTTATACTTTATTATGCTAAACTGTTCATTTGCATTGACATCAGTTCATTTATCCGTCTGGTAACAGTCCATTTTCGTATCGCATCCAACCTATCTGGGGATCATTATACATAGAGACATCCATTTCGTGGTACTGATGTTTCAAGGATTGTCATCCAGGGCATCATATCTTTAGTTTAATGTTTACCATTTTACGATATCGATCGTTTAACAACCCCACCTAAAATAGTAAAAACTTACTATAAAAATGCTGATTCCGTAGTATGTCCGGTTCGCCCATTGCGGGCAAATTATGGTCGACATCATCGTCCATTTGTCCGCACTATTGATAAAGTTGTGAAGAAGTTTGATGAAATTGGATCCGGAATAAATATATTAAAATCCAAACATCATCCGAAGGTCCCAATATGTCCATTACACAACGCGCACGGCATTCTGATCGCTACATCCATAGGATTACCAATTTTTTTTGGCGTGAAATTGAAAATATGGATTTTGAAAGATGTGGCTTCAACAGCAGGGCGCCACAAGGCGTACAAGACGCACTGCTTTCACCTTGTTGCGTGAGAAATTTCGTGGACGTGTAATTTCATATTTCGGTGATATGAATTCGCCACTAAGGATCGAGTTTGCGCATACAATTCTTAAACTCTCGACGCTTTGAAAGCAAATATAATTCAAGTTATGGCCGAGTTATTGCCTGCTATTTTCAGGCCCCGAAAAGATCCTGTCTTCCAAAGATGTGCCATGAACACATCCATCCACAAATAATGGCAAGCTTCAAACAATTTGTTGAAAAAAAAAATGTTATCCAAATCTCAATCAGAAGTACGTTTTATTTACGTTTACTGCAAAACTACGAAATGGATGACCCTGTACAATATTTTAAAGAAATTTAAAATGTTTTGGCGCAAGAACAAACGTTATTAAAAATGGATTGAATCGATTTATTTCTATGACTACGTCTCACGAAACACTCCATGAAAATGTCGCTACATAAAAACAAGCAAAGCAAATAAACACAATACAAGCGAGCTAGATCGACAATTAAATATTACCTACATCACTTCGCTTAATAAAATTCTTCAATTATTTTTCTAATAAGAGTGTGATGAAATTGAGGCCAGAAAATGAACTGACGTGATCTAAGTTTATCAAAACGAATTTTCTTGTCAAAGAACTTATTATTCTTCATTTAACATTTCGACCGTGTCGAATCTTTCATACTCACCCACTTTATCTTCAAAAATAGGTCTACGACACTCCTTAATATTGAATGCCCTGGAAATGTTTACGTAGTTTAGTGTAATGTTTTTAGTTTAAATTATACTTTATGCACCACCTTTAATCAATTTGGCTTATTTTCTATATTAAGGTACGTGAAGTAGCTCTCAATACTTCTGCTAAATTTGATCCAAAAATATTAATTTTTTCGGTTAGAAGACAGCAAACATTACACAGACGGACAAACGGACATGTTTAAATCGGTTCTAAATTTGATGCTGATCGTGAATATATATTACTTGTGCGGTCTTGGTCTTTTCTAAATGTTGCAAATAATTTGATAAAATTAACATATTCCCATCCTTGGATGATGGTTATAAAAATTAGACTTTGTTGGGGGAACAAATAAACTATTGGCTGCCATGAGATTACTTATATGAGGTAAAGTCCAAAAAATAGACGTATGGTTTCTAAATTTGAATATGTGTAATCCTTATGCGTTTATTACTACTATGAAATAATTTTTATCACAAAATGTTAAAAATTATATTTTTTTTTTTCCCATAAAAACGTTTAGCTTTTGTAGAAACGATTCGTATGGAAGGATTTTCAACAAACTGGTGCATTCAAATCTTTCATATCAATTTGAAAAAGAGAAAAATTTACTTGGCTGCTATTACTAAACTACGTTATGCGAAGTATTGCATAAATTATTGGTCGATACCCTCTCCAAAGATGTACAGCATGTATTAAGATGATTTCAAAAAATTTTTCATTCGATATTCAAATATTGGTCTCTGTTTAATGATTCGGTTTGTGTCTTTGCTAGTTGAACTTAAGTTTAAGAACTCCACTCCTGAAAATTGTGTACTAAATTTCGTCAAAATATCTCAAAAAGTGCGTCCTGATGTTGAGCATAAACATACATGGACGGACATCAGACGAACGTGTCTTTTTTAAGTTCTTCCGGGTCTTATGAACCGACACAGTCATCAGACGAACGTGCTTCCAGGTGTAGTAAACTTAATATACATTATAAACATTCACGATGTGTAAGAGTTTTGTTTTAGAAAACTAAGTGAATCCAATTGTTTTGGATGGTATTGGACCATTTTTGAATCCACTCTGTGTTGAAGGCAATAGGTTTAGTTTTTAATATTTTACAATGAAAATTGGTAGAGTATATATTAATAAATATAAACACAAATGTATAAATTTACCGTGATTGCTTTGGACCATATAGATCTATTTATTTATTAATCATTCTTACAAAAGTGTGTTATGAAAATTAAACTTTTATATGGCAATCAAGTCAAATCTTTGGTATTTTTTTATAGAAAAAAGTGAAAAATTATAGAAAAGACAAGATTTTAATTTATGTTCACTGCTTGCGGCGGGCACTCATGAGTCAATTCAAAGCGATGTACTTTCTTAAGAAAGTGTTCTAAAGCGTAATATATATTATTTGCTGTATATTTATACAGCTAGTCAGTCACACTCTCTATATAGGTCAAATTGCTTTTCTTTCCCAATCATTTTTTTTTTTCGCTTTTGATGAGAAAATCAAAAACAATTAAATGTCACATGTTTTATTGAATGAAGTAAACGTGAGTCGTACCGGAGTATGATTGTTACCTTTTTAAGAAATAAACGACATCTTATTGAAAATACCATACGGTTGTGCTTTCTTTATTATTTTTAATAGGTTTCAAGGTTTTGCGCCAATGTATGCCATTTTTATTCTCATTCTTTTTCAAATGATTTGCATTTAAAGCACAGACGTCCATTTTAAAAGTACTTAACCCTGAAATGGTACGGTTGCCTTTTTCAAAATGCTCCCTTAAATATATTATAGTTCCGAACACGTGGTATTAAAGAACGATTTTTAACTTTGTTTGAAGTTGGAATTCAATCGCGTTTGCGATTTTTACCAGGCAACGTGTAACGTGTTGAATTTGACATAGAAAAAAAAATGAAAATATTTTATACTGTCTTGCAAGCTGAGGGAAATGACCTTGAGAGTTATTTTTTTTTTATTTTTATATTCAATAGTAAGTAGCTCACGCGATTTATTATTTGGCATTGATTACGGCCAACAATAAATAGCGGTATTTTTTACGTAATTTCCTCTTTTCTTGCCAACCTTTAGCGTCACGTCTTCAAATGTATATAACAACACAGCACACTTATTATGATCACTTTGCCTATGTTTGCTTAAAGTGCTTATTGAAATGACAAATTTCTGAAAAGAATCTGAAAGATAAATTCCAAAAATTCTATAATTGATTTGATGAACTTTTCAGTATAAAGGTCGCGGTTTACATATGATTTCTATTAACATAATCTAGACTATGTTTATTATTATTATAATTATTGATTGCATATAATTAATAGAAAGAATTATACATTTGCCTGATTAGTGAATGATTACAAACATGACGACGAATGTGCGTCCACGTTATCAAACGTATACAACATTGACTGAATCTTATTTATTTTTGTTATTTTTATACTCTACATCGCTTGTTATGAATGTATATAATAATTATATAAAAGTCTGCTCAGAATTATGCAACACCCAGATGCACTTATCTTGAGATGTATATCCACCTTCTACTGCGGCCAATCATGTAACGCTCTATTTTGGCAAAGTTGTTCTTTATAAAATAATTTCTATATTTTTTTAAATAAATCTCTGACAGATTACAGAAAATTGGAGTATTTGGATGGCATGAAATCTTTTTTTTTTTTAATTTCTTCCTAGCCTTCATCACTGTTCATTTTATCACATCGATATCCCATATTTCTGCCTTAATTAATTAATTAAATAGAAAACGTCAAGACAAAGCGATCCTCCATAATTTAAATATAAATAATTTCATCCTCTCCTATCTTTTCTTTAGAGAAACCAAGATGTTTTCGATTTACACTTTACTATGAGCATGTCTTTTAATCGATTTGACCCATTTTTATCATCAACTTGTGTGCAGGAAATTCCAACTAAGAGCGTTTCAAAAACATACATAACTACAAGGGCAACAATGCTGCATGTTTTAACTATTCGGATTATTCCTAATTAAGAGATATAATAAAAATCTATTTAATGGATCGTAAAACCCGTTCATATTACAGTAAGGAATTCTTTAAAACCAAACGATCGGCTAAGCATAGATTTCAACGAATCGTTGTTAGTTGAAATCGACTTCGATCGATTGATTGTGAATATGTACGCTTTCCGCGATAGATATTCCTATGGCGTAGAATTATCTCTCTAAAATCAAACTTAGATCTTGTATTGAAATAAAATTAAGTCTAAAATCAACCGTATTTTATATTTTAACTGAAAAGAATCAAGATTTTATTTCTAGTTAGTAAAAGATTCATTCAAAGAAAAGAAAAAAATATTAGACTTCGATTCCTTACCCAATTAAAATATATATATAAGCAGATTGACAATAAAATTTTTATTTATTTTCTATTCCATTTGTTTATTGTCATTAACGTGCGGTGTTTTTAGTCTTTTTATAGATATATAATGTGTATTCGCTTCCGGTGAAAAAAATCTAAAAATCTCCGAAGAGAATTTTACACAACTACGGGCATTAAATATTTAGCATAAAATATTATTCGTTTTTGGTATAAGGCAATGTTCTTTTGATTTTTTTTTTTAAATTTGTTTTTTCTTTGAAGCAATTAATTAAGTAGTGATGTTCCAAAATATAAAAAAATATAATAAAATACCACCCTACGCTCTAACCACAGGAAATGCAGAAAAAGATGCGAAAATAGTAAAAGGTCCTCAATTATTTTCAGAGATTTCAACAGAAAGTGGTAAACTTTGAAGAAAAGTGGAACACCAGTAACCAGAAACAATTATGGTTAGGAATAGAAATAAATTAAAGATGTTCTTTATACTAAAGTCAAAGACTACCAGAGTAAGCCAAGAATGCTTTTCTGATTCTCGAACTGAAATAAATAATGAAAAAAAAATGCTTAGCACCGAGATCCGATTTCTAGAAATTGTTTTGCAATAATTATCGTTGTTTCAATAGACGGACGACCGACATCACAATACATCACCCTACACTATCAATTGCACCATTCATTTTGCAAACGCTATGACCTAACTAGAGTCATGTCGCAATTGTCGGTGATGAGTATAAGAAGCGTGTAATAAATAAAAATTCTTATCGCTTGCTATCCGAAATCATCTTATTTATAAAAGAACACAAACAAGTTGACTCATGCATAGAAAGAGAAAGTTTCAGTTTCTAATAATTTCTAAATATTTTTGTTTCGCAGAAAAAGAAATGCTCTCATTGTTGTTGTTAATAATGAGAAAATTTCACAGTGCTGATGGCTTTAGCTTTTTTCTAAAATATGACAAAATTCCAAAAATTAAACCTAAACGTCATATTCGATAACAGAGAAATGATTTAGAAAACACGAATTGTAATGAAGAAACGTATCAAAACCTAATATAATGAAAAAACAGCTGTAGAGACTAACGGATTTTTATACCTAAAACGAAGTTATATATGTTCTCAAGGTCGAAACAATGTGGCAGGTAGCACCTCATACAGTATACACAACGTTGCCTTGTGAATGTATAAAAAGAATTTTTATTTGAAAAATACGCGCGAATTGAATATGAATGTAAAGATTTATTTATTTAATTATTTTTTTGTGTTGATAACAACTGCCATTCATCATATCAGGAGGTTTCATGTCATTCTGTTTAAAAATTAGATTATCTTTTCGATCAATAAGCGAAGTCTCTGTAATGGCTTCTATTGACTTGAAAACACAAGATCATTTACCTAATGATGAATGTAAAGGAAATAGTTAAGTCAGAATCATATCCTGTAAACGAGACGGCTAGGGTTTGATGAGATTTTCAAATTTTTCATCTCTTTAATGAAATTTTCATGTGAAGTCCGGATAGCAGGTTATATGATATTTGTAAGAAAAATAAATAAATGTATGTACATATAAATGATATCTATTTTAGTGAGGATAAATGACAGAGTTACAACGATATCGCACAAATATATAACTTAAAATACATTCACAACGACAAAACATAACTTCTTCCTTAATTTTGTGCGTTCGGTGACTAAATGACTTTTAATTCACTATTTGCTTTACCGGTTTTTTGATTAAAGGGAACTATGAGAATTCTGCCTGATTTTTACATCTAATATCAAGCACTAAACAGTTTCGTACAGCATCTAGTTGTGTTACTAGATACTGGAATATTCTATCCGTAACACCATACCATGAACGCGTCTCCAAAAGAGAACTGTCTTGTCAAGTGATATCAAACGTATGCTTAAATGATGAAAAAAACAAAATTTATGTAAATTTTAAACAAGGTTTCCAAGTTTTCATGTCTAATTTTTTACAATAATGCACTGATATGTTAATTATTGAAAGCCAGTCAAACAGGTTTCTGGTATTGATTTGAATTAAAAAAAATAAAAAAAACTCATCAAATTAATGATTTTCCCTATCGCGAACTAATTTTAATTTCTTCTTTTGTTGTTGTTATTGTTTTAATGATTATAGCGACTAATGAATAAATAAAATTCTATAAATCGATTTATTATCAAATATAATAATCATTATTGACTTACTATTGTTTTAAAGAAAAAAAATGTTGCAATCGCTTATCATTTTTAACAGAGCATTACACAGCAGACATATTTATACAGACTGTCGAAAAAGTCTTAAGACACCATGTAGTTTTTATTTTAATCCAACAACTTTGTACGAGATTCAATTTTCATACAAAATCTTCATGATTCATAGCCGTCCTTGGACAGATAGTATATATTTTAAATAAAATTACAAAAAATATCGAGAGAAAGTTTTCGTACAGCATAGTCTTTCCTGGACTTCAATTTTGTGTTCATTAATAACTTCATAATTTATTATGAATTGTATACGCTCTATATCCTTTGTAAGAAAACATAGCGAATGATTGATTAGCGTAATTTTTGTACTGAAACTTTAGATGAATATTCGTCTTCAGTTTTCGATCAATCATCGCTATCGTGAGCTTTTGAGTTTATAAACCTTCGTACCAGCGTAAAATGCAAGGAATGGTAACAAATTAATATTCTAGGAAGTTATTGAGGCAAGAAACCATTGTAGATCTTTCAAGAAACCATTTTTTTTTTATTAGTTTAACAATTTCTATGGATCCCATAAAAAATAGGAGAAAGTATCACCACCAGAAAAATGTTTTCCTTCAAATTTCGGATATTTTTACACAACATCCAAAAGAATTGTTCGAGCCAAATGGATGCCTGTTAGAAAGCTGCAGTCTAATCATGATTTTAGAAAGCGTTTTGTATTGAATTTAAAATGTTTGTAAACAAAAATATATTAGTAAAGCAACATTAGATGGATATGAAGTTGGACTAATTCCAAAGCTTCCAATGTGGTTCTGTTAAGAAATTAGAAGTTTATTATAAAGTTTTTGGAGCTAATTTTTATTATTATGACTTGGTTCAAAACGTCAACATCTCCACCAACTTCAAGTGTATACTCTTCAAGGAAAGAGCATGAGTGAGAACATTTGAACGTGGAACAGCAATTTTTCGATCTACTTTTATTTTAAAGAAATGTTGGATAAGATTAAATGTTGATATACTATAATATTGGATAGGCGTGGTAAGAAATTTTAAGTGGAAATTTTTGTTGGGTAAACTATAAATATTGTGTAAAAGACCAAGAAAGCGGAGGTGTTTTCAGATTGTATCATGCTGCAGACATGCCCTTTGACGAATCTGGTCCAATTTCAGCACCAACCTTCAAGAACTTCCAGAATTTTGCCAAATCTAAAGCTGATGTTCTCGTTTGGTCGAAGCATGTCTACCACAGCTATTACACAGACGGACATGCTTAAAACGCTTGTAAACTTGATGCTGCTCAAGAATATATATACTTTGTGGGGTCCCTGAGACTTCTTTCTGGGTATTGCAAACCGGATGACAAAGTGAACACATCCTTATTCTTCGGTAGTGGATATAAAAATAAATAAACAAAAATCTAAAAATCTAAAACTTTCGTGCCCCTTTCATAAATTTTGCTCGATTGATGAATATTTGAATGAACAATTCAAATTTTTAACAAAAAAGTATTAATTTAAAAACGTGAAATAAAAATCGAATGAAAGGAATGAAAAGTGTCGAAGTTATGCTGGATACATTCTTAAAAAGTCGTATTCTGAGAAAAATGTGTTTAAAGATTGAAATGCGCTATAGGCTTGTTTTTGTGCTGTAATGAATATTTCTAATTAACAATAAATGTCAAAATTTTTATATTTTAATTTCTTAACGGAAGCCGACACTCCTTTCGAGTTGCTCTCAGCCTTATGTCTATTTCCTTGATAAACTATCCTAACAGATTTTTATTTGGAAATGCTTTTAGATGAACATCCACATTTCTTAATGGATTAAAAATCAACAGGCAAAACGTTCGTTAGGCTATAACTTCGTAGGGTAGATTTACTTGACACGGAGTCTTCCACGAGTGCTTGGGAGAGAGCCCGAAAAGTCAAGCAAAAAATTTTTCTCCCATATTCTAGAAGGTCGAAAACACGTATTAAACGAATAATGGAAATTTTCCTGTTAAGAGGAAGGAACTCTACTATTTTTAGAAAATCAAAAAATGTAGAAACAATTCACTATCCCTAAAAACTTTTTTTGTTGAAATTTCAATAACCGCTTCAAAAAAGTGCCTAAAATAATGAGCTCTTCCTGCGGAGTTAGAGCCTAATCTCTTGTCTATTGATTTCTAAACAGAAAACAATTCTAAACAACAGTATCCTAATGTAGCCTCAACGATACGAACGAGAAGTAGATATCAGTCTGAGAGCGATTCGAGAGAGAGCTCATGGAACATAATTCGAGAAATTTCCTTTTTTTTTCATTCGAATTTTTCACAGTAGCCTTACAATGGCATTCCTTAGTGAAATGCTGGTCTTGCTTCGCAAGATGTGGTGTTGTCATTTTTTAATATTTTTCATAAATATTTTTCTTTTATTACTTAGATACGCGCTTAACAACCTTCTAAAATATTATGATTCTATTACTTTTCCTTCCATAGCAAAAAAATTGTCAAAAAGCCCCTTTTTATAGATTGTCACAGTGATATGCCTCTTAAAATTCTATGAGCGAATTACGCCTACTTGGAACTAATTTTTAATTATTAATTAAGAATACAAACGCTTAGTTTCAGTTTGGAGTCGCTACAATCGCCAGATATGTCAAAATCAACGCAGAGTCTTACGTTATGTGCTTTTTTAAGAGGCTTTTGAGGCGTCTCTTCGAGCACGGAAAAAAAAATTATGAACCTAATTTACTTTAATTCATCGTTAGGTCCATATATTTACAATGCACGAAGCTAAGCCGACCTAATTCAGATATTGCGATGAGAAGGTAAATAAGAGGCCATAATAATTTTACAAAGAAACAACCAAAAATCAAAACTTTATTGCTTACAGCTACAGCGCGCAATGCTTCTTATCTCTTAAGTAGGAATCAAATATGAATATCAAATAAAAGTATAAATCGGCTTTCAAGTGAACCCTAATACATTTATGCACTATTAAGCATTTGTTAGGATTAAAAAAGCTATTTCTGAAATAGGAATATTATATTGAATTTTCTTTATTTAACGAAAACTTCTCGCTTCTTTTCAAGTAATGTCGCCATATTTCATGGCTTTAATAGTCTAATTACCTGCTAGAAATAAACAATTGTTGTTCAAACTTGTGCAAATCTACCTCATCAATAACCTAAGAGTGTGTATTAAGACTTTTGTAATGTAGTGTTTTCATTCGACAGGTAGTAGACAAAAACAAAGCATTCGTGCCATTGACTCATAATGTAAGCGTTCGTTTTGTTTACATTGCTTTATGGATACAACTGTTTTTTTTTTATTTGACTGATTAAAAAAAAAGCTAATAAGTATTTCAAGTGTAAGTGGCTTTGTGAAATTCGAATATCAAAAAATATGAATTTTTTACGTCATAAAATAAATACCATTAAGACGAGTTAAGAGATCCACACGAAATGAACAAAAGAGATCTTTGCAAATACAAAAAACAGATAACAACCGAACATTCTATGAATGTTCGCAAATTAGATCATCAGATGACACCATACAATATATTATAATTTTATCACAGTTCATACTCTTGTTTAACATTTTTTCGATTATGTATTAAGCTATTAACTCTATGCAAATAAAATAAGAAAATCTTTTTGTAGGTGAACGAATGCTTGGAAGATATTTACAGGAATATACTCTTTTAAGATCTTAAGGGACAAGCAAAACCCATCTTGCAGGCACTAAGAACTAAATTATTTTTCCCAATTTATAATAAATAAAAATGTAGTGAATATTTATTATTAGTTTGTGAGATTTTAATATGAAAAAAAAGCCTTCAAATATATATATATAAAAAAAAAAAAGAATTCTTTCAGATCACAAAACCTTTTCACTTGACCTATCTTAGCATTCTACTACAAGCTAATGAAGTAAAAATTTCGTGAAAACAGTGCTCAAAATCTAAGCAGCATCGTAACATCATTCGTAAAATTGATTTAAAACATAACTGACGACAATTTGAATTTTTTTTAAAGCAAGTGTTCCTTGGCAAATTTTAAATGGTCGAAAGAATACCATGATACTCGCTAGAAATTCCTGTTTTGTAATTGCAGTTTAAATTTCGAACCAATCTGCTGGAAAAAGCTCGAAAAACGTCTTTTCGAGAAAATCGCGTTTAAAGTGTCAAGTTAAAAAAATCTTTAGTTTATTTCTAATCTGCAATGCTCGGACTACTGGGGTATTCGCTTTGATAAGTTCTCTTTTGTGTTTCGCAGGATTGTGTTTAAAAACTTTTTCATCTCTAATTTGTTTTTTATAATTGCAGATCATCTATAGCACTCAAAGCAACTGCAGGTTTTCAGCTGTAACTGCGTTTGAAAAATCAGCTTATTGGACCATTTATAATCTCATTTTTTCCTCCTTCATAATCATATTTTTAAATCAGTCTCAAATATTTAGGATACTATTCAAGCCAACAGCAAACACGTCATAGTGCTACTAGCTCTAAACTAAATCTTATAACTTTAACAATAGAAAGGAAACGCGTTTTTTTTTCGACGCGCATGTTCCCTCAACTATTGCAAAATTGTGTATTACGCTATTCATTGAATACAGCCGTAGCAACATACGTAGGTAGGTGATCGCTCCATAGCGGAAATCGCTAGATACGGCATTTATATATAAGCACTGTTTTTTTCTCAAAATTGTTTCACGATCAACTTACTAAAAACTTGACATATGATACGTTAAAAAAATTCAACTATGGAATAGAGACCTTGGAAAAAGATATAAAATAAAAAAACAATAAAAAAAAGAAACTGATTCATTTTAGTTCCATTGTTTTTATCATTAACTAAAGACTAAGTAGTAAGTAGTTTGTTGCCTTCACTCTTGCAATTAAATTTTCTTAAAAACAAAGATTATTCTGCATATTATACCGTTCAAAGGTGTACATATATGATATATATCATATATATATATATATATATATATATATGATCCCAGAGAAAATAGTTAGTCATTCAAAAACATTTAAGACCAGTTCCATTATTTATTAAAAACATTGGGAAGTAAATTGAAACACCATAACATCTTTTCCATTTCAAATTTTCAAATGATTGTGCTGGTTATTTGTACTTAATTTTTGATTCGCGTTTACCGTAGACTTTAAAGGCTATTCTTTTATTTATTTGTTTATTTACTTATTTATTACAGTTTGTTTGCTACAGTAAATACTTAATGTAAAACCTATAAATGTGGAAAATGATTAAGAAGTGTAGTACCATTTAAACCATATCCTCATAATAACTAGACTCAAGCTTAGTAATTACCAACTATTTGAAAATGAAAAAATATAAAATCCAGAAGGAAAGAAGAGAATACATATAAATAAAGTAACTTATAGTAGTTAGAAGTTTGCCCACAACCCTCTGTATAATACTTTTAAAATAGAGCAAGCATTTTTGTTATACATCTTACAAATGGGTTGTGAAGCTCATAATTGGTACAGCAGTATAAAACTTCGTGATACCTCGTGAGCCTACCTGGCACGGCGAGGAAATTAAGCCTTTAACCAACTTTGATATAAATACTATTCCTAACATTTCACGTCTTTTTTCGAGTGTGCTATTTAGGTGTTGCAGATAAATATATAGAAACATCGAGCTGAATTTCAGCTACGGAATTATATCAAAAAGATAGTGTTCTGAGTCTATTATTGTGGCTTTTAGATATTTCAATGTAGACGTACAGACGGACATAACCAATTCCTGCTATACAGATTCAAGAAAATGTATCTTATAGAGCTTTCTCGATAATGCCTCAGGTATAAAAAAATTATCCAACGCTAGTGATGACACTATGGAGCTTGAATTCTTTGCTGAGATATTTTTTCTGGGAAATTTCGAATGCAAATTTTCTTATTTTCATTTTGATCACCTGTCAAAATTTGCGATAAAATTTTTGAAATCGTCTTAGTCCCACGGAATCCAAGGGCCCCTATGGATTTGAGGATCGACCAAACGTTTTCGGATACCAATTAACCAATTTCAGATATAATGAGTACGTCAAATTAAGTGTAAATAAAGTGTAAATAGAATAATTGAAGACTTTTCACCATCACCCATGATCACTAAGTGAAATGAGCATTGTATTGCTAACGTATTAAATTCTACTAAATCTATTGCTGTGTACAAATGTGGCGAATTGCTTTAACTTGTTTAATTTATATATAAAAAAGAAAATAAAAACGTATTTTTTGGTTAAAGATAAATTCGTTAAAAAATGCTGCGGTTTTTCAATTTCATCAAAATAAAAAATGTTTATATATAAAATAGTTGAACATTGCGGGGAAGACAAACCACACTAAAGAAGACAACTAACAACAAATGTAGTGTACACCAGAATAAATAAATAAATAAATAAATAGAAATGTAAATAAATAAATCACTCGAAAATGCAAAAACCATGATTTCTGGGTCAATTGTTCATGTAAATCTATAAACGGTGTAGTATATAACGGAATGGTACACAACGAGGAGGGCGAGCGACGATATATGTTGTGATATCTAAAAGTCACATACAATTACACGAAAAAATTAAATCTAGTTGCGATTTGCAATGAACGTTTATTTTAATGATATGACATCACCGACAAAGGAATTTCTTAAAAGCGGTTAATTTTTTTATTATTTTTTTTTGTCTACTTACCAAATCAATGGACAGTCCAGAAAGATCGGCTAGCCAGGTAAAGGTGCGACTACCGCCATAATATTCGTTCTCCAGCAAATTTGCCGTTTCCATTTTTCGTTCAATTGAATATGTTGTTTTTTTCTTATTTTTTTTTTTGTAAATAAATTCGTTTTTAATATATATTTAATTTGAAAGTTTTATTTTTTTTTTAATTTTTAAAGCATGTTTTGTTTATGTCCATTTCTGTCTTTTCAATTGAGTAAAGCCAAGAGTTATAAGTTAAATAATTAAAATGAAAAATGTTTCTTTCTCGTTTCTTTAAAAAGAAGAAAAGATAAAAAAATTAAAAACAAAATCAACAGAAAAAACGCTTTTAATCTCAACATTTAAATATAAACGAAGTAGTAAAGCTCTTTAGTACAAAGATGTGTAAACAGGAGCGTGTGTGGCATAACAGATACGAATGCCTGTGTTTGTCCTTCAGAACAAAACAAAAATAAACCACAAGAATGCGAAATTCGCGTTAAAACGGATCTTGTATATCCATTCACCGGAAAATAAAATATGTCATGCGTTTTAGTAAACATTCCTGATCAGTATACGGATTATTCTAAGACGGTTGTTTTACAGCATGAAAAAGCTACGTTCACCAAATCCTAGTATTAATTCGCAATATTGAGAATTTCTATAACTAGTCCATCGAAAAGGACCCGGATTGTTATTATGATTAAAACTGGTATTCTTTCTTGATTTTCCAGCTTCTATTTCTAAATCTTTTGTTTGCTTTTCTTCAATTGACATATCATTAATCTGGTCTGATAGTGGGTCATTGCTTGTGCAATTTGTATATATAAGAACAAATATATAAAATAAAAATAGTCTTTTTATCTCACTTTTTTTTTCTTATTGTATTCTGCACAGGTTTATGCTGTTGTGTTTACTAATATTTATTTGACAATTTCTTTGGTTAACGCTTATTGTAACGTCTTTGAAGCACTACAACTAAATTGCTCGTAAATCCTTTGTGCACATCCGCGTCCCTAAACAATTATTTGCTTTTAAAACAACTCTTTAGCGGTATTGTTGTTATTGTTGTTGTTGTTTTGGAATAAATTTTGAGAAAATCTTTCACTCATCTATTTATTTGCTTTACATACAATTTTGTAGCGCATCAACTGGATTCTTTTTAGAATTTTTTTGCGTTTTACTCTATACTTTTTCTGTTTTTTTTTGTTTAACGAATATTATGCTTTTTTTTTTTTTAATAAAAATTATAAGTATATATAAAAAATTTTACAAATTTATTAAACAAGTTATTGCCTCTCTTCCGAATTTAAAGCAAAAAACTAATCAGAGTTTATAAATTGTTACCAACTCTAGAACGACTGTTCTTTATTAGGGGAAAATGATTATTGCCGTAGCAAAAAATTAAAAAAATATCAAAAAAAAGAAATTAGGGATTTTTCTCTATATTGCATATTAACTAAGACTGCAAACACAATGAAACCGCACTTACATTCCCATGTTTGGGGGACAAATTAAAACAAATAAATCACGCGACTTCGTTGTGATCGTTTACGTTACTTTCCATAGGCTGCATTAGGCTTCATTACAGCCTAAGGCAAGAACCATTTGGAAGCCTTCATTGTTTAAAGGAAAAGCCACTAAGAAACCATGCCTGCTTTTCAGGCATTAGTTAAGTCAACGTTTTATCTAGCTATTTGAAAAGTAAATATAAAGAAATTGATCAAAGAGTAACATTTGGTTTGAAAAGTTTCTTGTTTTATTTTCATTTTTTTTAAATTTCCAATCGATCTGAAAGGTAATGAGCATATCTTATGGAAATGTGATGAAAATAGCAGAAATTATTCTCTTTCAAATGAGATCAATATAATAACACAGATATGTTGTTTAAGTATGTAAACGGAAACTATATAATCTTAGCACATTCATTAAAATAATTTAAAGAGCAAAAATAAATTAATTTCATAGGCTTCATTTAGAAGGTATATTGCAAAGGGACTTACCTTCGATATATTGTTAAGAAAGGCGTTGAATTAGATTTTTAATAAATGGAAAATAAATTGCAGGATGCTCTTCTATAAAATGCATTTATTTCTTAGATTAAGTTGAGATTCGGAACGATGCAACTTTGAAAGACGTTGTGGCAGCAATTTTTATTGGTTTATACTCAACACTAATGAGAATTTGTTCCAAAAGACATCTACTTAGCAGTCTCTGAATTTAATGTAACAGAAGAGCGCATAAGAAGACTATCTGCAGCTAAATTTGCTTACCCCTTGTCACTCTATCTCTCATTGCTTGGAAAGAGATGCTAAAAAAGTTACATGATTACCGTCATGTTTTTTCCACGGTAGTCCTTGGTCAATATGTAATAAAATTTTTTATAGAGTTTTTGATTAATACGTCGTTGCCAGTCAAAAATAATGACGGACAAGATAAATGCGTAGATTTTCCAGTGTTTATTTTAACATTACATTTGTTGAGTCAATACTAAATTTTATTAAAACGAATTTGTAACTGAAACAAACGAAGGTTTGAAAAAAAAACAATAACAAATGCAATATCCGTTGTACGAAAAATAACAATAAGAAAATTAATATAAAAATAAATAATGCTGATGGTGGACTTTGCTGATACAATGAAAAAGTAAATAATTACTGCAGTGAAAATGCCAAGATATCCCACATTTTTTATGTTTGTGTCTTTGCTAAAAATTTGTTTGCTTAGTTAAGTCAAAAAAAGAATATATAAAAAAGAAACAGTAAAATAGCTATTAAAATTGAAAAATTCTAGAAAGCATTGGCATATCAAACAAACAATACCGTTAATTATGTACAAATCCAGTTATAAAACCTTACAATGACATAAGGCTACTGCAGATTTTTAATACATATTAAAAGCCGTTGCAGGTTATCAGAAAAATCTAATTTCATGACCAATCACAGCCAAAAGTCTCCATATATATGTAAGACAATAAATTTTCATAAACAGTCGCTCATCTCCTCTTAATTTTTTTATCTATTTGTAACAAGCTTTTTAAATACAAAGCGAATTAGTTATTAAATCTTTACCAGCTTCTTTTTAATAATGCGTTAAGATGGTATCATTTTCCAACTCATTCGAAATGTGTAAAAATAACTATGGTTTATTAACAATATTTTCTAAAATATTTGAAAGAATATATCTACAAAGACTACTCTCAGTTCGAGAACAACTTATCATTCCTGACTTGAAACATTCGGTGAAAGAATCTATAGCGGAAAGTAATAGAGCTTTGTAAGGATATCAAATAGATTAATGTCCAAAAATGAAAATTTCCTACATTCAACGCCTTCATAAAATATATAGTGAAACTAATTTTCGCAGTAAAGAGGAATCTCCTCCAAAATGCCGTATTCATTAATGTGACCCAAATAAAGTGATGGTAGCCATTTATGTTTTATCTATGAAGTTTAGGATAGTTCTGTGAAAATATATTGAAAATCAAATTCCATACAATCCCATATATAACAACTGCTATGACGTCGTCTCTTAACTCGTCACTTAATTTCAAAATACCCAAAGAGATTAAAGTTTTGACTTGACTTCTAAACTTAGCCGTAACTCCTTCGCAACGAACAACTACTGTCTATATCTACGTGGCTGATTGGTAAATCGGTTGCAGGAAAACCAATTTCTCCTTTAGGTCCTGTTATCGCATCGAATATTTGCAATAAATCTGTGATATAATGAACTATTTTCCATAGCAAAAGAGAGACTGTCGGCTACAAATGTAGAAATGTTGGCTTGGAACTTTTATATATGTCAGGAGGAGAGAGATAGATAGATAGATAGATAGATAAAGAGAGAGAGAGAGAGAGAGAGAGAGAGAGAGATAGAAAGCGAGTGGTTAGTTGAGAGAGGGAGGGAAGACGAGAGAGAGCAATAATCTCATATGCATGTCTGCAATGTCTATGAAGGATGCTTATACATTTTTACGCTGCCTTGTAAACATGTCTTTTAGCACACAAAGAATATGGTTCGATGTATACGGACAATACGTGTTTGTTTATGTCCATATGATTTCTGAAAGCTAAAGTGAGTATAACACATACTAACACATAACACTTACATACATATATATAAAACATATATACGCATACCTACAAAAAAAGAAAAACAGACTCTACGCAAAAATTCTTCCTTAGCTTCCTTCAATGACTACCATAGATACCTCAATGCCGTTTCTTTAAAAACTCTATAATCTGTGGGCGATCCAAGCACTACAAATTAATATTTGGGTAATCTTTCTCCAAAGGTGACTAAATATCCGAACTAAGATTAAAATCACAGTCGCTCACACAGACTAACTGTGATTTAATTTTACGTGTATCTTGCAGATTTCGGAACATCAACTTATGGAAATTTTTTGCCGTTATGGACCACTTGCAAGTATAAAGATTATGTGGCCAGATTGGCGAACGCATGACATGCCATATCTGCATTTATGATGCTTTGAGACGTTGTGTGGGCGCAGAATATAATCCTCGTCCGGCGAAAAGCCTTGCTCGTTTCATCCAGAGGTATGTGATATTACCCGTCCTTTAGATCTAAGCTGCTGATAAACTTGGCCTTACGAAGGTGATCAAGACTAGCTAGAATTTTTGGTAGAGGATAAGGATTTACTATTCAAGTGTCGGAAATCCACACACATACTTAAAGCTCCATTCCTTTCCTGGCGTGCGTTTTCGGTGAGTTATGCGGACTTTGCGCTGGCTCAATCTGTCCGTTCGCAATTAACTTGTTAGCCTCTGTATTTATTATCGTTTGCATCGCCGAGTTTTTTGTCGAAAAACGAAGTTTGAAAGGACGATCGTCTTTCATTATTATCCTATGTTTCACCACATTGGTAGTCCCTTGAAGATTCTCGAATTTTGGCAATTCTTCTTGCAGAAAGTTCCTGATTCTTTGTTGATCTCTAGCTGAGATATTAGATATATTATTATCAAGTGATTTATAACTAATCGACAGCAGTGAGTATAATTTTCCAATTTGCATTCTTCTGTATTTTTTAGTTATTTTTATGAAAAATTGAGAATCTTAATAGGAAGGTTTGTATGCCACTTTCTTCTCTCACGTTCAAGAAGAAAGTCACATAACCAATTAGTCAAAAAATAATCAAGATACTGGAGATATAAGTCTGAAACGCAAGGCTTCCTCCATACCAATTTTTTACAAACCAAAAATAAGAAAAGATAATGTCGTGGAGATTTATTAAAGTCAACTTACCCCTTACCTTACCCAAAAATATACGCGAAAAGCCATGCAATGTATATTTATTGTTGATAAGGTAAAATTCCGAGTACATTTTATTGACTCGATCAGTTCGCCGATAAGGATGCTAAGATCAAAGTTAAAGCTGCGTAAGAGACATTCACAGATATGTCTCCAGTTATTAGTAAATTAAAAAACGCTTCTCAAAAGTCGAAAACATCTAAAGAATGCGAATTCGGTCCTAACATGTAGGCGCATAAAGTTTTTCCTTTTAATCTAGCCACTGGTAGTCAGGGGGTATTCAAGACGTCACTAGCAATTTGTGTTTCCAGGATTGCTTAGCGAGTGGAGGGGGGATTAATACTCAGGCTTGTATGAAACTGTTGTAAACTGTCTATTCTAAGTAAATAGTATAACTTTATGAAGCAATGAAACTGCACCCTTTATAATACAGACAAGTATTTGTCTTTCTATTCTCCCCACTGAGCCATCACTAATAAGCTCTCTCTTTCACATTTCACACTTCTCTCTATCATTCTAGTTTGCATATCTTCGGCATATAATACAGTTTCCTTATTTTTATCTGAACATTGTTCTGTTTATAATGAATGGCTGATTTTTTGTGTGTCCACTTCGATACCAGTCCTTTTTGAACCTGTCATCACTATCTGGGCTCGCTTGCTGACTGAACTGTCAAAATTTTCGAAATGGGCAGAAACCTAGTGTGGACGTTAATGTCTGTCCTTGTACGACTTTTAACACGGATTGGCATCCGGAGTAAATGCAGATCTATCCTCTTCTGCAATGCCTCATTAAATATTCAAAGGTTTTGAACCTATCATCGCCATTCCCTCCTCCTTCTGTTGACCAAACTGTCGAACTTTTAGTTGCTTATGATACCGAAATTGGCAGAAATCTAACCTGGACGTTGCTTTCTGGCCTTTCAAGGCTTTGCCTCCGTAAACATTCAAAGGCACAGGAAGAATTTGCATATACTGCTATTACCAATTTGGAGGGAGAATAACCCATTGGTCTGTCCAAGGTGTACTAAGGGTCATCAAAAATTTTAAAAATGAGTTTCGAAATGTTGCCTGTTTTTGTAAGTATTTATTCAACTTGCTTTTCCGTCACCACGCATTGCCTTTTCTTCGGTCGAAATTTCATGCTCTTCCGAACTTGTGATGTTACTAAAATTTTGCATATAGACTGCCATCAATTTCATTGTCTTGGACTTCTTCTGTTTACAAGTGTAGTATACATAAGATCTATGATATTTAGACGAGGAAGGTAAACAGATAGAAGAAATGAATTTTGCGAAACTAGGTAGGTGGGAAGAGACACTCAACGTATTTTATTTATTATTTAAGAGATTCGATTTTCCAACCCGAGGTTTTATATAATTTGTCCCATATCCTAAAGTTTTCAATATATTTTCAGAATGATTTTACAATATTGTTTTTTATTATTTGATTTATCATAAATGATATTATATCTACATAATTTATTTGATGTCATATATATTCCTACTGTTTAATTTCAATTGATTTGATGCTTTCATTGACAGCCGAAGCCGATGACTGGGGTGAAGTGTATCCCAATATATCAGGCGAGGGTTCCTTGGGTATGGTAATTAAAAGTGCTGCTGACATTTCCGTAGGTGCTATGTATTCTTGGTCATTAATCGCATAATAATCGCATAAAAGTATATCGGTTATAATCTAAATATAAATTTAAGGGACATTGATTACAGATTCCTAGATATGTCAATGTATTTGGTAAGAACTGGAATAACCCTACTAATACCGGCACCAAGGTGAATATATTTATACTAATATCGTAAATGTCAATGTTTATTGAAGAGTTAATAAGTAGAAAAAATGTAGACGTTTGGCTAGTTGGCTACTTCCACGGGAACCATTTCGATATAGTCTTTGGCTGGCTGTTATAGTATACTTGATCTTGGAAGTGTTAACTTTGATAATTATGTACAAATTTGAAAATTTCTTACTTTCACGATTACGTAGCTGGTATCAAAATTTTGAATTTGGTTATACAACTACGTTGAAATTATTCGTTTCTCAAGCGGGTGGTGAATATGTGCGATGTTTAACTTTGCGAGTCTTATTGTTTACGTGTTTTCTGAACGATGTAATTATAACGAGCATCTACGTTGGTGGATTGGCTAGCATTTTAACGATTCCGAGGTGAGTTTATCGGAAAACTTTTCAATCATATATTGGTCTTACCATTATTAGACATAAATAATATAAAGTTATGAGGAAGCAGCTGATACCGTAGAACGTTTGCACAATTTGAAATGCACGGCGAATTTACTGGCCTGGGTGTATGCTATACGTAATGCTGATGACGTAAGTTTGCGATTAAGTTCTTATCCGGAATTTCTTTCACTTATTCCACATTGTTAGGAACTTACGATGGCTATAATGAAAAATTTCCATTTGTATAACGATGAACAAATAGCAAAATAGAAATATCAAAAACTCGTTCTGATGTGGGTTTTACTTTGGAACGGTTATCATTTGGTTCGAACATTTTTTTTTTTTTTTTAAATCATTTATAAAGTTTTCAAAAAAAAAATTCATAAATTTTTCGACTTTCAGGTCATTATGCAATTGGTGATTATTTGAGTTCAAAAAGTATTGAAAACTTAAAAATTATGAAAAAGGATTTATATTTTCAATACACGGTTGCATTTACTAAACGACACTGGCCTATGTTGGATCACTTTGATCAGCTCATCTGCAATATTTGACTGAAAATGGCCAGGCGATAACATAACATAAAAAATTAAAATACTTCTTGTTTCGCTTGCCAAACTGAACAAATGAATAAATAACATATAAAAAATTTTATTTGAAAACACTTTTTTCTCTTATATTAAACATTAAATATTAGTAGTACATTTTGTGCCTGATATATAGGAGAGATTGTTTTTGCAGGAAAAAAACAGCACAGTGGGTTGGTTACGTGGCGGGTGTAATTCTCTATCGATTGGTCGCGATAATATAATTGACTCAGGTTTCACCTTGACTGCTGCCCGCAAAAAAAAAAGAACCAGCTCAGCGGGCTGGGTCGTGACAATATAATTGACGCGGGTTTCTGTGGAAGAACATGAGAGTTACTTATAGCAGTAGCGATGGGTGAGTCATTAAGCTTCCAAGATGAAAGGAAGATTCCGTGGAATAGGTCTAGTTTACTTCCAGGAGAGTCTCCAGTCTTCTCCACACTGACCTCTCAAGTGAGTATTCCAAAATCTCCACTTGATTCAAGGAAACCCTACAAGTGAAGGACTGGCAGTCTTCTCTACTCGGAGTTCTCTCTCAAGCACCGCTAAATCTATCGAGGAGACCTATTGAGGAAGTTGAAGCCTTGAACACAATTAATGTCCAGGTTCGTTGTCAAAAAGAAAAATTCCACAAACAACTCAGCAGTTATGCATATGTTTGTTTTTGTTTCTTATTTTAGTTTAAATTAGTTTAACGTGAATAAATCTACGTTAGAAATGAAAATATATATTTTAAGTAAGTGAACATAACAAGGATGAGATAGAATGAAAAAAAAACGAAGATAATAAAAAAAAGGGAATGAATTGAAGATGATAAATGTTCGTAACAAGGCGGATGCTTCGTTACATACGTTAAATGAAATGTTGACACGTTTTGGTAAACTGTACTGTTGTTGGAGACTTTTACGACACTAAAAAAGAAAACTATCAAAATCAACTTGCATTTTTTTTTATTGTTTTTATTCCATGGCTACATATTTAATACTCAATTATTTCCGATTATTTATTTTCTTATGCAAAAAGTAAAATAACTGAGATATACAACGTTAAAATAGATGCGGTTTTGAAATTTTCATTTTCTCGATGATTTAAGCATGCGGAAATCAGCGTAAATTAGCGCAATGAAGATGCTTGTTTTAATTTATTCCCGTGGGATGGGAATGTAAACACGGCTTTATTATGTTTTTAGTCTAAGACTAAAAAGAGAAAACATTTTAGGATCACTTTATCAAACGCTTGCTCTTTATGGAATTTTTATAACAACATTTTAATAAATATATCTCCCGACCATAACAGTTCCAAAATGATGCAAGAATGAATTTTAATTTGTTATGTAAGCTAATTCGAAACAATCTCCATAAACTCTGAAATCAGCCATCCATTTCAATTCTCTTTTTACAATTATGAAGTTAAACCCTTATTTTAACAATTCGACAAATGCTTTACACAATTTTTGTTCTTTAAAAGGTATATTCTGGCGTAGTAAAAGGTCACAATTCATAAACGAACGCAATGTGTTCCCTTGCAGTTTCTATTTTATTTAAAAAAATAAATTCGATTCGAATTTTTTTTTAAACTTAGCCATATTAAATCCCGAATTTAAATAGATCAATACAATGATTCGATCATAATTAGTTAAAAACGATAATTCCTGCTTTCTTCCGTAATTACATAACATATATTAAACATACGTATTATAAATATATAAATATTTTAAAGTTTGTATATATAAACATTTTACAACTATTTAGCGATTAGAAAATTTGCAGCAAACGCGTATATATCTCAAGTTAATCAAAAATGTATGTAAAAAGAAAAACTGTTGGAGCTCTACTTACTTAGTTGGAACAAAAGTTATTGCGTACTTTAATTACTGCTATTGCTTACTCAACCCATCTAAATCTAACTTATCAAACAAATTTGTGATAGTTAGATGGAACAGAACACACACATAAAAAAATAAGAAAAAAATTATTGCATTGTGTGTATATTGATCTCTATTGCGTTAATTGTTTATTTAGATGAAATTTTTAGTTTTGCTTTTGTTTCTTTTCTTAAAGCCTCAATTACTTGTTACGTATTTTGTCTTTATATTTTTCATATAATTTGATCGTCCGTCTATGGCTAGATTTTTTAAACTTACTTTTTTTTTTATAAATATGTAAGATTGGGTGGAAAGTACATACTTTGTGATGCCATATAACCACCTAGTGAGCGCTACAAAATACACTATTTAATTTTGATTTTATGTAATTTCAATTTGAATCCTAACATTTCGCTTAATACCCCTGACAGAGCTGACAATATCACTACCTTAATAGTTGTAAAAAGATATGGATTAGCACTTAGGCCTGATATTTTGAACGGTGTTTCTAATTCTTTGAGTAAATCTGCGGCCAATTTTAGAACGCTGTTTGCAACCATGAGTTCATCTTTTTTTTTGGGTTTCTTTTCAATCTGCGAAAATGTAAGAATGAATTACTATAAGAAGTAAATAAAGAAGAATTGTCATGAACCTGTAAATATAAATTAATTTGCTCTGTTATTAAAACAGAAACACTGCGATATTTATGATGTATCTTATTTCCTAATGTCATGTAACGTAAAACGTAAACTCCTATAGCAGTAGACCATAACAACGCTTCTAGATTTAGATGAGAATGCAATTGTACTGAATCTTTCAACCATTCCACACTAAGAAAACCCAATAGGAACAAAGTGAGCATAAAGGCGGCTGACACAATTACATCTACCGAGCGTTGTGGGCCTCGTTTCTATTAAATACAATAATGAGAAACATATTGAGTTTATTAACATTTTTATACAAATTAACAAACCTTTAAGTAGGACCGCACGCTAAGCCAGGTTTTAATGCTACGGACTTTGTTCAAACGAAAATGTGGCAAATTTGACTTGCGTGCTCGACGCGATGACGTCAAATGTGAAAATAGTTTAGCATACAGAAATCTAAAGTAAAAGAAAATTAATTTTTTTCAAAGAATTTTTCACGATATGTACATTAACAGACCTCTGTTTGAATGTTCTCTCGGCCACTGCAAAAATCATGAACAATACCAATGTTAAGCAGAGGCGTTGTAAAAAACCTAACACTAGTACCAAACGCTCCCATTGAGTTTGTCCAAACGCGAATCGTAAAATTGTGATAAAAGAAAATGAAGCTTTCTCCCACAATAGCATAGGGATATCAAAATAATTGATCTCATCAGATTTGTCGTTATCGAATGTAACCTGAAATTTTAGCAATCACATAAAATGCGCAGACAAAGAGAGGTTAATAGTACATATTTTTGTGGACCGTCTATCATGGTTTGATCTACAACTTATAAAAGGATGGAGGAAAATTATGGATGTCGAGATATCGCAATTTCGTTCTTGCATTTTTGCAAGAATCGAGGCTCGCGTAAGATAAAAATTTGTTGTCTTAAGTTTTTTCATATTTTCATTTATTATTATTCATTACTGTGTAAGACTTTGCTTTGATATTTATTATTTATTAATTTTTATGTTTCTCTTGAACTTACCTCGCACAATCGGCAAAAGCACGGGATCAGTGAAAGCAATATCGAAAAGAATATTCCTATGTAAACATAATCGTTCGTCTCTGTCATCGATTCCACGTTTTCAATAATGCGTGAGGATATTTCTAAAACTGACATTTGCGCCTTTTTGATGTCATGATGATCCCAGATAGTGCAACTGACTAAATAGTTAGATACGAATAGAAATCAAATAAAAAGATTCTTAATTTTTTTAACCTACTTCGATCACTTGCACCATGCGGATTTAATATAGTAGCAGGTGTAAAATCTAAATCACAACCATACTCATCTGAGTTGCCTTTGTAATTATCCGAATTATCCAAATCCGAACTATAACTACATTCGTCACCTACATAGTGAGAAGTAATTAAGCGGAATAACTTTAATTTCTAAAAATATAAATAAGTAAACAAAAATTCTATTAAATTTACGCAGAATCCTTTGACATCTATAATGCACTGGCTTTCGCTGTCTTTTTTTTAAAATAAGTTTTAATAATAAGCGAAAACGAATAACTGAGGACTGTGGACAGTCTAACATGTCATGTAAAAGCATACGAATAAATGTAAATGTTTATGAAAATGAAGAACGGATTCGATGTTTATTTTTAGTGGCTACAAGGAACTGACAAATTAGTCATATCCAATTCTAAAGGTAAATAAAAATCATAACTTACTATTTGTCGTTATGCCAAGCCATTCTGTAGCTGACGTAGTGCATTCATTATAATTGGTATTAGCAGGAGTAGCCGGACTTGATATTAAATCACCCTCATCACCTCCTTCTTCAGTTTCTTCACTGCTAACCTCCTGAGAACGAGCCAGTTTCAATGATCCAGGTGCATGATACAGCTTTCGACGATACACTGAAGCTGAGGAAATCTGTAACATATATTAGGGATAGAGTTTCTTTATTCCAACACTGGGGTTTATACCTCATTCATTTCCTCAACTTTCTGAGACTGCAAACCAATCTGATTTACATTTGATCGTTGCGCGTTATTAGTTTCTTCACCACTTGAACTTTTACCATTTAAACTTTCAAAACCATCGTCTTCACCTACGGCACCACGTCTTTGCATATTTACCCTCAAATGGTTATGATTTTGTTCAGCGCTTACGTTGTCAATACGATCATTGTTAGTCGTCCGATTGATAAGATCATCGTAAAATTCCTGTACGCACAAATCAATTCGCACTGTTTTTGAAGGTGAAGAATTACTACTTGATGAAACACTAGCATTTTCACAAATACTACTAGTAGTGGAAATGGATTGTGGTGAAGTCTGTTGTTGCTTTTCCTGTGTATCAAAAGCAATGCTGTTCACGCTCGCACATTTGTGTATGGGCGAGTGCCAATTAACTCTTCGCAAGTGACATTCCCCCTCATCCCTATTATTGTTGTGGGGGAGATCTAATTGAAGCTGTTTTGTTAAATTCTGCGTTGCTGAAGACGTTGATCGCGAACTAGTACAACCACTTTGCCTTATGATTGAATTTCCTAACGGCAAATTTTCTTTTTGATTCAAGAGCTTAGATTGTGATATATGAGTGCTTTTCATTTCATTGCAGTACTTTTTACCCGCCAAAGTTTTGCGTTGGTTAGATAATTGAGAAGATAGATTGTCTCCTAAGTCCTGGCTACGTAATCTATAAGACAAGCCTTTACTTAATAATATGTCAGTAATGCTTTTATTTTGTGGATCTTACTTCACTAGTTTTTTGCGTCGGCGTAAGCCTGTGTCTTTGGAAGGTCGTCCATTTTGACTTGCATTTGAAAATCGACGCCGTTTTGAACATTTGGAGCCGCTCTGCGCTATGTTGGTTGCCACTATTTGCGAGTGAATCAAACTTAGTAAAAAACTTAAAGCCATCGGTATTAAGAGCTCTGATATCGATACGATGTGCTTTAAGAAAAAGTTGTGTTCAAAAATAAATGAGAAAAATGAAAAGTAGCAATTACATTCACAGCCGGCAATTTTTAAATATTAATCGTATGGGCTTGGCCGACCGACACTTTTCATAGCTGGAAAATTATTGATAACACCAGCTTTAACTTCTTATCGTATTTTTGGCTAAGGTAGATTCATGTCTTTGCAGTGCTCGTCTACATCATTCATATTTCTATCTCAATATTTCCGAACATTTATTCTTATTTTAGCAAAAGCAGACAATGAGCAGACGGATATGACTAGATTTGGAATTTTGCTGTTATATATAGTAATTAATGTTTATTTTATTACATTGCAATGACTACTTTCATCCACACCACAGTCAAGCTGTTTGTAAGCAAATAAACCAAAAAAATTCTTCACTTACTACCGTAGTATGTGTATCTGCTTCAGTAGATGGTGATGCATTTTTCAAAAATAATTTGCTATAATTATTTACTGCTGCCGTTGTTGTTGTTGTTGTTGTTGTTGTTGATGCTGAAGATGACACTGATTGTTCCAAACGATTGACATTGAATGTATAAACAGCCCAATTGATCATTTGTGTTATGTAGAGAAAAAGAAGTAAAGCAAAGGTATTGGGCGAGGTTTGACGTACCCACCATTTTGCATACAAAGGTAAAAACAGGTAGCGTAATATAGCCAAATATATCACAGTTAATAGAGATTGTTTAGGTTTTGCTTTCGGAAACGTAGAACCTATTTCCAAAATATAAAAATTTAGTTAAGAGTTCTTTTTTTGTAAATTATTGACTGACCTCTAACTAAATCTACATCAATTAGTTCAGTTTTTAATTTAGCTGTTTTTAAGGTTACGCTGCTAAAGCCGTCAAGAATTTTCTCTTCAACAGTCTTTTCCCATGGCTCCTTATCGTATGTTCCAATCTTTTTTTGATACCTTAAGAAACAATTTCATAAAGTTTGGCTTTTTGTTCAAGTCATATCGCTTACCAAGACACGATATCGTCCAATTTCATAATTGCTGTTTTCTTTGACTCACTCCCAATACTGACTTTTCGTAAGTTTTTTCTATGGAGGTCAAAGCAACGACTTCAAGGGATTTCTGTGCCAAATTAGCCACTAATTTTTATACTCTATGCATTTGAACTAATAAGATATATAAACACTAAGATTTTCTACATATTTGTTAACTAAATGTTAAAAAATTTTTGTCCTTTTTTGTTACTATTTTAACATCCAAAGAAATATAATGTATTATTATACATTCCAAAGTTGAACACAAATATTATGTAGAACATATGTTTAGAAAACTAATGGAAAATTAAAAAGAAAGTGAGTAGTTTTCTTCCAAATAGAGCTGCCAACGTTTTCCAAAATGATTTAAAAAGAAAGATTTTCTTTGTGAGTAATATTAGGTAGTTCAAGAAACGTTCAAGTGTGTACCGACATTTATAGAATGCCCAAGTAGCTGTGTAATTTATGCCATCAGCAGCCGAAGGTAAATGGAAGAACATTATTTTTTAAAATGGATTACAACCATCGTTCTGTAGATTTAATAATTGCATTTTGCAGAATTAATGTTTTATGCTATACGTGTTCACACGCGACGGATATTCGAATAACATGCAATTGATTTGGAGTGAAATAGATGATATCAAGGTATCTTAACAAAGCAGATATTTCATATTCTGAAGAATTAAATGCGTTTAAGAAAGATCACATTCGTTAAAATTTAATCATATTTGATTTTGATTAAAATCTTCCATCTCATAAGTATAGTTTCATCATAACTATTGTTTATAATTTTATGGAGAAGAGTTCATTTTACCATTACGTTATCCTGAGCTATCACGGAAGGAATGGACAGTTTTAAGTGAATGTAACTGCAATATTCTAAGACGTAAGGTAAAATATAATCATTAATGGCAAATTGAATATTTTAATAAAACATTTTTTTTTTTTTATAGACTCTAAATGCTTTATTGGCTTTAGATATTTACAAAACTGAGGAATTCAGTGCCAAATACGCGAAAGCTGCTCGCACTACATTTCGTTCACAATGGTCGGCTGAGTTTTTGGATGAGGGACGATTTATCTTCTGTGAACGGATTATTTTATTTTATTATTATTATTTACGTAACTTCACTAGCTTCTAACGAAATATTTTTCTTTTTTATTAAATTAATATTACTGTCTTTTCTTATTGCAAATATTATTTTTATTTAATTGCTTTTTTTAAATAATATTTTTACAACTTTCATTAATAACTAGCTGCTGTTAATAAAACAAACTTAATAAACAAAATTAATAAACCCTCTAAAATCGATTTCCTTTTATTTTAAATATATATATGGCTGTTTGAACATTGCTTTTTATGATACCTAGACGTTTCTGTCCTCTTATTTTGCCATTCAGTCACTTCCTTGGACCATTCTGTCATTTTGACTTTATTCGCTACATCGGGCCACTACAGTCCAGTCATTTTGACTTTATTCGCTACATCGGGCCACTACAGTCCAGTCATTTTGACTTTATTCGCTACACCGGGCCACTTGAGTCCAGTCATTTTGACTTTATTCGCTACGTCGAATTGATACCCTAAAAAGTAATTTGTGCGTTATTTACGAGTTTGTATGTTGTTTTTTCATTTAAATTTAATAATTATTTGTGCTACATAATAGAGATTAATTTTTTTCTATTAATATATTTATTTATATATATATTAAATTAATAATTTTATTATAATGATTTATATAATATATATGATTTATATAATATATATATATTTATATATATATAAATAAAAATAAATCGTTTAATATTATTAAAATTTGTAGACATTTATTAATATAATATTTAAACTTATAAGAATATTCAATATAGTTAATTTTAGATACAAATTCAATTTATTATTATATACATCACAAATATTTACATAAAATAACTAATAAATCTATTAAATTTATAAAATACATTAAATTGTTATAGTAAATATTATTATTATTATTTACATTCGTAGGTTGTAAAGAGCGCATTTAGTGCACGAAATTTGTAATAAGATTTTTTTACATGTAACTTGTTGATAAAAACACGGACGATCCTATACTAATGCAAGCAAATATAAGTTATACGCACTACAATAGAAAATAAGTACACGTTGCCCAAAGAGAACTTTTTACATTTAATTTGATGCAGTATTCATATCGATGTTGAGGAGAATGGCCAGTGATTTGACGTTTTAATTGATAAAATTAAACAAATGAATGCAATGAATCCCTGCAAGATTTGTGCTGCAGAAACTAAAAATAACTGTTCCAATTGTAAACAGATTTATTACGGTAGTACAGAACATCAAAAACAAGACTGGAAATCACATAAACGCAATTGCCTGCCATTTAAGGTACATTCGAATGAGACTATAAACAAAACATATTCCAAATATTATTATTCGGTCAATTTTTATATTATTTTATTTAATAAAATAATAAGATGGTAATAAACAGTCAGTTAGGACGTCATTTGGTTACTACACGTAATATTAAACTATTTGAAGTGGTAATGAAAGAAACTCCCTCGCTGAGAGGACCTTCGCAAGCTACACCGCCGGTTTGTTGCGGATGCTTGAATATCATTGAACCAAGTAATTATACAAATTGTGAATTATGCGGCTGGTTGCTGTGTGGCAGAGAATGCAAACAAAAGTCGGAACATAAATACGAATGTGAGTTAACTGTTCAGAGAGGTAGAAAAGTGAATGTACAAGAATTCACTAATCCTCGTCCTATGTATCAGTGCATAACCACAGTCCGTGGTAGCGCAAACACATAAAATCGAAATCAAACGAAGGTCTAATAATTGTTTATTCAAGACCATCCTGAATTTTGATCGATTGTAATGAATGTGTAAAACTAATTAAAATGCTAATACAGTCTCGTTAATCGTTATTTAGTAGAAAAATTTCATGTTTTCAGCTTATATTACACAGTAGGCGTATGTTTTGAATGATTTGGCCCATCTTCAATATCAACATACGTGCACGAACTTTTAATGTTTTTGCCAAAGTTGATCCAGATATCTTAATTTTAGCGACCGGGAAAATGTTTGCCGCAGATATTACCAGACAGATAGAAAGGAGGGACAGACACGCCTACCTCGATGTTCTCAGTTTACGTTGTACTGTAAGCGTGTTCTTTGACCAATTTAGTCCATTTTCACTACTAACAAACAGATGGACGAATGTGTGAATTTCAAAATTGATACCGATTAAAAATATATACACGTCAGGTGATTTCTAAAATTTTTTTTATAAAAAAATTAGATTTCAATATTGTATTAAATCGAATGAGCGCGAGCGACATTTTCTATTATTGTACTTATACTAGAGGATAGCCAAGACAATATATGTTATGATTTATGAATATTATTATGAGCTTCGGAAACAGATTTTTTGTTGATTTACGTTCTACTGAAGGCAATTTTCAATAGTAGCCTGCGTTCAAAAACTTTAAATGTTTCTAATAATTTTTGCGGCCAGGGATGTTTGTTATACACAATTGGGTTTTCTGAATAGTTTTAAGTTAGCATAAAAAAAAAATTGTTATGACAACTATTTACTATTATTAGAGCGATAGACTAGTAATGCGAAAGGAACGTCTAAGTCCATAGAATGCAGACACAAAGCGTTAATACGTTATATCCAAAGATTGAGAACTCTTTGGTCTTTTCCTACAGAATGGAATTTTTCCTCGCTGAAAAGTAGAGCTACCCCGAAAAAGATACAGATCAGACACAGATATATAGCATAAATCGAAGGATGTGATTAGTTACCCCTAACTAACATCGACCATATCCTTAAAGGCTTTTTTGATCCTTCTGATTCGTTTACTCTTGCTCAGCCTGCAATCTAATATTTTGTTTATCTTTACAATTATTAATATCTTAAGAACTGTTTTATTAATTATTTATCCTTTATTATTGGTAAAAACGAAGAAACATCGTTCTTATCGTTCTTTATGGGCTCAATTAAGGAAATTGAAAATAATAATTAATTACATGCCCCCAACTATTAGCATAAAACTGTATGTACATGTAATTATGTCTATAAACAAAGGATTTATAAAATTTCAATAAAATATTCAATGCAATTAAAATATTAAAATATCTTAAATTAACCAACAATTCATTCGAAAAGATATGAATTTCCCTCTAAATGTTCTTACGTAAAGCATCGAAATTCATGCACCTGTCAAGCTGCTCAATGAGTTAATCTCGAAAAAAAGTAACATTTTCATTCCTAATATCATTAATCTTTTAACACTTTTAAAAGGCTTATATTTACTTTTTACTTGTTTGTCTATAGGTATTCAAAATCGCAAAAAACGTGAAGTTACTCAATCACCTGATATCAAAGAATTCATCGCAGATCATCTATTTGTCTACCAAATTCTACACAGCTCATCAAAATTGTCAATTCATTACTTATGGGTTCCATTAATAAAGATATTCAAGTACCGATTGAATCAAAAGATCATGTTGAGCTATAAATTATGTCCATGTTTCTGTGTGTATGTAAATGCGTACGTATTTCTGTCATTTCACCGAACTGTATTTTAATAAAGTATTTAAGCTATAAGTGCATGTAGAAGAATATTTACTTGAAAGAATAAATGTTAATACACTATTATTACTAATATGTCAGCATCCACTAATATCTAAACTTAACAATACTTGCGATGGTCTGTCGTCATTTGTAGACACTGAAGAAGAAATTTAATTCTCTGATGGAATTCTCAAAAAGGTCATGTGGAAAGGTCATATGTCTTATTTTAAAAAGTATCAAAAGAATACGAAATTGTTACTACTTTTTTAAAAATAAATTGTAGTCTTTAATAATCCTCGGTTTAAAATTTTCTAGATGATGTTTGCCATCGATCCACTAATAAGTTGGCATTGCTATATACTGTAGATAGTTAAGACCTTAAGACCGACTACAGTTTTGCTATTTGTTTTTTTTCCTTAATGTACAAATTAAATATTCAGTTTATTTCATATTAAATATATTTATTAAATACATATTAAACACTTAAAACTTATATTCATTTTATAACCTCTTATCCTTAACCATTTGATTATTTGGTCTGTGTGTATGTTTCACTCTTTTGAATAGGTATAAAGGTCATGTTGCTATCTGCACCTATGATGTCGGAAATCCCAGAGCGTTTCACAGCTGATCATCGATTTTATTATGTTATTTTAAATAGAAAAAAAGTAGAATTGTTTAAAGGATCTGTGAGGAAATTCTAACACACAAGAAAAAATTGTTCTTTAACAAAAAAATCTTCTATATATTCATATTCATCACGCTAGCATGTTGCCAAACATCCAAAACATATATGAACGCCTATAAAATCTATACAGTAATATTCTAAATCAATTTAGGGTCATATGTCCCTCCGTTTTTCGAACTTCTACCGTCCTCGTAAAGTTTCGTGTTGTGATACAAATTTGAAACTTTCGTTTGATTATTGACTGCAAATTAACTTTAAGAATTGTCCTGATCAGCCAGCCTGTAATTGTACAAAAAAGGAGGAAAATAGCAAAAATTGCTAACTATTGACATCCACAATTTAATCAGCTCTGTGGTTCAAAAATTTAGCGCGAAAATATTCCACAAGATTGTCCAAACTCGCTAAATTGTAATAAACTGGTATAATTGAAAAATACTAAAAAGCTTTCCGAACATATACGTGCGTAAGTTTATGAGTATGCGAGATTTGCTAAAGGTGAAGAGAAACTTTTTATTTTTTTTTATTTATTATTTGAAATGTATTTTCAAAAACACAAATTTTGTACTAAAAAATCATTAAATGCTCAATAGTGTATAACAACATTCAAAAGAGTGTATAAAGCGGAATTTTTAACTTGTATAAAAATTATAATTATTTTTTATAAACATTAATATCCATTTATATTTTTAAAAACAGTATAAAGTAAGAACTTTTGGTAGCCTTTCGAAATATATACATATATAATCTAAGTTAGAGCTTTTATTAATTTCATAATTTTGACACTACTCACTACCAAATATTGTACTGAATATCCAAAGAAGACTAAAAGTACTTCTTCTATTTACCAAACATGTTGCAGTTTGAAATGATGGCCACTTTCCTAAATTGAAGATCTAGCGCTAAAAAGTATTGTATAGAAATAGTCTCATCGGTTCCTGAGATTTTTAAGAGCTTCTTGTATAATACAACTCGTTTCAGTTTATTGAATTTATTTAACATTTCACTAAAGCTTTATCTATCTGCCACCTTTTGCAAACTAAATAAAATTAACGATATTTTGAAGACAATAAATTCTACGAATTAACACAGATAATTGCCTTATATTTGACACCTATAGTTTTACCGGATCTCAGCATCATAAGAAAGCCCTTCTTAGTTGAAATATTCCTCCTCATTTTCCTCCCTCGAATATCTTTTGTCCGAAAACGTCTGTTTCGAACCATCGAATCGTACATTTTACCCCAAACGTAAAGTGAGACGAAAGAAAACGTCCAAAAGAATTGACAGCATCCGAATCGCTACCGGTCTTATATCCACTAAATGATCCTCTCAATGAGGCGACGTCGACGTTTCTTTGCCAATGTCATTAAACAAATATAAATAGTTTCTGTAGACATTTGTTAGTAAATTAGCTAAGTTTGATTTTTACATAAACTCAGACACTAGCTACCCACATACAATACATCATCATCATACAGCTGTTCGGATAAATACCTGCTGTAGAGCTGCCTAATATCATGTACTTTTCATCAATTCCGCGAAATTTACTTCAAACATAAACTTTTTTCACATACTACATCATCATCGTACAGCTGTTCGGATTATCATCTGCTATAGAGGTACGTATATCCTGAACTTTTCATCAAATCTACGATATCTACATCAAGTTACTGGAGATATAAGCCTACATTAAAAGGCTTCCTCCATTCTGAATTTCAACAAACCAAAAAAAAAAAAAATAATTATAATAAATCTATAAGGACAAATATTAAATTCTCTTTATTTTCTAAGATAAGAAAGAGACACAGAAAACAGGAGCCCGCGTTACCGCTTCTTAATTTATCAAATGTAAAGAATCATTGTTTCTACTTAAAGCTTGGAAAAAAAAATATAAAAATATTTGATAGAATCAGAATTAATTTATTTAAAATAATTTTCTTTCTTATTACGTACATATATGAATATGTTATATATATATATATATATATATATATATATATATATATATATACGCATGAGCAGCATTTTTCAGCTGAAGTTAAAATGGGAACATCAGAAATATATATATATATATAAATTTTATTAAGTCTTAAAGCAAGAGCTAATTGCAATGCAATACACTAATCACACATATAAGAATAATTTTTCATTCAAATTTTTTTTTAATTAGCGAACTATTCTCGACGCTAAAGAACGTAAGCTGAACGATTTAAAAAATTTTAAAATTTTTGGTGCAGATATAAAAAAGAAAACTTAATCAGAATTATATATATATTGCATTATAGACTCGTGTTATACAATATTTAATAACTTGTTGAAAAATATCTTGACGAGATGTAACCTGAAAATTTCTTATACGAAACGTTGACGTTGCAATGTAGTTTAAGTTTTGTACTTTCTTAGGAGCATTGCCCAAACATCAGGATATTTGGTCTGCAGGAATGTTGTTAATTTTTGTGCATTTTGAGCCTGTTGTGGTGAACAATTACGACAATTGCGTACGATAACTTCGGGTAAAGCAGCTGAAATTGATTTACGGAAACAAAAAAAAAATTTTATAAAATTCTTTTGACCTAACTTACAGAATATGTGTTACCTTTTAGCTGTCGTCCCAATTGATCACAAGGACTTTTTTCTAGAACACACATTATTTGACGACTAACAATGACCTGATTGTTGAGTAGTTTATTAATATTCTTCTCATCGCACTGCACAGCAACAGCAGCCATTAATAAATAAATCACACAAGTTACGCAAATACGAGATATCATTATACGTTTCATTTCGATACTCTATGGAACTCTATCTCTTGTCCAGTTAAATATTGTTTAATCAATTTATAATTCAGTTGAATATTTTAATAATTTTTCATAAATCTTTGCTTTGAATCCACAACCGTTCAAGTGACTGATTTATAACAGGAACTAGTTAGATGTGTTTGTGTGTGTGTGTGTGTGCAAAATTGCGTATGGTTGACGGTTCTGAATCAAAAAGTTTTCCAACAATTCTTTTTTATTGTCAAAAAATTTTTAAAACATGCATGCGCATCACTTAGATTATGTACACAACATGATGATGCCTTCAGTATGTATGTATACCTGTCATATGCGATTTAAGTTAGTGTTGCAAATACACCATATCTAAAGGAGTTTCAAATAGATTACGTTAAGCTGAATTATTCGCAAAAAGGATTTTTTCTAGCGTTTTTCGTCCTTAAAGGTAATCAATTATTATGCTTAACGCTGGACGATGATTTTCTTTCTTTACATTTTTTTCTTACCAGCTTTTCTATTCAAAATATAAATTCTTTATACCTAAATAAAATTAAAAATATGTCAAATGTGGTTCTTGAATAACCACTCATATTAAGCCTTTGCCTATAAGAAACACGCACGCTGTAAATTATAAAGGGTAAGCTATATAAGCTGGAGACTCCAAGTCAGCTTAATGAAGTATTTCTGCATCTCTAACCTATTAGATCCTTTTGTTTACGCGACAAACTTTTATCTCAACTCTCGCTACATTTTTAGATAATAAATTTAGAATTGTCCATAACGAAGAAGAACAATACAAAAAGTCAGTTTGTTTTCCAAGAGAGGTTAATATGAGATTTTTTTCGTGTTCCTAATTGCTTTACTGCCAATTAATGACGGATGGAGTCTTTTCTCTTCGTACCCTTATATATGCAATGTTATAGATTTATAAATTTCCACATGATGCGTTTGTTACTTATAGAATGGAAAAATACAGCATCTAAGATATCTATATCTATTTATCTTTTCGTCCGCTTATCTGATTGATAGAATTCTTGACGTTATGAATACGAAAATCTGAAACTTTTATATTTTTTGGTTCAATTCTCTATATCAAAAGTTCGGAAGTAAATAAAATTCCTCCAAAAATGAATTTAAAAAATCAAACAACAATCAGTCAAAGGAAGCCCTCTCCTCTTCTTCCTTCTTGCATCTAAAAAGTGGCTGAGCAACATATAAGCCTGGCTGCTGTATTTTTCTACGCATCAATTTTTTTTCTATTCTAATTTTATATGGTCTTTATCCCTATATCATTTGTGGCACAGAGTATATATTCATCTGGTACTATTTAAAAGAGACTGTTGATATGGATTAAGGCAGAGCATAAAAAGAGTTGAGGTAAATCTACCTCATATTATGTTGCTTAATTGAGTGTCAATTGTTGAAGTGTTTTAAGCATGTCCGTTCATCTCTCATTCCCATGTTTGACCGTGTATTTATTGCGTTTAACCTACAAGTCGTAATTTTCACACTATTGTTAAAAGAATGCGATATATTGAAATAAAGGGTTTGTCGCTTCAACGACACGGTGAAAAAGTTAAGAGTAATTGATGACATAGTATCCTTATGTCAGCGGGCAGCTTGAACTGCGTATTTCGTAAAATATGTTGAGTTTTTCTGGATTTATTTCGAATTATTAGGTCGTTATAAGCTTTTTCTAGAAATTCATAATTAAGTTGTACATTTTTTATCGAATGTTAAAAACATTTAATATTGAAGTTAAATTATTTTATTTCGAATTTAATTCTGATTAATATTAAAGTATTTTTTTATATTTTTTTTTATAATTTATTTTTCGAAGTCTTTATTTTATCGTCCTTAAAACGCATTATATAATAGAGTTGTAAGACAACAAACGTTTGTGGTTCATTCATGAAGTAAGTGAAATTCAATAAGACAAAGTGAGCTTAAAAATGAAAACACACAACTGATGACAAAGTTCAAAAGACTGGTATTTGGTAGTAGAGCATGTATGCGGTATGCAGAGTTAGATAGATATTCACCCTTTTCTTCTAAAAAATGTTTTTGACTGACAACATTTCATGTATAAAGCACTGTCTTTTTCTTATAAAAACGATGTATATATATGTAACGCGTTGTATATTTTCGACTCTCTTGTAATAAACAAATATATATAATATAATTAAAATAATATATATATATATATATATATATTATAATCAAGGTTTACTTAAAAGACGATGAAAAGATTTCAAAGAATTAGAAAAACGTCGCTATACACGTTTAATTTCATTAATATTAAAGTTCATTAATGCCAATGTTACGCAGATTTCATCGAATGAAATATGGAAGTTTTTCCACTTGAAAAAGTCATTTATTGAGAAAAATTGGTTCAATATATATTAATTAAAATATATTTCATTTACATTCTACATCTTTTTCGCATCGTTCTCACAAAGTGGTGATGCCGTGAAGAATTCATGATCTCTTAGGGATAGCCATGAATCGACCCTTTTTCGAAGTTCTTCAACTTTGTGGAATTGCATGCCAGCCAAGCCATGCTGCATCGATCTGAACAAGTGGTAATCAGAAGGCACTATGTTAGCTGAGTGCGGCAGAACTTCGCATTCGACCTGCAATGGAGTATTCTTGACAACTTTTGCACCATGTGGCTGAGCGTTGAGAGGATGACTTTGCGTTTGTTAGCCGCTATTTCTAGTCTTTTCTGCAACAATGCAACGTTTAATTTTGTCAATCGACGTCGACAGTTTCATTCGGTTCATTCGGTTTAGCAGCTTCTTATACAATACACCTTTCTGATGCAGTCATATAGATAGCAAAATTTTATGGCCATGGATATTCCGCTTCGGTGTCGATATGGATGGCTCTCCTGGACTAAATCATGACTTTTTGCATTTTGGATTGTCGTAGTAAATCCACTTATCGTCAGTCACAATACGCTACAGAAATCTCTTCTGTTTTTTGTCTGGCATAACGACATAATGTAGTGTAGCTGGAACGTAAGATACACATAACCGACCACATACACGTTGCACAAATGAAATCATTAAAACGCTTACAAGTAGAAGAAATGGAAAACTTAAAATCTTGGGCGTTCGGAAACTCGAATTCGCAAAAATGGAGATATCGGCTTTAAATTTGGCAAAAACATTGAAAGTTCTTGCACGCAGATTGGTATTGAAAATGGGCCAAATCGATTGAAGTGCGCGACAACAGTATAACTTAAATTGAGAATACGTCTGCGTTTAAGAAAAAAAAGTTGGGTTTGTACTTGTTCGTCATACACCGTAGCAAACAGCTCTATAAAAATTAGTACGTTTATTAAGCTAGTTATCATCTAGTATTGGTACAAAAATATAACGGATTGACCATTCGATATAATAGAGTACTGGAATTTAATTTTATTGTAAAAATGTTTGTGATATCAAGAAAAAAGCTTCAGACACCCATAATCAATATATATTTTGGATAAGTGTCAAATTCAGAATCCACCTAGAAATATCCGTCCGTCCATCCGCAAATATTACGTCTTTGGAATCGAGTCCGGCAAATAAAAATGGAGAAAATCTCTCACGCATACCTAATATTACGGGGTATCTTTATTTAGTTTTATAGACTTCTTCTTAAGATAGGTAGGTAGTGGATACAAAAGACGCGGCGTAGTCGAATATAATTTTCTTACTTTTTATTTTATTAATCCACTGCATTTTTCGTTCTCTTTTTTGTAGGACACAAGTGGAAATTTTTATTGTGGATTTATATATCTGCTGTAGGTCAAGAGTAATGAGAAAGCATAGATGTTGTTAGTTTATGTTGCACTTTATGTGTTTCGAATACGAAACTGCTTGCAAGACTGCCTAATATCTTTGCTGAGTTTGAATCTGATACTTTAATTTTTACGATCAGAAGACAGATCAGAAATGGACCGGTATGCTTAAGTCCATACAGAATTTGATGCTGATCAAGAATTCATATATCTTGTAAGGTCTCTGACTCCTAAGTGGTGGAAAGGCTTTTTTCATACCAACCACCGAAGGTGAAGAGTATATTTCATTTTGTCATTTGGTTTGTAACTACTAAAAGGAAAGTTCGGAAAGCACACAAAGTATATCCATCTGACTTTGTCGTTGTATTTTCAAACTAGAGGACGCATATTTCCGGATTGTTTTCGAGAACGGCAGTATTTTGACATACTGTGTGTGTAGAATAAGGATGGATTGTGACTAATTTTTAAAGTCTCTTTCATAGAATGCTTTAAAAAAAAAAGTCTTTATATATGAAGAGGATGTGAGATGAAGACTGCTCTAGAATATTGATAAGAGTTGTAAACTTGCTTGTAAATCTAAACCATATAAAGTTTCTGATAATTATATGCCAACAAGGTCTAAATATTAGTATTCTATGACGAAATTTTCAGAAGTTCTTCGACAAGAAAAAAAATTTAACTAAATTTAGAACATGTTGTTTTAAACTTTTTACCTCCTTCTTTATAAGCCTTTGTACTACGACTAGAATTTCTATTTTTTATTCAATTTTTAATTTTACGTTGAATCTGTACCGCGACCTACAAGATTTATTATATTCGCCCTTGTGCCTCTAGTCTTCCAGCATTAGGATTCCTATGAATCTTGGCATCCTCTTCCGTTCGCAGCACCGTGCTATGAGTGGCATTATGTAATGTCCGCCAAACACCTGATGTCTGATACTGCAGATGGCCGGGCATTCGCAGAAAATGTATTGGTGAATTTCTCTTAATCGCCATTTCGTAGAATCTGCATGAATTAGTATTAATTTTGAGCAATAAATTGATACCTTATTAATATATTAAAAGCACATTTTATCGAAATTTACATACCGCACAAACCAACCGATTTTGCAAAAATTACAAGAACTTGGAAAACGCATCTGAAAGATACATCCTGTGAGACACCACTAAGTATGAATCTGAAGTTTTTCTGAAGTTTTCGCATTCACCTTCACATAATAGAATCGAGAAGACAAATAAGATAACAGGAGCAAGTGAATTATTAATGTAATATTGACACTACGGTTTTGGGTACCACCTGCTTATAGAATTTCTCTTTAAATTTGGCCGATCGAAGAGTTTGAAAAAAATTTGTTGTAGTTATATCCCGCAATACTTGTGGTACAGGCTATTCTAAGTTTGTGAGGATGTATGTAACACAGAGAAGGGCTTAAGATAGGCCCAGTGTTTATTGTACCGATCTATTTTGATTCATTCTTTGAATCGATTTAAGGTTGTCTGTCTGTGGTCAGTCCATGTTTTTGTAGTCAACACACAGGTCGTAATTTTGACATATTTAGATGAAATTTGGTGTGTGAAAAATTTGATTGGATGGCACCATATTTTGAACCACCTCCTACATGACAGTAGGCCCTTACATGGCAAGGACTCAATTTTTCATATTTTATAATGAAAATGAATCCCTAAGAATCATTTGACATAACAATTAATTGCACTAAATTTGGATCACGTGAGTGGGTTTTTTGGACAACACCATACTATTTTGTAATCTTTTGTGCTTTCTCACGAAAGTAACTAAAGTGATGTAGACTATCTAATGGGCGGCCTTTGCCGCCTATGTTGTTTTTATTTGTGTTTATTCCTTTTTTGTTTTTGTAAAAGTATCTTATTAGGTATCAGGTGGTCTTAGTTGAACTATTTAATGTTTGTCAAATTGAAGTTAAAAATTAAATTAATTTTATCTTTTTTCACTCTATGCTTTTTCGTATAATTTATCAGACTGAAGACACAGCTATTATTATGTTATATAAATGATTACTTGGATCATTGAAGAAATGCTGAAGGGAAGAGTATAACGTAAATGCCTCTGGGATATGGGTACAAAAGCATGCACTTATACGAAAACAGCAGCACATATATAAAATGAACCCTGTTGACGGGTGTTGATGTAGCAACTGACATAATCATGAGTAGGTGTATGAACACACACTCACACACACATTCAAGAAAGGCGTGCATTTATAAAATGGTTATAAATAAAGTTCTTTTGGTCTCAATTTTATGGGAAAGTCTGCGGTAACAGAGGCGTCTGCATGCTGCAATTCAGCATGTACTTGACTTTATGCAGTTAGGAGTTTAATATATATGTGCACGGACACACAAGCACTCACGCATACACGCACACATACATTCACTAACTCGCAAATATTTTTGACAGATTTCATATAATTTTTCATATAAATCCATGTTAGAGTTTTTTTTTTCGAAAAAAAAAGAAAATGAAATTAACGCATACATACAACATATACATATGTAGACTGTTAGTGGGTTTATTAAATTTTTGACATTAAGCGACGTTAAGATTACAAAAGTTTTACAAAAAATGAATGAATGAAACGCAACATCGAGTGCAAGCAGCGTATTTGATTTTGTTTATAATTCTCTTCTGCCGATTTTTGGAAAAGTTGGAATGAATGAAAATTTCCTTTATAACAACTTCTTACAATATAGTAAAGCTTATTTGTCTACGTTTAAATAATGAATGCTTATATAGTTAACTTCACCTATGGATTCAAAAACTTGTATGTCGTCTGTTAGTGTGTTTCGTGACTTTGCTAAACGTTTTTAACACTCTTTGTCTTACGGCTTCAAAAGTCATAAATTTTCATAATTTATTGTCGAGAACTTAACACACATATACGAGTAGAACAAGCATTATTCGCATGCATGCAAAATAACTGCACTCAGTTCGTATTTAATATCTTTTTATTGTACACGCTGGCATATATGCGGTATAGACGATGAAGTAAAAGAGCGCAAATAAATTGAAGCATGAAAGTGAAAAGACTTATTGCATTTACACTTACATACTGACAAATATTTCACCCCAACATATTAAGGTGCGATATTTATATGGAGCATCCCCACCAAACAACAAATAAGAATGATTTATGGGAAAGATTGGTATGATAACAATTCTCTCTCTCTGTTTTCTTTTTTTTCTTTATTTATTATTGTCTTGTGGTAAACAGCTAACTTGTTGAAAAAGTAATAAAACAAATCAAAAGAATTTATTAGATTTTCTTTACGGGTTTCGCCTTAAAAACAAGTTAAAAAGATATAATCATGTGAATGCGAAATTGGGATCAGCATGATCATCAGTTTTTTTTATTAAAGGGATTAATAAGTTCGGCTGGTCAAAGCTATGCTAAATGATTATTGATATGTACTTACTAGAAATATGAATGGATAGCTGTAAGGGGGGTGCGAATTATTGGTAACAAAAGAAGTTTTTTGTACCCAGCGGCGAAAAATGCTGGCAGCTAAGAATTAAAGGATGAGCAGAGGATCCATTCATGGTATAATTTTCTAAAAAAAGGGTTAATTTCGTTTAACTACAAAGTTAATTAGCAGTGATGAAAATTTATTATAAAACGAATTGTGAAGTAGACAACTTTGCGATGTACTTTTCTACACTTACCACTGAAGGGGCTAGGTGTATTCATTTTGTTAAAATATTGGTAACAATCAGAAGAAAACTTTAGATTGCCTACAAAGTATTGACATTTCTAATCAATATCGAATTTTGAAATTTCGCAAAAGCGTTGATAGCACCGCTTAGTATTGAAAAAGGTTCTAATTGGTCGAAGGGAAGGCTAACAACTGAGACATATGGTCAGACGAACTTGTGTAAATTGATTCATAGTTTCTTATTAGTTAAGAATATACTTGGTGGGATTCTGCAGCTTCTGAGTCTTGGTTAGAGGTTTTTTACTTCGGCCGTGGGCATAAAGAAAATGATTTTTTTGCTCGTTGTTACAATAGAAACATCGATAAAAACTTTTATATTCTATGGAAGATCTTAAAACAACGGAAAATTAATGAAAAAATTCATCCATTACTGTAGTATATCGAAATTTTATTTTCTTTGGCTTTTCTTTAAGGTAAACATAAGTGTTTTCGAAGATTTGGACAGAGCCGAATACAATTTTCTATCCTAGTTTTTTTTAAATATTTTAATTTCTTTTTTCATTCTTGCTACAGCTATGTTTCTAGGTTAGATTCATAGACTAATTGCGATTTGAAAATCGCATTCGCTGAGTAGACCCCTGCCAGATTTTTGTATTAAGTAGTTTATACTACCGCACCGGGAATCGATTCCGTGTAATGCGGGTGAGACGCGATCTCCTATTAATACATAAAATGGATCTTACGATATATTTTATTTCAAATAAATTGATTTTTTGCCACGAAATAAGCTTCAACATTTTTGGTTTTATTATTTTAAATAATTCTTAAAAATATCATTTTGCTGAATTGTTGTTGCTTTAAAAAAAACATGTACCTTTCACACTTTATATTAATGTTTCGTTTATATTGTGACAGAATTATTTATTTTTATGACAGAGTTAAAATTATTGGGAAACTTTATCAATAATTAATTCAAATGCATGACAATCAATCAAACAATCATAACAAATGTGCATATAATTAATTTATATAACTTTTTCTCTTTGGTTCGTTTACATGTATGCACATGTATGATATAGTGGTAAAAGTTCTTCAATGCTGAGTAATCAAAGTTATTTTCATGGCAATAAAATAAAATAAACCCTTGTCTGCATTTGTTTTGTGTGTTTGTTAACAAAGTAATATCGCGTGCATAGTAAGCAAAATTAATTTACAGAAAAAAATAGTAACAGAATTTCATATAACAAATTATACGTAACACAGAACAGAGTCGTGTTTACAACATTCTCATCCCTTTAAAGATAGAAATTACTGCTTCAGAAATTCATTTAAAAGAGGGTATCGTTTAAAGCACAATTCAATAAGAATAAGAAAGAGAAGATATTTAGTTTGTCTGCAATCGGCTCGATTAAGTCAAAATGCTCTTAAATACACAAATTCTGCAATATGCAGAAATAAAAAGAAGAATGAAAGAAAATAAACAGATTTTAACTGCTCGACACTCTTGATTTACGGCACAAAGCTCTCTTTAAAAAATATCTAAAAAAATATCTGAATTAATTTTGCAAGAGAGTTTGCAGGACAATTCATCATATGAGAAAACATTTGCAGTAAAGAGAATAATTTAATTGAATGCACTGGACTCTTCTTGCTGGTTTTCTGCAACTCGTTTTTAATAATATTTTGCAGCAACAATTTCAAGAGTGGTTAAAGAAAGAAGAATAACTTCATCTTCATCTTCATCTCTCACTGTCACTGTCCGAATCTGCAATATTATTTAATTTTATTGTGCCATCGTGATCGTTTTTTATTGATATTTGTGTTTCTTCCTTCTCTTATTTAATCATATTTTCCAAAGCATCTTTCATTTCAGAGGTCTTCAGAGTTGTTCCTTGATTTATCGGGATTCATAGTTGATTTTCTTTTTTATATTTTATTTCTAACAAAACCTAGCAATAAGATTAAATCGAAAATAATACAATAAAAATGTATACACACAGCTTTTCACAAAAAAATTTTATTTTATTTTTCCACATTTTAACACTATCAGGGTATACAATGCGTTCATCATTGCATTTACATTTTCATTGGTGCGAATAGTTGCCTGCATTAAAAGACGCCTTAACCAGCGGTAGTTCATTTTTCGTTTTTTTTCAGCTTTAAATCATGACACTTGATTTAGTTGTTTCTTCGGCCACGACCTTGCATTTCGTACCTGTTCCATTTTGTTATCTTCGGTGATTTCATCAATGAAACAGGCCAGAATTTTTTTCTTCATTTCACCCGTTATAGAGTCTGCTGCCATCCATTTTGATTTAAAAAAATCCCCTCGTCTCTTCTGTTTTCGTTATTCCTTTCTGCTATTCGTGCAGCGTTTACAAAAAGTGGACATTGCAATAAACGTACTGAAAATTTATAAAAAAAATGGTTATTAATACATTTTTACTAATAGGAAACTGTAAGTTTACAAAAAAAAGTTCCACCGAGTGTATAAGTGGAGTGGTCTGCTAATACTAATATTTATTAGTTGAAACATTTATTATATATAATAACATTAATGATTATATCTATATTATATTTTCATCAATAAGAAACTTTAAAAAACTTTCCAAAAAAAAAATGGATAGAATAAATACATAAATAATATTACTTATTAGTTAATACTGTTAATAAAATTATTTAACAATTAATATATAGTAACATTAATAATACACTAATCCACAATTTTAATCAATTAAGAATCAGGTGGGATGGCATCCCTTTTTCATCAAAAGTGCCGTTATTATAAAGAGGATTCCGCTTATGTGAAAAAGGTAAACGAAGTAAAATACTAAAAGAGTGGAAATTTAATATTCATTTTTCTCGGCGATTAAGTAATAAATAAATAAAGTAAATAAGTAATAAATAATCAGATCATGTGTGAACAAATATAATATAAAGTGTGAAGTGTATGAAAATATAAATAAAACTTATTCTTTAAAAACAAACATTTAAAATATTACAAATATTTTATTAAATTGTACAACAGAATAGCAATATATATGTATATATATATGTGTGTATCTACATTCGTGTATGTGATATAAAAGGAAAATGAAATCCAAAAAAGTTTCTTGCACGACCATATTAGGCTTTGATGACACTGCAGAAACTTTTTTTAATTTCATAATTCAGGAGATAGAAGATTAACAAGAAATAAGTGAAAGCGGTATGTTACAGAATATAGATGAGTCCTTACAATTCGCGTATTGGAATTAAATGCAAAACTTGAAAAAGTTGACTGTAAAAAAGGCTTTACGTTTTTTACCTTTGTGGTTAAATAAAAGATTAGCAAGGCGTCTGTGGTTCATATATAATATATACATATATCTATATATATATTATATATATATACATGCATATATAGTACGACATAAACATATTTAATTGAGCTCACGTAAGTACAGTTAATATAAAAAAACCAAAACTATTATTTACGAAATAATTACTTTACTTCAATGTTAGTTTAAGTTTTCTTAATGTAACTTAAGCCCCTGGATATTCATTTTAATTAATTTGTAAGCTCCAGATTTTCATTTATTATCCACAAGAGCGCACTTTCTTTCTGACATTGAAACTAGAGTTATAATACATACTTGTCTCAAATTTTATGGATCTTAAATTACAACTCTTGCCTGTCAAAGAGTTAAGGTCTTGTTAGAGATGGTCGCTCTTCTCAAATTTGACCTGTAATTATCTGCCAAGAACATATACTTTCGCCTTCTACTTCTGATAATAATCTTTGCGACTTTGAACGCTCCATAAGACAAGAGCCCAGAGATGTTGTAAAAGATGACAAAGAATACATTGCATATCTCGGTTTTACCTATGATAGGACTAATCAAGTTACCTGCGTCCTTAGATTCTAAAGTCTTCAATGCTTACATGCGAATAGAATGAAATTCATGCTTATACAAAGTATGCATAGAGCAATCTGTACCACTGCATGTTTTTTAATGATTGTATAGTTGACGCTTGAAAAATTCTCTTATCTGTTGCATTATCATACAATATTTGAATTTTAGTTGATTCGCTATCGAAGCAAACACTATAGAGAACATTTTAATACTTTTTAAATTAAAATTTGATGCGAGAGTTGCACATTTTTTCGAACTTCTTCTATTCTAGTGATATAAGAAGATTCTCATGTTTTTCAATTTTTTCATTACATTACTGTATAGATAGTGTTATTTATTCATTAAAAAAAAGCTGTCTTCAAAATGATTTTTTAAACTTTCTTTTGGTTGACGTTTAAATTTTTATATAAATCTAATTAAATGAGCTTTAATTGATGGAAGATATCGATCTTTTATCTCTTTATCACCTAACAAAAACTTTGTGCAGGAAAATTTTCGAGACATTATCGCTTGTTTATAGGGAAGTAACACTGAGGAGTTATTTTCATTATAATTATTTGATTGAACCGTGGTTTTTGCAAATGTATGCATTTCGGGGTCTTTATTTCTGGACATTTTCCTGATCAATAAAAACTTATTAAGGCGAAACAAGTTTTCTGAATTGAATGAGAAATAGGTAAGCGATCGGATATTTGACTGGCGTGCAAGTGTGGGGTACAAGTAAAGTACATTGCCGCAAGTCACTTTGGATAAAATTTGGACTTTATTCGATCTAGAGTCTGATGGACGTTTGAGTTGTGATGAATTTATTTTGACCATGTTCCTATGCTACAACGCCATGAATGGTGAAAAATACCACCTGGAACTCGACTGTATACCACCCAGTTTTTGTAAAAGAAAATCCCGTCCGAGTTTGATATCCGCAACGCCTTATCCTAAGCGTTTGTAATCAATATACAGACCAAACCAAAAAGTCCAAAGGAAAAGAAGATCCACCGGGACAAGCCAAGAGGAAAAATCCCAGGAGAAAGGGAAAACCGTGAAAAGGAGAAACCTCCAAAAAGAAAAACCAGCATAGTGGGCAGGATCATGTCGCGGTTGGAACTCTATCGATTTGGTCGCAATGATGTAATTGACGCGGGTTTCTCTGAAATAACTTATAGTGACAGTTTTCTTCATACTGAACTCACCAGAAAGTGTTACGGAATCTCCAGTTGGTTCAAGAGAATCCTGCTAGTGAAGGAGTTGCAGTCTCCTCCACTCGGAGTTTTCCCTCAAACACAATTAATGTCAGACTAGTTGCCAAAAAGAAAAATTCCCTAATTTTCAAGAACAAGTAAAAGAAACGACTCACATCGACTGCTGCCTGCAAAAAGGAATAAATAATAATTTTTCGCTGGGTTTTTATACCTTTTGCTGCCTGCGGTGCATATGCAGTATTTATAATATGCATTAATACGTTGTAAGATACATGTACGTTACATCTGCTAATGTGCACGCATACACACACACGGATGTACAACTGCGACTTTAGGCAGTTATACTGGCCAATGCAAGTACATGGCCGCATGCGCGCAGATGGTTTTTTTTTTAATTAGAGAGAAATGCTTACAACAGATGAAGATTAACGTTTCTGACCGTTAATCCTCTAACGCAAATTGGTTCAATATGAATAAGTAACTTTATCTTGGAAATGAAGAAAAATATATTTTAAGTAATGAAAAGAAGTAAGTAACAGTAGTAAGTAAACATACTGTGTCGAAAAAAATGAAGTTAATGAAACAAAAAGTAGATAAAAATATAAAAATCAATTTTTTGGTTTGAATGCAATTCGGAGAAACAATAGTTACATTGCAAGATAGTTAGTTCTCATCTGCTTAAGACGCTTCAATATGCATTTACAGCAAAAATATCAAGTTCTATGGGAATTGGATGTTATGTATGTTCGCAAATCTATGCCGTCTTTGCGTTTCTTAGTAGAGAAATCGATGATGATACATTAAAAGGAAATAAACATGTCAGAATGTGCCGAAAATTACGATGCCGTGGAAATATATAAAAATTTATTTTTTCTTGTTTACCAACTATTTTCAGTGTTAAATGATTCTTGAATCAATTTTTGAACTCTTTTGATTTTTCAAAAACAATTTTTGAATACATAAACGGCAATGGAATTTTTTCAATGTTAAATGATTTTTCAGATTCAATTTTTGAATACACAACGGGTTAACTTCGATTTTGCAACATTTTTTAATCATTTAGGGATCTAAAACAACCTGATGCGATAATATTGGTAAGTGCATTCCCTTTGTAGCTGAGACATGTTGTTTAGCATTGAAGTCTCCGCCAGCAAGTCATAGAAACCGCCTGTCTCATCGCGGAAAATTTGAATATCGATATTTGGTGCAAAATAGCAGGACGTTTTTGATTTGTTGTTTTGATAATGACAATGTCGGCAACTGTAGGATACGGAATGCATTTGAACCTTATGTTTATTCTGATAAGAATGGAGAAACCGTCATAGCCATCGTTACGACACTTACTGACCACTGCGTAGTTAGACAATTTGAGATGAAAAGAGGAGTCACATGATAGGAAAATTTTGCTGAGAACGCAGGAGTCAATTCGCTTTGAATTTAAGAAGATATCCAACAAATCAAAATTGCGTCTGAAACTTTGAATATTATATTGAATAAACGAAATCATACCGATGGAGAGGATAATAGACTTGGATGAAGACGGTAGGGATGAAGCGAAAGTGGATACAATCTTGTTCATTTGTTCAAGAAAAGGGTCTAATTGGTCGGATAATCTAGCAGACCGCAAGGACTGAATGATCTGAGAAAGCAATTTGTCATACTCTGAGGAACGATAAATTTTTGACATCTCTCTTGGTTCAGGTAGAGCCTTAGGGGTCGCCTGTGCTGACGGATGGAAATTTTAGGTTGCGGAATATTAGATTTTACGACACGGCTAAACTGCTGCCGTCTTAAAATTTTGTTCACTTCTTCATCTACATTCCTTGCCGCCATTGGTAGAGAACTTGATGGTAGTAGCAAATAATCGAATGAGTCCTTGGAAGAGTGAAGTGGAGAAGGGTCATCTTTGACAAAATTAGGCGCTGATTTTGTAAGAAATACTCGACTGACTTTCTCTCGTCTCATCAAAATTCCGGGGACATAAGCAAATGCAATCACGTCCTTTTGATGACTATCGCCTTTAAAGTGTTAATTTGTGTGATGTTCTTTTGTTACAATAAATTTTTACTATTATTTTTTCTATTACTCTGGAATGTTTGAAATGTTATAAATTAGAAAACGACGCAAATGGCTTAGGTTTGTTTTCTTTTCTATAACATTTTCATGGTGACGCTCAGATGAAGTATACGGACAAACCTAGAGGACGGAATACACATAGGATCGATCCGTTATTTGTCGAATGGGGGGTTCATAATAACTGTCTCAGGATGGCTTGACCATTCAAGGAAGAATTTGCATGCTGTACTACTTGACTATCTAAGCTGGTTAGCTCTATCGTGAGCGGCGATGGGAATTTTATTTTATCGCCGCTTACTTGTAAAGTACCAAAAACAGTCTTCTTCTCTCCTTTCGAAAAACTAGAATGTCGTAAATGAAAAAAAGAAAATATCTATCTTCGCATATCAGCTCACATGAAACAAACTTGCCTGATAACTGCAATGATCTAGCAAAACTCAGGCTTGTAATAAAACGCAAACTCTACAACTTGTCAAGAATACATAGTTTTGCTTTCGTACAGAAAAATTAATTTTTTCCGAATTTTTGAATACCGATTACGGGAGATATATTACAATCTTCATAAAATAATTCATTAAAGAAATTATAACATATTATATATGTATATATATTTCCTATAGTCGTTGGCCCTCGTTTTCTATGCAAAATTGATCAATTTACTTAATATTTCTAAGTTTAAGCACATGTAAACACCACTAATTGTAGACTCTAAGCTATTATAGTATATATATATATGTAAGCATAAGAAGGATGCCTACCGAATTTTTGGAGATTGATTGATGATTTGCTCTATCGGCAACAGAATTATTATTATATCTATGGTGTACCATTTACAGTAAATCATTCTCAACTAAATGGAATTTGAAAATACACTCAAGGGTCCATGCAAATCGTACGTCCGGGAGCTTGATTTAAAGAATCATTTTAATTCGCATAAATAAATTCGACCATATACATGCGAAGTATGTGGGTACAAGTTTAGAAGAAAATATAATTGTATGCGTCACCGTAGGGAACACCATGGTGATAACAATGTCAAATATGCAAGAAATCGTTTCATCGTCATTATTATCTTATTGGGCACATGCGCAGACATAGCGGCGAAAGACTGTTTCAAAGCACTATTTGTGGCAAAAGTTCCACTACAAAGACCAATCATAATAATAATAAACGTCACAGGAACGAAACCAATCACCAGTAATGCAACCGCTCGTGCAAACACACATTCAACGGCTTGAAGAAAGCAAGCGCCTATGCAAAATAACGCGATGATTACAATACGAATAGTAATGGCGATATTAACTTTACGTCGGCAAGTTCCATCCAAAATACATCAGTGGTTACCACAGCGAGCACAGCTACCGAAACAACGATTGTGTATCGGTGCACTTTTCGCGATTGTAATAAAGAATATCGTAATCATTCAGCTATGCGTATACATCGGCTACCGCGTATGTGCAAAATGTGGCGAATCATCTGCAGAAAGTTCGAAATTAAAGCGTCATAACCTTGTACGCACAGGAGAGAAACCTTTCGAGTGCACATTTGAAGGCAGCGGTAAACTTTGGTAAACGTTTTTCTCTTGATTTCAATTTGCGTACTCATGTACGCATACATACTGGCAATCGGCCATATCACTGCCCTGCTGAGGGATGTTACAAATGTTTCGCGCAATCCACTAATTTGAAAAGACATATGCTCATGCACTCAAATCCGACGCGTAAATGGTCGCGGCCAGTGAGTAGTAAACAATTAATAGCTGGTCGTCTTGAGTTGGGTGAAAATCCAAGCCTTGTATATTTAGAAACGAATCATCACGGTGATAAAAAGTTTACATGTCAAATATGCAAGAAATCGTTTCATAGCCATTATCATCTTATTAAGCATATGCGCCGTTTGTAGTAAAAGTTCCACTACAAAGACCAATCATAATAAACACATGAAAATACATCACTTTCGTGATCCATTTACAGTAGAAGTGTAAATTGTGATTAACAGTGTATTTTAAGAAAAAGGAAAACCTTCACATCTCTAACGAATGAGGCTTTTTGTTCCATTACAAATATTGTTTAAGTAGTGAGCACTCTTATAATAGCGATTAGCGAAAATCAAATAACACTAAACATTGATTTTAAAAAATAAAAAGAAAAAAGCAGAAAAAAAATTGAAAAAGAAAGAAAACAGCAAAAAATAAATTTAAAAAAAATAAATAGAAAAAGAACCAAAAAAAAATTTTAAAAAAAGGCAGCAAAAAACAAGAAGATAGAAAAAAGGATAAACATTGCTTTTAAAAAATAAAAAGGAAAAAAGCAGAAAAAAAATTGAAAAAGAAAGAAAACAGCAAAAAATAAATTTAAAAAAAAATAAAAAGAAAAAAGCACCAAAGAAAATTTAAAAAAAAGGCAGCAAAAAACAAAAAAAAATAGAAAAAAGGATATATAAATATATAAAATAAGTATATAAATAGAATTATTAAATTCTGTATAGAAAACGACGATCGTGATTTAATTTATTTTTTCTTTTTATATATTTTTTTCAATTACACATTTGTTTTTCAAAGGAACTTAGTTTAACATACGGCATATTCTGAATCTCCCAGCGTGAGTAGGCAAATGACAAGAGCTTTAGCAAATCGTGAAAGCCGTGAGCCTCAGCGACTCCTGTCTGTTTGTAACCTTTACTGTTGGCCTTTGTATAATTAACATTTCTGCCGAAGCAACTTCTTGTCTTCGGAAAAAACTCTGGCTTGTCACAAGGCAGCTGCCTGAGCCACATTCTTTTGTACACTGTTGTCAGTTGTCAGTGTATTCTCATAATGGAAATGGAAGGAAAGATTTGATTTCAAAAAAGATTAGCTTTAGACGAGAGATTGTTTATTGATTCATTAAAATACATGCCCACCGCGAGACTATCAGAAAGTCATCAACAAATTATTTATGTATATATATACCATAATAAATAAATAAAATTATTATTTCCGGGAATGTAGTATAGTTTATTTCCCCCAATTAATTGCTTAATAATGCGAAATATTAGCTAAAATAATATTTATCTTATTTAGCGCATAAGATATATGCAACCGAATTGTGGAAGCAACAAACACATATGTAATCAAGCAGGAGGTGCACTTACATCTTTTCAAAAAACATCAAGCCATCAAGACATTTATTGCTATGATTGATAGTACTACGCCTACGATATAAAAAACATATTTAACTGAGCTCACATAAATACAGCTAATACAAACTCTACGTACTGCAAATTTCAAATCGATGTCAATAAAATGATGATGATGATGTCAATAAAATGATGATTACCACTCTAAGCGCTTTACGTCAATTTCCTGCTTTAGTCGCATTAGTTGTTGACAGTAAAGATTTCATAGAAATTTGTTTTTTATAGCGTGCTTTGGAATAATTATGATGATGACTATAATCGTGTTATAAAAGCGTAGAAATCTTTGCTTAACTATAAGAAACAATAACAGGGAAGTTATACGAAAATTAAGCTTATTCTTATTTGCAAAATTTCAAGCCGAAATAAGGAAATTTGAAATAATTCCTTAACTTTTAATATCCAAACCATTCAAAGTAATAAGTTCGTTTTCCTTTTTTTATATTCATTTTTTGAAGTTTATTCAAACTATTATGCAAACAATATAATAATAATTTTGTGTGAACGACTATACACAAGCCGTCGAGAGATATCGGAAGTGTTTTCTTTTCTGTGTTATAGTCGCACTACCATGGAAGTCTTTCGAACAGAAGAGCATCACATTATATTTAGAAGAGCATGACATTATATTTACTGTTGTGTCGATATTTTCTCCTCGGACCTTGAAAAAAACAATCTTCCTAACGGGGTGTACCAATATCCGCAGTTGGTCTCCAAAGTGAAGAGTCTCTAGTCGATAGAACAATGTAGGTAAGGGAATTCGGCAAATTAGAACCGTAACTGCGGGATAAGAATTGACAATGAAGATTGAGATAGTCGGGCTTAATTGGGAAGCAATAATATGGTAAGGGTGTGAAGTTATATTTAAATATAACTAGCAAAGTCACAAATCAAAACTGGCAACAGAGATCTGTTAAGCCATTAACAGAATCCTGTTAACCAAAGTCTTGGAAGGATTTATATCAAATATATTTAAAAAGGGACTATTTTGGAACTTTTTTGAATGAATATGATAAACAAAACATCAATTTTTGTTAATTGAGTAAAATTTGATATAAAAAAGTTTTTCTCCTATGTCATATATGACATTCAAAAAGCCGAAGTTTAATTATCCGTTGTGGCCAAACCAAGTACTGCGAAAAAACGAAATTTGTTTTGCGTGATTCCTTGATGAATACCCTTTCCAACGAGGTATAGTTCATATCAAGTTGCTTTCGGAAAAATTTTTTATTGGACTTTGAAAATTTCTCTACTTAGCATAATATACAGTTTTACTCATAACAGAGACCAAATCAAAAAGTCGCGTTGGGATCAGTGAATCCGCTGTGTAAAAAAGATGATTTTAAATATCATGAAGGCACGGTGCAATTTTTCGAAATATGAGATGCTTTTCCTGAAAGAAAATTTTTTAAATGAAGATAGTAATTTTACAAGCATTGAATTCTTGAAGTACATTCAAGACTTAATTAGACAGAAATTGGCTGTCATCAACAACGTCTGCCAAATAATATACACCGGCCATAATTGGAATAAAAAATTAACTAGTTTATCTCTTTATGCTAAGTGTATTTATTTTTATAACGGATGTAGAAAATACAAAATTTGCTATAAGCCAAAGTTTAACGAATTTTACGTATTTTCCAATGTTGAACAAATCATACACCCAAGATTAGAATACAAAATTCCGCAATTACGCGGTATACAAATAATAATATAAATAATAATAAAAAATAATAATATAAATTTATGTAAGCAGAATAAAATAGCAAGAACTGTCGTAAACTTTCCAGTGCCAGCTGAGCAAGTGGTACGTAAAATAACATCGAAAAAGCGAGGCATACCGATCCGTTCATAGACTTACATCTAATGTTAAAAGACAAAAATTGGTCCGATTAGATATAAAAAATATCCTTTCCGTTAGAACTTTATTTGTTCTCCGTTATTCAATTCAAGTTAATTGAAAAACTTAAACCACATACGCTCTTTATAGACGCAACAGGGAACATAATAAAAAAAGAATATTCACGTATTCAATTGTCTTGTCGTTCATGTAAGAAAGCATGATAATGAAACAGAAATTCTGTTCCCTTTATTTGAAGCATTTTTAGGCAGCCATTACTCCTGCGATATACACAGATTTTTACTATATATAAAAACCTTTTGTATAAAAAGTAGTATACGTTGACCAATTTGTCAGCGTATCATAACTGACTGGAGTATGGCTACAATAAATGCTGTTTTACCGGTATTTTGTAATACAAATAATTTAACAACATATGTCAGCAATTGTTATAATCATTTAATTACTTCTAAAAACAGACCACCTTTCATTATAGTCCAGTTGTGTTCAAATCACGTTATAAGATTGCTGTACAAAGATATAGACAATCTCTTTGAAGATTCCGTTGGCAGACTTATAAAATGGCAAACGATAACCGCAATGAATTGTTCCAATATAAGACAATTCTTTCAATGGGTTAGAAATTTTAATTTAATAGTGCTTTCCAGCGAATTTGAAAATGAGCTAACTGAACGCCACCTAAATTTACTAAGAAAAAACATTCCGATGGACGATAACAGCGAAGTCCAAAACATTTTCCGCGAAAACTCCAGTCCGAGCAGTAAATTTCATATCAAACAGTCGTTGTCTTCTAAAAGTCACTTTTACAAGAAAAATATCTTATTATACACCAAAATAAAAGATAATATAGAAAATAATTATGCTTCTAGCAAAAGCACAAAAAACCCTTTTTGTAGTCCGAATTTTGTAGATATTCTATTAAAAAAATATATTCCGCTCGCTCCTTTATGGAGCAATTTAATAGGTGTATTCATAGATAGTAAAAAACGCGCTTCAAACAGTCCAGTGGAAGGTTATTTCTCGATAGTCAAAAATATAAATTTAGGTGGCGAAAAGAATATACGGCCCACTGATTATGTGAGGGAGTCCTATAAATACATTAAAGCTAAATCTGAGGAAATAAATGCTAAATACATTGAAGCGAAACTTCTATATGGGACACTGTCCAAAAATACAGAAGTGCTAATTGAAGACAAATGGAGACACACCCCTAAAAACAATAAAAATCTAAAACATGAAACTTATGTTATCGCAAAAGATATGCAAACGTTATACAACAGACGAATGCTTCGCTAAAATAAATAGATCTGTAAAATCAAGAAAAATAATTGTGGGGAAAAACGACTATATATTTGAAGCAATATATTCAGAAACCAATAGACCTTTTTTAACCTACCTTGAACTAAATGACTTTTTATGTTTGGAAAACAAACAAGAAATGTATAATAATGTGCTATAATTATATATACATATTATTATATATGAGAATAAAATAGATAATATATATTGTTTCAGTTGACAGGAAGGCGAATTGATATTTTTCAAAGATCATTCTGAAACTATTGAAAAATTGAAACAAGCCTTGCTCCAATGCAAAACAGTTGTCGTACCTATTCTCCAAAATAGGCATTTTACATTCGTATATATGAATATCGATTCAAGAAGTTTTACATATATTGATTCAATAGGAAACGAAAAAGCAGTTTCAATAAAATTATTTAATAACTTTAAAACAATAGATGCGAAACATAACTTGTGGATGGCAAAACTGAAGAGCACGATGTACAAAATATAAACCAGGATACCACAAATTGCGGAGTGTTCGTTTGCCAGTTTTTCGAAAGAATTGTAAGAAATGAAACACTAACAGACTTAATGAACCCGTCTGATTATAGGAAACAAATGAAATGAAAAATTTTACAATACAGTGAAGATTTGACCTACAACTGTCTTCACTGTTATACAACTAACGAAATAGAGAAAAATGTGACAAGTGTTATAGAATTATTTGTCCAAAATGCTTCAAATACAACTATAAAGAGTGGAACGACATCTGTATTCCGTGCAATAATTAAGAGACATTTTCGGAAATCTAGGCTATTGAATTATATAAAGATAAATATGTGTTATAAGTTTACTTGTTCTTGATATTTTTATTTTGATACATTTTTGCCAATATTCCTCTATTTCAGCATGTAAATCTTTTGTTTCCTTTTTATTTTACGATTAATCTAAATGTTTCTGTACATATTTAAATTATACCATTAGAGATATGGAAATATGAAAACAAAAATTGATAAGTAATACGAGTATACAAGAAATTAATTACAAGCACATAATAAAAAACCAACCAATTATATAAACCTTTCTTGTCTTTCTAATTACCTCTTACATAACAAAAATTTGCCAAAATTTCCCAAAATTTTGTATGTTTCCAGCAATAGCCAAATCTATTTCTACTATGTATGTATGTATTTATTCACTAATGTTGAGTTTCTCTGAAGATATTATATTGCACGGCGTATATGAAGTAACCTACGCTAGTTATGCGTTATGAGTAAGTTTACATATATCTTTACAATTTTCATGCATATTTTGGTATATTTGTTACTTTTTTAATTTCTACCACAGCTATTTATTCTTAATATTAATTTTTATTTATGATTCTCCATACACATTTCATTTACCTTATTAATTTGTAGGGTTCTTAAAATATGCCTTTTGCTCAAACATTTCTTAAGCAGAAATTTTCATTTATGCTTTATGCCTAGAAAAAAGTTGCATGCATAATATATGTGTATACATATGTAGGGAAATATATATGTAAATATGAAAACAACAATTTATAAGTAATGTGCCTTTAACGAGATTAATCAAAATATAATATAAAAATTTTGGAAAAATTCTTTCAATGTCTCGTAGCTGGTAACATATTGTAATTCAATGTAAGCACAAAGTACAAATATATGGAACATATATCATAAAACGAAAAAATATAAAACCATGTATATTTGTTTGCCCCAAGTAAAACCTCTGTATTTTTATTTTATTATTTTTCGCAGTACTCGGTTTGGTCAGAGTGACCTGTCAAATATTGCTCTTATTTTGCTCTATACAGAGTAATTTTCAAAGTCCAATAAAAAATTTTTCCGAAAGCAACTTGATATAAACTATATCTCGTTGGAAAGGGTATTCATCAAGGAATCACGCAAAACAAATTTCGTTTTTTCGCAGTACTTGGTTTGGCCACAATGGATAATTAAACTTCGGCTTTTTGAATGTCATATATGACATACCAGAAAAACTTGTGGCGTTGCCACCTAACTGATTTCCCGCCAGGGTCGCATTCCGATCCTTCGCTGTGGGTTCCTGCCTATTGCAGTAATCGCACAGCAATTAGGAAGGTGAAGCGTGTGGACCAAAACGAGTGCACGACTTTGGTCCTCACAAGGGATTATCGCAAGATATTTATTAATTTTTTTTAAATAGTAACGATTCTCAATTAATAATCAATCCAGGACTAGCACGGCCTTGGAGAATTCGACTGTCTAATTAAAACAAAGCATTGTGATGGCTCTAACGTTGTGTTACGTGTTGACACAATGTGATTTCTGCCCAGTGCTCTGAATGTCAAAGTGAAGAAATTAAAGTAAGCGTGGGTAAACGACGGGAGTAACTATGACTCTCGATAGGTACAGGCTTCGATGAGGTAAATGTGCGCCGAAGGGTCAAACAGAGGGAGCGTTTCTCTCCCATCCTGTTCAACGTCGTCATGGGTGAACTTATATGCCAGCTGCAGCAATATTCCGAAGTGGAGATTGGGACTAACGCGGTTAGATGCTTGGCTTATGCGGACGACTTGCTTCCATTTGCGCGGACAAGGGATGTCGCCAAAAGCAAAGCCCTCTGTCTGCGCACGGTCGCTTCGAAAAAGAAAGTGTACGTGGACGTCGGCATCGAAGAATATTTAAAATATCTAGGGGCCGAGTTCACGGCTTTCGGAATGGGGTCCCAAAATAATGAAGCTTTATTCATACATCTGAAAAGACTCAAAAGGGCCTCACTTAAGCCAAGCCAGAAGCTCCTATATTACGCGACTTCCTCCTACCAAGGTATATTGCTTCGATGCAATGTCCCAACGTAACGAAGAGGTTGTTTAAGGAGGTGGATTGAAAAATTATGCCCTGCCTATATTCTATATTTTATGCGCCCGCAAAGGAGGGAAGTCTCGGGCTCTTTGCGTTCAGGGATTCCATACGATTCTGCGTTTTGCGCGTTTATTGGATGCAGAGAGTCCCAGGCATGGTCACACAGCGTTCCAAAAGCGAATATCATCAATTCCACGCTGTGTCCCTAAATGATTCCTTCTCAGGATGCGGCGGTCTGAGGCAGATGTCTGCGAATCTGCACAGCAACAGGTAGGTGTATAACCCGCCGAAGTATTGGAGCGGCGAGGACTACGCCAAAGTTATCCATCTCCGCTTGAATCTCTTGCCGTGCAGAGCAATCTCGAGTAATCGACGGAATGCGAGGGGTTGCAGGGGCGAAAACTGCCAAAGACAAGAGACTGTAATGTGCTGCAGGCGTGCGCAACTACACACGACGTACGCGCCACAGAACAGGGTCGTGGCGGCTGCGAGGCGCACCGGTTTTGAAGGCACATCAGGGGAAGCGATGGGAACTTGCTCAAGCCGGACCTGATCCTTTCCAAGGGAAACCGCGTCATTGTCTGTGACGTAGGCGTCCATTGGGAGGGACAGGAGCCGTTGAGCACGTTCCACAATGCCACAAATTCCCACTACTCATCGAACGACTTCATTGAGAGGTTATTGAAATTGTATCCAGACAAATCAATTTCAATTCTTCCCTTAATTGTTGACGCTCGAGGAGCTTGGTGCCCCTCAAGGACTCTCTCACTGCCGCAATTGGCTGTGAGCCGGGAACGGTATAAAGCATTATAACGGGCGTTATGAGGGGCGGCTCCACTCTACACTCTACGTTTATGCGGCGGGTGTGGGAGCCTTATACGAGACTACAGGCGACGACGGCCGAAGATCTCGTCGAAATTTTATATTGTACTCTCGTAGTATCACATCATATTATTATATCATTCGTTTGAGAGAGTTCAAGTCGATCAGACGTGTTTGCGGACAATTCTCGTCATTCATGCGTCGATTATTGGTAAATTTACAAGTGATTGTAGAATCTTTTTACATTTCGGGTGCTATATGCTTGTGTGTATGCGCTAATAATTAATTAAAATAATAATTAATTAATTAAAATTAACCAGTGTTAATACTGTGAAACTGCGAAATCAGAAAATTAATCTGATTAAGTGATTATACTGTCAATTAATTAAGAATTGTGAAACAGTTAATTATTGTTGAAGAAAAGCCAATAAACTGTATAAAACAATGAGTAGTGTGTACTGTATAACAGTACCAGTGGCGTCTGGTGTGTTTTTGCCGGCGTCTGTTGGGTTTAAAGTGTGGTGTGTTTGACTGTTGGTGATAGCTGATAGCTGATTGCTGATAAGGTGGTGCACAGCGTTGCCGTAAGAACTTAGATAAGGCAGTGCACGGCATTGCCGTTTGCCCCTGCTGTCGTGTAGCTGGGACACAGGACACTTGCTGGGGTTGTGTCCTAAATTTTGATGTGATTTTGCTACTGGCCGCTACGCAGCGAGTTTACGACAGCCACCGTTAGAGGCTTTGCTGTTGCTTGGAGTGGGCAAGAGCTAAAGTGCTCAACCTCAACGGCTGTTTATTTGTCGGGGTGAGTCTCCGTTTTCTGCTTTATATATTCATATACATAATTTTTAATTGCCTCGCTTAATTGGTTTTGCTAAGAAATTTAAGCTTCTACGCGCCTGTGAGATATACATATATTTCACTTGCGGGCGTGATGCCCCCTAGAAATATGAAGAGGAGGGTAAGTGGCACAGACGTTGATGTGTCTGTGGCCTCGTCCGATGATGATGTGGTGATGGCGAGGTCCAGGGGCGTGCCTAAAAAACGCATGGCGTCGGTGTCTGCGTCCGAGGGGGAGGTCTGGTCCGAAGGCAATTCGAGGTGGGGGCGCCCGAAAGGGCTCCAGGGGCGGCAAGGCCGGATCTGGGGCCTTGGCCTCTGTTTTAGGAGCTGAAGGCGGTTATAGGCCGCCTTCAAGAATTGGTGCTGAAGGCAGAGACAATGGCCCTGCCGGATGCTGGAAAAATTTTGGGGTTGGCCCATGAGTATGAGGCCATATTATTTGGCCTCAAATCTAGACCGGCGGAACATCTTATGATGTCATCAGCCTGCCCTATTTATAATAGTTGTTTTGCAGGGGTAGCTGCTCGACATTAATATGGCCCTGCTCGTTTTGCATTACAATTTTGGAAAAATTCGACAATATTTGCATAAGCGTTTTTAATCAGGAAGTTATCGACGAAATCCTCGAAAATATTAAGAGATATGGGAATATAAAAACCCATAAAAATTATAAACTCACAGCTTATAATAAAGAAACGCAGCTATATAAATTGGTATCGTTCCATGTAGAACTAACTAAATCTCATATCGAAAACCGATCATATGCATTAAGAAATTTGGATTATAACATCCAAAGCGAGCAGGTATCTGTCTATAATTGGGAGATTTAAATAACAAATTAAAGACAAGAAAAGTAACTGTTGGCGTAAAAAAATTGTCACAATTTGGGATGCTCCCATTACGGTTGTTTATAGGCTACGCAATTAATTTGTGCAATAGACAAAAATTGGATTGAAATACGTGTCTAAATAAGATGACACAACAGCCAAAAGATCCACTCGTGGTCATTAGCTATCCATACATAAATACTTTCGACTGTCTAACGGAAGAGATAGTCAAAATGTTTCGTTATGGATATGTAATCTGCAATAATTATATCGAAAAATATTATAACATCAGCAATATCAAAAAACAAATATTTAATGTAGCTATGAAGAAAAATAAATTCTTTAATGAAGTTGACACTTATTCAAGCCATAGAAAGAGATTGCTAGATTTCATTATCTTCCTTCCAGATGTATTACAGATGTATTGAAGATAAAGACCGCATATTGGGTCCCAAAACTTCATTAAGTACAGAAATAAAGATAATTATATTATGAAGATTTGCGTGTATGCAAATTTTAAAATCATATGGTGATAGGCCTTCTGGGGAAGCAGCCATATAAAATAAATGCTAACGCGCCTAGTGCAATACCTCAGTGGTGGTGTGGAAAATTGCATAGATTTCATCAATATTTTATTTGTAGGTACCATTGTACGCAATCAGCAGGAAACAATTATTGGTGATTTCAAAAAAGAAAGTATGATGTTTTGTTGCCGCAATAGTTGGAGCCGGCGGCAAGGGAAATCGCTTCTTCACAACAGATCGAGAGACTGGTCCAAAAATTTGTGAATATGAACAAGGTAGTAGGCAGACACAGTATCAACTTAATTGCTATTAATGTGCTTTCAGCGAATTATCCTTTAGAAGTCGTTAAGTCTGCACCTGGTTGTTTTAAAACGGGTATTTACTATGGTTGGGCGAATGTTGATAATGTGCCTGTTTACAAAATGGTAATGAGCATTGGCTGGAATCCATATTACAGTAATAAGGAGAAAAGCATGGTAAGCATTTCTTGTTTATTTGATCGAAAAAAGTAGTTTCAAATTTCCCGAAAATTTGTTTAAAGCGATTTCCGGACAGGTAAACAGAAATTCGATTATGCAAGCGCTGGATACCTTAAATAAAAAAGCAGCGAAATTTCTTCATCAACAGCAACCGAAAGCAATTCATCTGGTTATTATACTTCTCAACGAAATTTCAGCTACATTCCTTGCTATATAATGTTGGATACCCGTTACGGGATAATGCTATCTTATATGCTTTTGCTTTTACGATTTTTTATCATTCTTAGATTCTCCTTCGGCTATACAAGAATGGTGTTCAAATGGTTTTATGTAAGAAAGGTAGAAAATGGAGAAGGGAGAAAATAAAAAAAAGTAGATTTTGCAAGTGACACAAATTTTTTGTTGCATACGAATGCGACTTTTGATAATACGATGCGAAGCAACACAATTTATAATTTCGAGTCACTATTCCTATGACGGCCAATATTTTTTAAAAATCTGATATCCTTTGTCCTCTTTTGGACATCATTTCAAGAATTTATGACATTAGATAAAAAATTTAGGGCTTATAAGAGTATGGCCAAAGAGGTCCTCTAAAAAAAGTGTAATCTCTGGTGAGAGTTGTAAAACGCCTACTTTCGCTTTTAAAAAAGGGTATTTAGAAATAAATTGATTTAAGCCATAGCAAACAGATCAATAAAAGTTTGAACCTGTGTTGCGCTAACTATTCAATATTATCTGCACAAAATAGGAAAAACATTAAGAGAAAAGATTTAAAAATCTGACACGTCTTCATCCGTCCATTTGTCTATTAATCTCTCTGCTTATTTATATAATGTCTGCGGTAAGCATTTCGAACAAATTTGACAAAAAATGTTTAAAGTTCTTGCATGTATGCCGTTATTGAAAATGGGCAAAATCTGTCGAAATATATACGTCTATAATATAATATAAATTAAAATACCACTGATTTGTGGATGTTTTGCTCTCTACTCATAAGACAATAAAACCTTCCATGATATTCCATAAGAATGGAAAGAATCTTCCTTACGTACACAGTATTATAAAGTATCGAAATTTCGATTTCTTCAAGCTTTTTCTTTCAGATTAAGGCGATGGATATATAAAATATTCGGCACACAGTCACCTTTTTGATAAATTAAGATTTTTCATATCTAAAGTTAAAAAAATTCAAATCCCTTCTGTTATTTTTGAAATCAATTTTTTGTAAAAGCTCCTGCATAGCTGATTAGACTTTAAGTCATATTTCTAGAAAAGTTCTCGATATAAAATTGTTATTTGTAGAGGTACTTTATAAGAAACCAATCAAAAAAAAAAAGAAAAAGAATAACGTTTTTTTCGGGACTTAACACGAATTCATCCTTTATTTTTAAAAGACTTTTAAAACGTTTTTAATACACCTTAAGATTTACATTTTCGTTTGCACCAGCCCGAATACTTATAAATCTTTTCATTTTTTTTTTTTTACTCAAATTTTATCCCCAATTTTATTGTACACAAGATGGATATTATCCTTTCAATAATTAAATGATGCAACTTTATTGCTATTATCTCTATTGTTCATTTTAAATTTGTCTTTTTACAAAAAAAAGACTAAAGTTTATTAAGAAATCAAACAATGATAACAAATACATAGACTTCTCAATTAATTTGTTTTGTGTCTGTTCTATTGATGATGATTTATAACAACAGTTCGTATATAGCAAAGATTTAATTTATTAGATTATATAGAGAAAGTGAATATTTGATAAAATTTATATTCATTTCTTTTGTTTTTACTACATACATGTTCTAATGAAAATATCTTACAGAAAATGTAGTAAAAAGTAGCAAAAATTTTATTCTGTTAATTGAGTATTTTACAAAAAAAATTCATACTGTTCATTTTAAAGAAAAAAAATCTCTAAAAATGTTATACTTTGTCACCTAAGAGAAAAAAAAAGAAAATTCTGTAAAATTTAAATCTGATCCATCACATACACATGCATAACAGAAGAGGGGTAGAAACCAGAAAACTCTGCAAAAATCAAGTGAAATACTTAACATAGAGGAGAAGAAAATTTTGCAAAGAGCAACAGAATTCTGGGAACTGTAAAGTCTTTACAAAAAACATTCTGCAAAAAGCGGAGAAAAGCCTACAGAATGTCTATAAAAACAAAAAATATTGCAAAAACAAACACAACAAAGAGCTATTATTACACTCGCGCGTAAAAACTCTTTAGTTTTAATGAAATACAAACAGAATTCAAAATTTCAAGAAAATTATGCTGAAGCGATACCTTGCAGCAGAAAAGTTAAGAGCAAAAATAAAAAACTGCTACATAGCCATTGATTTATATTTATAATTACTTTTACATTTTAGTTTATAAATACCTATGATTATTAGCATCATTTTAATATTTCTCACGTCAAATGCCAAAAGGAATACCTGATAAGATTTGAGAAGAATAGAATTTAAAGTCAGCTTAGCATTCTTCTCTGTCAGTCGTTAAATAGATTTTTTTTTAGATTTCTCACAAGATGGAAGTAGCACTAGTAGCATCCTAACTAGTTTTTTTTCGCTAGCTTCTTACGCTAATTGAGTTTGGAAAACGCGTTTCATATCAGTAAGCGCGAACGTATCCAAAATCTGTCTTAATATGCCCAGATACAGATTCGTCAATTCTTTTTTTTTTTAATTAATCCATATTTTTGCCAAGTCAGTCCAATCATATGAGTGTGTTCGTTTATGCATTTGATGTATAAAACATAATTATGTCTGTAAGATGTTAAAGAAAAGATTATAAAATTACTTGAGCTCTTATTCTGTAAATTTCAAAAATTACTTTATATAAGTTTGTACGCAATTAGCTAAAACAATAACATAAAGTATACAATAGAAGCTTTGTATGTATTAAATAAATATAATACATCAGAGTAAGACAAAATCAACAACACACTATTGTACTTCGTTTGAACGATTCTCTTCTATCAATTCTTTTATTTTATTCAAGTGTTTACTATTAAATGAAATGCTTTCATTGCCTTATGTTCCATTTGTACGGTGGCACTCATCACCTATTAGCTCGTTTCATTTCGCTTGAATGCAAACAATTTTATGTTAATAGTGAAGCAACACAATAGTTATTTCGATAATACTTGAATATAAAAGGAAACCAAAAGATAGACCGCTTATTAAGAGTTAATATGTAATAAATGAAATGAACATAAGGTGGAAACCAAACAAGATAGCAATTAACATCAAAAGCTTTTAATATTTATTGAAATCATTTTAAAGAGCATAATTTTAATGTAATGCATTCACTAATAGCTGTTTAATAATAATAAAACAAATGAGAAATTCATTTATTCATTTATCAATTGCTTTAAGGCAAAAGCCTTACACGTTTACGTAATTATGTAAAAATTACAAATAATTTAATACCATAAAAAAATGATAAATTCTTTCTATTTGTATTTGTATTTGCATCTAAGTCTACTTAAGTATTAGAAAATACTTAATATCTGTTTTTTTCTCAATTTTCAAACATAATCTATGACAAGCATTGAAGAAAACCTAAGGCATTCCATCTCAACTTTTGTGAACTTGATCTTTCAATAGAAGTAAATGCCTGAACAAATGGAAAAAAAAATTGCACTGATCAAGACTATATGTTTTCATGTATTTACGGACAAACAATTAACGAAATTTAAAAAATTTCATTGCTGAGGATAATAATAATCAGTTCCTGCAGAAATAATCACATTTTTGAAATATTCTCCTTTCAAACTCATATCATATTATATAAGATAGTGTGTGTGTGTGCATATGCCTATATGTACGTTTGCATATGCCTGCCTATATGTATGCTTGCATATGTTTGCTTTGTTGAACGATAGTCAGATTGATTAAGTGAACTATTTCAGATATGAAGCACTTTGAGAATGAATTGCATTAATTATTACATAAATAATTTTTACAAACAATTAGTTTTCGTTTTAATAAATGTGATATATAGCACAAATAAATTTGAATAATTAATTATTGTTTTATCAATTATAGAAAAACTGTTTCTGAATAAATGCGTCTACGTTTTCAACTAAAATTTAATCATGCATTACGTAGTTCGTATGTTGGGAACTTATTTTAGTAAGATATGTAAAAGAGAGCTGTCATTCAGATTATCACATGTTTATCACATGGTATAATATGCTGCATGAAAATAGTGAAAACATCATAAAAGTGCTAATTTTGTAGTAGCTATGTTCCGGGCATTACGGGCAGTTTATGACCGACATAATCGACCATTTGAGCGAATTATAGGCAAAAATTGTGATGAAATTTGAAGAAACTAGATTTCTGATAGATTTTTTAAGGTCCACACATCATCGAAACGTACGCTTGAGTGAAAATATCGATTGATGTTAGTGAAAGTATCGTGTGACTACGCCGCGGGCACATCATTCATTTGACGAAAGCATCACGTAGCACTATCTTTTGCTGTGATTAATATAAGTTGCTAATTTTCTCTCATATAATGATTTTGAAAAACAGGGCGTCCTATGAGTATGTGCCGTAAACTTCATGCAAATCAATTCTTTTTCGATAAGATTCGTTCTTGGGCCAAGACGTCTATCATATTTCATCAAATTATTTTGAAAATAGTTCTACACATTTATGCTCCTGATTGTATACCCAGCTGGTGCGGCAATAGCATTTGTCAATCAGGTATGCAATCTCCATTTCGTGATCGAATTCCGTTTAAGTGCGGATGGACACATTAATCGTGTGACAATGCGTATACACAATATTTTGAGGAAGCTGTGACTATTCTCCTCCTAAGTTCCAACCCCAGCTAAATTGAGATTGGTTCAATATCTGATTCTATCTCTCATATCAGACGGAGCCAACGTTTACGGCGACCTTGACAGTGCTTTAAGTTACAGTTGGTTGTCAATAAATGCGCCAGATACGTTTTTAATAAACGAAAATATGATAGGATATCGCAATTCTCCCTACAGATTCTGGATACTAGTCTTCCTTCGTTTCTTAATATCAAAAATGTGATCCTCATTCGCAAGCTCATTTCTACGGGTATGCCAAGATATCTACATGAAAAGATCCAGTTCCTCCGATCTAGACGTACAATGAATTTGTTTCTCCCGGACCATAACCAGAATTTTTTGTAATAATTTCTATAATAATTAATTATTTCTGTTCATTTCCTTCTTTTCCTTCTTAATTTGCTTAATTTACTTCAGTTAATTCTTTTTTTTAAATTATTCGTGCCGGATGAGAACTTCCAGTCTTATTGGTATATAATTTATTATATTAATGTCAATGTTTATTAATATCAACTAATTACTCTCATCATGATTTGCTTTAATTTAATGTAAAAAAGAAATAATTGAACTAAACTAAACCAATTGGTTAACATAAAAATACGTGGAAAATTATTAAGCAAACAGAGGGGCACATAAGCTTATACATATACGTACATATATATATAAATATATATGGAAAACGATTCTGAATTTTAATTATTTAATGCAAACAGAGGTAGATTTAATAATTGAAATCGATTCAGATTCGTTTGAGGAAATATGATATAGATTTTGGTCCAAGAAACAACCTTATTGAAAATGAATTGGTTCACGTGACGTTTCCGGTCGCCACAAATATAACATTTTATCTTGAAGAATCACTGTATGAGAAAACATTATATATACATACATATAATTATATATATAATGTGTAAGAATATATAGGAGTATATATAGAGGTGCATACATAGTACGTTAATGTACCATTGTTACCAGGATGTTTATAAAATCTAAAAGCAACTCTTCCACAGATTTTTGAAAAATTCGTTGCAATTGACTGTTTGAAATTTGCAAAATGAACAACAAAATATTTTTCGTTAATTTCAGAAGCTCTTTCCCCAAGTTTCGTCAGAAAGGGAACAAATCCTTTTTTTAAATTTATATATTTTATTTTAACTCATACAACTAATGCCGACATAAAAACAGACTCTCAAATAAATAACATGTAGGAAATTTATATAGATACAAATATGAGATTTATACAAATTTCGAATTAATCCAAAGAGCTCTCTAGATAAAAGATAACATAATAGTTATTACAGAAAATATTTTCCGAAATAAAAATTGCTTTGTTTGATAATATAAAAATTTTAAAATATTGTTACAAAACTGCCTTACCTATTAGATTTCGCGAGAATTCTTTGTCAATCTTTCTTTCCGTTGACAGCTGCAAATGCGTCAGTTTGTGATTTTCATAACAATATCATTAAAGGGAAGTATGCCCGATTTTCATTTTCATTTAAAAGACTTTAGGAAAAAAGTAATTAAGTCTTTTTAAATTTTGATAGGGATGCCAAAATATTTTATGTTGTGTCTGTATAGATGTTTGTAGTTATATAGTCAACATTTTTAAATCAACTCCAAACAGATTTAAACTAAGAGGTAATTATTGGAAATTATTGATTTCATAATTTGCGAATAAATAGTTCACAAGATAAATAATAAGATAAGTGCTTGCAAGATAAAGGAAACATTGCACATCTAAATCTATCTGAATTCTAATATATGACAATATATGTTTGTAAATTGATATAATTTCCAAAACAGTCCGCTATATAGAGAGAGTAGGGCCTTACGAGTAATCATTTCAAGGGTTAACTTGCATGATTTTTATAAGTTTTTTGAAGTTCTTTATACAAGGAAATTAAGTCTTAAAAATCCAAAGAAAGTTTCGCGTAATCGAATCACAAAAAATATTTAACTGCTCGCACGTAAACCTCTGTCTCGATTTAGTTCGATTTAAATGCAAACAAATTCATTTTTCGATCAAACGAAAGTAAACAAACGATTATATTCGAATTGTTTTCACATTCAGATTATTGATACAAAAATCTAACAAATCTCTAATACACTCCATGTTAATGTAGTTGATATAAGTTTTTATAGGGAAGTTTCGCGTATAAATATATACAACAATATACTGAATGTGTTTTTCAATACATACATATATATTGGTTTTACATCAAAATATATTTTCAACTTTCTGAAATCCAATTTTGTTCGCAAGAGCTTCTTCCTACCCAATTTCGTTCGCAACTATCTCTTCTTTTTGCAAATTTCTTATATAGATAATAACAAATCAAGACCACCAATAAAAGAGCTAAAAGTGATGCAACTATAAGAACAAGCATTTCGGCCAAATTCATTTTCGTCAAAGCTCTATTGTTTGCTGAAGTTGGTTTGATTCGCTCATTCAATTTCTGCTTCACAAAGTCGCTGAAAACTATATGGATGACGTCTTAAATTTAAATCGAAATTACATTCGTAATATTTACCTTTCTTCACGTATACATCGAAATTTTCTTGTTTACAAAAATAATTGCATACACAAACAAACAAAACTATTAAGAAATATTCAAACGGTGTGTGTAAATAGAAGCAAAAATTTTGTTATTAAAATTTTTTTCTGGAAACTTTCTTTCAACATAAAAGAAGAGAAAATGGAAACATGAAAAAGCAAAATATCTTAAGTTTATTTAATTGCTTAGGAATTGTTCATAACCAAGGAAATAATGAATTGATGTTGATGATGTGAAGAAAACATAGAACAATATTGCTGCCTTTCTTCTATTGCTTCCCTTCCCTTTTTACAGTAACATCATTTTTTGCCTTCTTTCAAGATTGCGTGGCGTTGAGTTGAATTTCGTCAATGTTAAGAGGTTCTTCGGCCTTTTTACGTTTCTTTTTAAAAGGCAAAGGCGTGCTTTGTTCTGGCGTCGGAGGCAGTCTTGCATATCTTGTCTTAAGATAAAGTACCAGCAGCATAATTAATATTAAAAAAACAAACAGAATTATTAATGTAGCTATAAAAATAATTGGACCTCTTCGGTGCATGGTTCCTTTCCTTTTCCCTTTTTGTCCCTATGAAAGAACTGCAAATTATAAATTATTTCTGTTAATAACTACAAATATTGTGCGTGTGTGTGTGTGTGAGAAACCTTTATATCTTTTGTTTTTGGAATGTTGACTGCCTTTGGATTATGGCATAGAAGGTATCCGGCCTATATGTCCAGTTTGTTGATAATTTATATAACCAAATGTGATTACATACAATATTTACACCTTTTTTCCAAACAATTTATATCAGATGTTGACATTTTTTTCGACAGTAGTGACATATTTTCCTTGTATACAAATCGAAGTTATCAGCAGACATTTAGCACACAATATTGCTAGCACAATATAATTAAATTCTCGAAATTCGTTTGCTGTCTTTAATTGAAATTCCATGAGAGCAACAATTTCAAAACATTCAAGACGGGATGAAAAGAGAATTTTTTTCAATAAATGAATTGGAGCAAATTCTAAATAGAATAACATTATTTTATATATATATATAAAAAATTAAGGATACGAAATGTTGTTTACATCCTACACTACTTGCAGTAAGGGTTTAAGTTTAGGCCAATATGTGCAATATCCACAGGGAGTTAACATAGACTCACTTTTTATCATACCAATCGTTTCAGGATTATTGCCTGATTTGATCTGAAGTTTTGAAGGCTTGATTTGATACAATGAAAGATCGATTGAAGAATAGATTCAAGAATAGATTGGAAAACAAGTTAAAGAATAGATTGAAGAACAGATTGAAATATGAATTGAAGAATAGATTGAAGAATAGAGTGCAGAATAGTTTGAAGAATAGATTAAAGAATAAATTGAAGAATAGATTAAAAAATAGATTTAAGAATAGATTGAAAAATAGATTAAAGAATAGATAGAAGAATAGATTGATTCCATTGGTCAATTTTAAAAAGTTTTGGCATGTAAAATATGTTTCAACTTTTTTTCTTCTTTCAGTAAGTTTAAGCAAAGACATGCAGATAGTTTTTCGAAATTATCAATTTTCTATAAAAATATTAATCCTCTATCGGCAGTTAAAGAAGCATAACAATTTTTATATTTTTAGAGATTTTGTTAAAAAACATAATGTTTCAAAAAATTAAACAAAATATAAAACTTTTCATCTCCTTTGAAAGATAATTATTTATCAATTATTATTTGCAGATACTTTAGAATATATGAGTATAATTTTCGAACATATAAGTGCGTATACCGATACAATGTTTTCGTAGTGAGGTTTGGTCTACTGTCAATCATTTCTGATTAGTTCACCCGAATGTGCGACTTCAAATAATCGCGGAGAATACCGCTTAAAAACGCTCGATCTTGTTGATCTTAGTATACAGGCGCCAATCTTCAAATCATTTCCTCATCAAACTTTGATTTCAATAAGCTTGCAATATTGATTGTAATAAGACTTGAAACTATTCGTCGTCCACCTTTCCATCACAAAGCAAGCGTCCATTAATCATATGTCGACGTTAATCTCTCTTTGACTTTCAATTTTCATAAATATAGCTTTTGCACAATTATTAGGCAAAAAAAAAACACAAACAAAGCAACAGTTGGAGTAATGGCAATTTCGAGCCTTATCGAAATCGATGGATGTCTCAGAAAAGCATTTCTTATTTATATTGACATCAACGTGCATACATTTTTCTCATTAATTTTTAAGTTCACGCAGCAACAGCGGGTGTAGTAAACTTGAAATTTTTCTAAATAAATTTAAATAAAATTTCGCTTTAAAAGAAAATGCGATCGTATTCGGCTTTCTTGGAAAGACGCTGAGATGCAGAATTCATTTAAAAAAATTCATTTTAAAAATTTAAATAGTTTTGTTTGTTACTTTAAGCATTCCTGTAAATGTTCGATATAGAAGCGCAATTGCTCACAATAATTTACATACTAACTAAGCCCTACAGTTTTATGTGGCAATGAACCAATAGAATGCAGTCAGTCCAGTGCACATATTATATACAATGAGATGTAAAAGAAAAAAAAATTGATTTAAATCGTTTAAAATGTGATTTCTTTTTGACTTTATTTTATCATTAACCTTTTTTTTGTAATAATTTCTATAAATTAATTAATTATTACAATGAATGCAATTGAGTGTTAAAATTAATCACATCAAAACGCTCCCTTGAGTTCTATATAAATTATTATTATATTTATTAATTTTTTAAATATTTTCTTTCACAAGTGTTTATCGTATGTAAATAAAGTACACATATGTCCTTTCGTAAACAACCTGTACACTACACTGTTAGGCCTGATTGCAATCAATTTAAATTTTATTATGAATTATTTTATGCAGACAAGAAAACAAAAGAATATTTATATAAACTAAAATTAATTGCATGAATTATTTAATTACATGCTTGTTACTAATAATTTATTGCAACTGCTAAGCAAGTTGATGTTGAACATTTGAAAATTTAAACATTTATCGTTCAATAGAGTTAAGTTTATCTTTTTCGAAACGTGATTAAACAAAGATCATATATAAGTAAATTCATTTACATTCTAAATGATACGATCAAAACCCTGCAAGAATATTTGATTTTCCTCAAAAAGTCGTTATTTAATCTTCAATGCGTACCTATTTTTTCTTGTTCAAAGCCCCGCTTTACATTTAGGCCAGTTTGCGAAACACTTATGCAAATTGTCTCTCTCCTTCTACGATTACTTCTGTACGTTATCTCTTGTTGGAAAATTACTCTCAAGTGTGTTCTTTTAACTTTTAAGCAGAGAAAAAGCTGAAAGACGTCCTTTTTTGGAAAATATTTGCAACCTCACAATATTAAAAGAATTAAAAGTTTCGAAATAAATTTTGTTTCCATTCGTTTCATTTCCAAAATACTACCAAAAATATCTTCTTATATACCATATAGCCTCCACCTTACCGTCTATGGATGGAATAGATTGAATATATTGAAGAATAGATTCAAGAATAGATTGAAAAACTGATTAAAGAACAGATTGAAGAACAGATTGAAGAACAAATTGAAGAATAGATCGAAGAATAGATTAAAGAATGGATTGAAGAAAAGGTAGAAGAATGGATTCAAGAATAGAGTGATGAATAGATTGAAGAATGGATTAAAGTATAGATAGAAGAATGGATTAAAGAATAGATTCATAAATAGATTAAAGAATGGATTAAAGAATAGGTAGAAGAATGGATTAAAGAATAGAGTCATAAATAGATTAAAGAATGGATTAAAATATGAATTGAAGAAGAGATTGAAGAATAGATTCAGGAATAAATTGATCATTGAACAATTGAATAATTAGATCATTAGTTTAAATATCAGTAATCCACTGATAAGCTTATAAGGTTGGACAATCATGAATGTTTTTGTTTTTCGTTTGTTTTGTGTTGTTTTTTGTTTTCGTTTCCAAATAAATTTTATTAAAATGGATCTGGATAAACGCTAGATACAAACAAATGTTTTTTTTGCTAACTTCTTGTATTTTGATAGAATGTGTTTTAGTTTCGTTCGCATTATTATTAATGCGTGAAGAGAGGAACTGTTCGGCGGAAGAAAGAATTAGAAATTTAAACGGTTTTAACGAAGGTAAAATGGTTGAACGCAGCCCCCCGTGAATAACTATGTGCTCAATAATTTATTATTATATTTACAGTTTTGGCTCAATAAGACACAGTAGGTGAGATCATCAACAGTTCAACCGCCAGATTATATTCTATTTCAAATTATGTCCTTAGATACGAATGTAAATAAATATTTATTTATATTTGGACTCAGCATATGTGTTCTGATTGGATGCATTGCAATTTTTATTGCTCTCTTTAAAATACGTAGACGATGTTCAACGACGGCAACTACACCCGTAGAAGGAACTTGTACAAATTTTGTATGCAAGATAGCACCAAATAAAAATTGAAGTATTTATCAAATCAGACCAATGATTTCTTTGCAATAGTGGAAACTAGGGCTGTCTAAATTATTTACAAATACTGCTGGCTCACTGTTGATGCTTAATATAAAAGGAAATAAAAAGTAGTCGGTTGACGTAACGAATAGCCTGGCTGCTCTGTTTGTCTCTGCGGAAAAATTGCAGAATTCGTTAAATCTTTTATAAGTAATACAAAAAAATGTTTCAATTGAAGCAACATTAATAAATTGAATACTTTTTTCTTAACTAATATATGCATTCATTTCATTATTCTCTCAATCTTTTTAGTTTCTTTTATCTTCAATTTGAATCTCATTTAATCAGGAAATCTGTACGCGCATCAAAAAATTTCGAAATTATTCATCTTTTTTTTTTTTTTGTCATTCAAGTTCTCATTCGGCCGCGATAAATGTATTAAACGATTTATTGTCTTTGTGTAAACGTAGCTTGTGAGATAATACCAACAATTGCCAATTAGAAGTGCAAAAAAAAAAGTAATTGAAGGCGATGAACCGATTCCAAAGCTTATCTAATTACGGTCAATTCTTTGTAGGGTAACTTCTTTTTAAGAACAACTCGCAAAGGCGGCAGTTTTAATAAGAAAAGTCGGCCAACATATCTGTTGTATCAAATTAAAAAATGTCTCAAAATTCCATAAAAGTTATTTTAGTTGATATAATTCATATATCATGCTGTAATACTTCTCTTTTGTATATCATGTTTTAATATTTTTATGCCGTTGATATAAATATTAATTTTTATGCCATGATAAAAATATCAATTTTTATGCCATGATATAATTATCAATTTTTATGCCATGATATAAATAAATATCAAAGTCTGCGATGCGAGACTTGTTAAATACTTTTGCTTATCAAATATTGAAATCTTTAGAGCTAATTATGCTGCATTAATTTCTCCTTATCTAACATTAACGAAACTATGATGATATTTTATGTAAAACGATATGTTCATTATAAAGTAATTTTCTATATAAATCTATTATCATAAAGGCGTACATATATGTGAGAATATACACTTGTAAGCAATAGAATGAAATATTAAGCAAAAGTAGCAAAAGCAAGCTTTAAAAAACAAGTAATGAAGAGACATAAAATACATCTGGTGACATTATTTAAATATAATTCTACAAATTTTCCAAATACATTTGCTGTGATATGTGCGTACATATATATATATATATATATATATAACATACAATCCTAGTACCAAACATGTAAATTATAAACTAATTGCAGTATCTTTATGGAAGAGAATGCAAAAGTTTATCAACTAAGCACGTTTCAATGCGTTTATGGGTTTTCTACAATGCAAAGAATTATATTGGATTGTCAAAAAAATCAAGTCTCATTCTTACCCGCTATTCGACTTATCCAAATAACCTTGAATAGTTTAAGTGATTAACTTGGTTTTTTTTTACTGTAGTCTCTCGTATGCTAAAAGAGTGTTCCCATCATTACGGCTTTTCTACTAAGGCATCTCCATAACACTTTTATGCAAACTTTGCAATCTTAGTACCCAAAATATCGAAGTTTTCGATTTGTATCCTGAACACAAAAGTATGTGGACAGATAGACAGACGTGCTTAAAACGGTTCAGAAAACGATTCTATTTGGCTGGATATAATAAAGTGTTCGCTTATACAAAGCTGTTCTGAGTGTCGTATGCATTCGCATCAAAAGAAGCAACCAAGACGGTCATCTTCGGCAGGGACCGAATATCTACTATATATATATATATATATATTATATATTAATACCAATTTTTTCTGTCTTGCTTATCTGAAAAGTAAAAAACGTGGAAAAGTGGAAAAAATGAAAATTTGATTATTTATAACATTGCGTGGGCGTGGCCGATTTTTCTCGTTTTTGAACATAAATAGTGGGCTCCTCTATAAAGTAAATTTAGAAAAATGCAGCCCTCTTCTATCTTTAATGATTTATTAACAATAATCAAAGCACTCACATATGTTTGCTCAGAAAAATAAAAGTGCTTTAAATTTACGATTTGCTGTGGGCAGAGGAGACGCTTTGACCGACTTGAAACAGGTCAAGTCAATACCAACTTACATGTAAGACTTCAATGTTTCTGCCCAGTTTTTAGTCGATTCCTTAATGTTTACGATCAGGAAAGCATCAACAACACACATTTACACATTGCCGACATAAAGGCGCAACCGACAAGGATAGATCGATTCAGAATTTACCGTTGTTGCAAGTTTATAAAAAAATCAAATAGTCGTGAAAATTAAATGGCTGTGAATTATCCGATTTATTACGAAATTTATTCTAGACATGAATGATGATGATAAATGAATTTTAAAGCAAGTAGAAGATAGAACATTTTCCTCAACACACCTAACGCCGAAGCATGGCGATGTGTTCTCATCAATCCATCCCCACCACCCACGAAGGAGAGAATGTGTTCTCCCCCAAAGCGAAGTATAGGATATATACTTCCTCACCCATCCCTCAGTAATGGGTGTGTCGAGGTAAATGTTCTAGCTTCCATTTTCTTCAAAACTCACTTAAATTATTCATGACTAGAATGAATTTCCGAATAAATCGGATGATTCGCAGCTATTTGATCTTTACGACAACCAAATATATTTTTTAAAGTTAAGTTTGTATTTGCGCACATATACATATACACAGATTTTATCTATGAAATACATATGCGTATAATTTCAGCAAACTGTTGTCATCTTTTAGGGTAATGCGAGCAATAATAACAGTTGTAGATGCGACTATATAAACAATAGCAACTATGGCAAAAAACAATTTATTACTTACACACATATATAATGTTTGAGTGTAAATGTGTTCTAATAAAAACACTTACAATTGCACACAATAGATTTAAAAAATATAACAAACTATCTGAGACACTGAGAGCACTGAGACCATGTGCCTGCAGTATTTTATCTGCATAACTCGACTTAAAACAAACAACTGAATTTTATTGCAAAATATTACTAAAGAAAACAAAAGAGAGGGTATCTTCGTTTTACAACGCACTTTCGATACCCAAAGTGCCACATAACAATGTATCACAAGAAAAAAAATAAAAAAAATTATCGACATATTTGATAAGCTTCTTTAGAATAAGTAAGACGACAGCCTCCTTCTCTGTGAATTAGTTTCTATTTATTCATTGCCTATCACAAATATCTTCTTAATATTAATATGAAAGTAAAAAAGAAATTGTTGCTTGTTTTTTTAAAAGATTCTTCCTCACAATCCATGCATTGAAGATAAGCTAAATAGAACTTTTCTCATAACCGGCTAAAATTAAATTCTAAATTCTGTTCTTTTCCTTTTCCATTTTGTGGCATAAAAAAAAAGTAAACTCTTATTGAGCCGTTTTTGTATTTATACTCCTTAACGTGCAACATAACCTTTTAGTTTATATTTGACCCTTCAAGTTTTTTTTATTTTGTATTAATATTGATGGAATTGTTAAGAAAATACACGGAAATATTGTGATTACACTGAACCGTATTATCATCAGAATCAAAGATTTACAACAAAGTTTCGACAAGATCGGGTATAAGAAACAAGCCGAAATAGGGAAAGGGTAAAAACATTGATCTCACTTTGACAAAAGCACTAATTAAAAAAAATGAGTATAAAAATTTTCCCTTTTATATGTATACGTGGTAGTAGGACGAACGGCAACCAATTGGTGAATTTACTTTACACCTTGTGAGGAATACAGTTTTTCTTACAGAAATAGCAAAGACTAGCAGGCCTTGAATTCTATTACATTCATTTTAATTAATTATTTAATAAAAAGCGACAAATTAGCTTGAAAGAAACCCCGAAAAGAAACATTATTTCTTTCCTTTGACTTTCCTTTTCCCTATAAACGATTTCGACTTATTTTGGGAATTCATTCATTCAATCCCACATAGCCATGTTATGATATAAACGGATTTTGAAGCATAAGAATTGAATTTCCTTGCGTTCCTTTGATTCAACTAACGGTGACTTAACCAGAGAAGTGATCACCAAATTTTGACGAGTTCGTAAATATCATTTAACAGCTGATTTTTATGCTGCCTAATAAGGTTATGTGCTGCCTAATAAGGTTCCCTTAACAAAGACAAATTTAATATACCTTTTGTATGATAGATATAAATCTCAAAAAGCAACATTGATTAACCATAGAATACAGATGTGAATTTATAGACCATAAAACTGTTAAATTACATGGCAATTTTTATACATACGTGTCTATGATTGTTTTACATGTTTAGAAGTATTTTCCCAAATTTGAGAGCCGTACCTGTATTCGACCAAAGAAAACGTATACAGAGTATATGAGTAAATGTACGATAGAATATTATGTCATATATATATGTATATATGTATACATATATATATTTAATATTTGCGTGCAATATTTGCATGCAATTGCCGTTATACAACAATTCAACTGTAAGTTTTCATTTCGATTACTTTGAATTTTTTCGATTTTATTCAGAAATAGTGAAGCAATATAATCTAAGGGATTCGGCTTTAGACAAGCTTTTAAATATTTTTGAATATTTTGATTGCACCGATTGGTCCATCCATTCTTTCCACTACTTATTTGTAGATTGTAGATGTTGTCGCAGCATCTGGTCTTATCTCAGTAAATTGGTCGAAACCAAAAACTTATGTATGTATTTACATATAGTTTTGTTTGTACGCTGAAAGCTAACCCTTACCTCAAAAGTTTGTTAACGAACTTTTTCCGCTTAAAAGTTCGATAACAATACTTTTTTTTTACTTTAAATCAAAAATGATATTAGAGATGCACTTCTGTAGCCCTAATATTCGTGTTTCTACTATGTGTTTCAGATCAGCTGCTTTTCGAGCTAAGGGCGGAGATTTCATGAAAATTTTAAACGAAAATTTTAAATTTTGATTCAAAAATTTTTAAATTTTCTCATCTTAATGAAGGAAAACAGAAAAATTATTGTTTTTTTTTGTTTTGGTCGTTTTAAAACTGACTGGATATAGACTGGTAGATGAAGCGATCTGCTTTTAGATTCGAAGTTACAGATACATTCCATGCTATAGGGTTCCTCGGCTTCGCGACTATAATGTTCGATCGATGAACGCAAAACATTTCTGCCGGTCGAGCCTAAGCTCCCCTCGCTCGACCGTAAGCTATCCTTCTCTCTCCAATTCTGTCTGATCATCGCCACGTTTATATATATGTAGACAGTAAGCGGTGATTGAGAGATCGTATTCAGACGCCATTTCTATATAAAAATTGCTTTGAGAGCTAAGTGTTTATATGACAAGAAGGTATCATTTTGCTTATCCTATGACGAAAATACGTGACCAAATTCTCGATAAAAAAAGAAAGTTTCTTCACCATGTTACTTCAGATCTTGGGAAACTTCTACTTTAAAGAGTTCCTATTAAAAGTAAGCGTGATTTGACAATTTTTGGCATTTCACTATTTTATGACAGAAACAAGTTAAGTAACGTATGAGGACTATGATGATTTTACTGTTTTTTACATATCAACCTATAGCCTATGGGCCTATAGCCACGAAAGTAGTAAATTTCTCAATATACAATTTCAGGCAAAGATTCATTTAAATTGATGAAAGTAAAAGACACCTGCTACACAATAAAACTTTAGATGCATGTTATGAATATTAATGAATTTTAAATTTCTCATAAATTTTCCTTGTAAAAATTTGAGGCATTTAGAAATAAAAAAAAAACTGAGTTACATAAAAGTGACTTATTTTTGATATAAATTTATTTTCTAGTTTTAAATTTCTTTATAATTTCTCATATTTGACTCTCTAAGCCTTTTCATTTCATGCTCAGTCATTTTTTGAATACACACAAATATGAATTGTATTAAAATAGTGTTATCGTCCAAGAACCAAGGATTTACGAAAAATTTCAACCAGATCGGATATATGAAATATGCCGAAATAGGGATTGGATCTCACTCCAACAAGAGCACAAGTTAAAGGAAAGTTTATAAAAATTATGTCTAATACGTGTAGCAAGAGAAATGGCAACACGTGATGGCCACATTTAAAAGCTTGTAAGGAATACACTTTGTATTGTAGAAGGAGCGAAGAGAAGTAAGGCTTGAATTTGATTACATTGATTTTTGTTTGTTTTAATAAAAACTTACGACAAGTTTTTGCTTTATTTTGGTAGTGTCACAAATATCATAGTTATACCCTACACCACTTGTGGTATGGAGTATTATAAATTTGTGCGTATGTATGTAACACCGAGAAGGGCTTAAGAGAGACGCATCTTTTATTATACCGATCTGTCTGTCCGTTTGAATTCTGTCCATGTATCCTTGTGTTGTGTTTGAGACACTCAAGTGTTTTGACCCAAGGAGGAATGTTTTGAAAATAGACTCGGTCGGACTATATGACGCGCCCTATTTGAAAAAAGGCTTTAAACGAACAAAGTTGCATTTTCAACATTTTTCGTTAAAAATCCGTAGAAACTCATATTTTGATATATAAAATAAACGTGAAAAATTTGGATGGGATGTGGGATCATTTTTTGAATCACTTACCGTATAAAACTTTTTCGTGAAAAATAGACCTTTATATGGTAAAAAGATCTAATTTTTAATGTGTTATAATGAAAATCAGTCCCTAATAGCAAATTGACATAAAAATTAGCTACATCCAATCGGCTGGGTCACGTTGATCTATTTTTTGAGGATAACACTAGAATCTATTTACAATTTTTGATGCTTTCTCACGAAAGTAAGTGAAGAAAAGTGTATTTGGCAAAGTGGTGTAGGATATATAATGATCGGGCTTGGCCGACTATACTCTTTTGACTAGTTTTTCGCTTAAAATATTTTTTAATAAATTAATATATATGTTCATATAGAACCAGATGTTTTACTATGAAACTTTAAATATTTTGTTCATACGTTCATAAGGCCACTATTCGATTATCAACTTTGGAAAATGGAAAAATTTCTTTGCTTTTGAAGTTAAGTTGAAAATTTTTAAACAAACAACAAAATTCACGATTACACTAAATATTGAGGCAAATGCACCACAACTACCAGACATGTAAACAGACAACAAGCGGCTTTTCGAGCATCAGTGGTATATTGTGGCACAATGGCAATTAGTGTTCATTAAAGTAGTAGTCCCCTCTATGTTCTTACCACAGGTTTGTCACATGAAGCGACCAAGCACCTTTTTGGCTGCACAGAGCCTTTTGTAATGCACAAGAGAAACATTTGGTCTTGCACATAAGCTCTTGTCCTTATATCGCCTTTTCAGCATCGTTCATCTCGCAACGAAGCAGTGACAAAAAATACTGCACATTTGTTCCATACAACAATTACTTACTATTCACTTTATGTATGTATGTATGCATGTATGTTTGCTTATACATACACATGTGTAAAACAGAAAAGTGTAACGTCCTTTAAAATATTACAGAAAAAGGAACATTTTCTTGCGGAGGTTATTTGATTGTATCTTTTGCCCCTTACAGGAATGCGTGTACTGCGTCGCCAAGGACATATTGTTAAATTTGCCCTTTAAACTGCCGAATAATCCCACGTGAGTGCGGATTGTGGTTCGCCTTTTAATGGAAATTGAAAATAATAAAAATGTGTTGTAAAACATATTCATTCATTCATTTTTTTTTATTTTGAAATTGGGCACGAATTTATGTAAGACATTAAATGGAAATTGCGCAGGTACACACATGCACATAGGACTTCAATATCCCATTATTTTTTGGTTAAATGTTCATAAGTTTTTCTCACTTTCCTATCTTTCTTTACTTACTATGTAGCTATATAGCTGAATAAATATCTCATTAGTTTATTAAGAATGTATGTGCAATCTTCCCGTATCGAAGATATTTCTATGAAAAATGCTTTCCCCTTTCAAAAAAGTCTCTTAAAGATTTCCAAAATTCTATATGTCGGAAAAATCTTCCGATAGACAATAGAGAACTTTATTTCGAAATTGGAATAAAAAATTTCAAAGCGATTTAAAAAAAATTTATTTATTTATATATTGTAAGATGGTAAACTCATAAAATATATCTTTTCGAGCTTAAAGTTCTAATTCCTGAAAAAATTGTTTTAATGCTTCTAATCCACGATTCCTGTTATTGAACAAAATGGCTTTGAAGGCAGGGGTAAATTCAAATGATCAGCATTTTTTTCCAATCGCCAATTGAATTTTGCACTTGCGAAGCTATGCAGTGCACTCGAAATGTGACTTTATGAAATATGATTTATGGTTTATTAGTTACTATTTTGTTATACGCGGTCCGACGACAAATACATGCATGCGTCTCTGTCTTTGTCTTAATAGGAAATATGTCTGTCTTCGCCTTAATAGGAAATTAAAAGCAAGAAAAAAAAGATATTCTCAATTTTAAATAAAGCAAACACTATAAGAAATCTACTATAAAATATCAAAAGTAAAAAATTAAAAGAAAAAGAATAATTCAAAAACAGTAAATTCACGACAAAGGAAAACGGGAAGTGCATCCATAAGTGTTTTTTGAACATCAAAAGCGGACACATTTAAACAATTTATTGAATTTCGCAGTGGTAGGCGTTAAATAAACTCTTCCATAATACGAAAGTAAAAAACAAATATTTATATTTTGTATTGAGATTCCTGCCAAAATTTACATTTTCGCCACAACTTGAAGTATTCGAAAAATAATTAATATGCTTTCAGACAACATTTCTATTAAAATTTTGTCAATATTGGATAAGTGATTGAACTAGAGAGCTAATCGAACTTTTGAAAGAATTGAAACAAAGCTTCATTTTTGGATTTTTATACCGGACAATACTTGCGGTGCGGACTATATTAAGAATTTACGAACAGCCATCACAAATACCATGCAAGAGCAGTCGAAGAGTGAAGCTTCGATATCAGCACCGGCCATGCCAATTAATGTACGAATTTGTCTCGTTGGTGAAGTAGCCGAAGACAAATTATGTTGTGAGGCTGCTCGAACATTTAACATCACAGTGATGACGTCAGAAACCGGTCTGGAGCTAATTAACGATTATGGTTTTCACACGTATTTTGTTATGAAACATTTTGAAACTCCTCTCTTTGTCGCAATACGCAAAACTAAACATAATATCTTAGGTCCGCCAGCTTTACAACAGGCCGCTGCTGCAAAAAGCGGACTCAAACGAAATGCTCGGTCCATTTATAATTACGCAATGGATGATTTTTTAATTTGCTTCACGGGCGTACGAAAAAAGGACGAGTTGACAAAATTGATCAATTTGATTCATTATATGGGCGGTAATATATGCAAGGATATGAATAGGAGAACTACTCACTTAATAAGCACACATACTGGCGGTAATAAATGGTATTATGCAAAAACCTTTCGTTTAACGGTGATTAAGCCGGGTTGGGTATATGCCGCATGGAAACAGCGAGATGAACCCGGATTTCGTGCGAATACCGAAGAGTTTTTGAACGAATATAAAGTGAAAGCCTTTGAAGAAAAAAAAATTTGTTTTTTTGGCTTTCCCCCCCACGAACATGAGCACATGGTTGAAGTCTTAAAAAGTAATGGTGGTGTATACGTTGAAATAGATGATCCGGAATGTTCACATGTTGTTATGCCTAATGCGTACGCTCACTTTGCTGAATCTATTTCTCTCAATAAACGACTACAAGTTCAGGACTCAGATGATTTGGGTCAGGAAGATGATCGTAACGTACAAAATAACTTGAAACGCAAAAGTGAGAATTTTGACGCCATATCACTTAGGTCGTTCCCTTCGCCTAGTGGTACCAAAAAACCCAAATTATTACGTACTGATTCGATATCACGTTCTATTAAACGTTCCTGGAATTTTGTGGCAGAACATACATCAATCGGAAAGCTACTAAATCCACGACGCCGCCTAGAACTCACGGATGGTATATCAAATTCTGGACAAGTTGAATCTACTAAAATTTCTGACGATTCAGTTAAAAATACAAATGATCAGTCTATAGACGAACCGGTAAAAGACTCTTTACACCGCATAAAGAAACGTTTGTCATTTAGCAGTAGCCGTAAAGAAAAGACCCCACTTAACAATACTAATAAATCACCGAAGAAGTATGCACTGGATGGTTCACAAGTCGAAATAGAAGAATGTAAAACTCCTAAATCAACTATTGAAATCGGCAGAAATGCGCCAACGTTGTCATTTTCGAAAAAACTATTATCAACGTCTTCTTTTGAAAACAGCGATATATTATTACGCGAAGCTGATAAGGCTGAAATTGTGGTTGATGAGGACATAGCGCACGCTAAACATGAACCGAAGAGCGAACAAACCTATATTTTGAAATCAGATTGGTTTTGGCAAACGATGCAATATGGTTATGCCGACGAAAAGGACTATCTTTTCAGTGATTACTTAGATGGCATTGCACATACACGCAATACTGATCGCCATGATTCTCTATCTGTTGTTTGTGATGATCGTAAAGGCAAACATTTTTTGCATTCAGACGATATGATCTCGGCTTCAAAGCAGCATCATATGTCGGATGCCAGTTTTCTATCGGTATCTGGTAGTTTATCTGATCGTACCGGCAATCCTAATAAATTGGAAACTGAACAAATTTTAGCGGAACCTGAGAGCTTAGTGTGCGAAGAAACGGTAGTGAAAAAACATCCGACGCGTTTCAATCGTTTTATAGATTTTTATAACACAGAATCCAATTACGTGGCTATTTTGGACGCAATTGTAAATTTCTTAAAAAATCCTTTAGAAGAATGTGTAAAAGATAATAACGCTTTACTAAATAAGCATGAAATAAAAGGCATTTTTGGGAATTTTTTACCCATACTTAAGGTGCATCTAAGCATGCTTGAACGTTTGCACGCTATCTCTGCTAAGTGGTCAGAGCAATGTCTGATCGGAGACATTATATTGCAATACCGAGATGATTTAATTGAGGCCTACGCGCCCTATATCAATTCCTTTGAACAAATGAAAGAAACTTTATTAAGATGTGACCAGCAGTATCCTCGATTTCATGAATTTCTAAAAATCAGAGAAAAGAACTCGGTATTCGGACGACGAACTTTGCAGGATTTAATGATACGTCCTGTACAACGTCTACCTAACATTAGACTGTTACTAATTGATATACTTAATCATACGAATAAAAATCATCCTGACTATTTACGTTTGGAAAAGGCTTTGGAAATGATTAACGAAGTAACGATGCATATTAATGAAGATAAATGTAAAATTGAATCTCGAATGACTATTTCTGATATATTCAGTGATATTGAAGGATGTCCGACTGATCTGGTTTCATCGAATCGAAAATTTATATCGTCGTGTGAAGTAAACGAGTTATCCGATAATCTTAGCGGGCGTGGCGATAGTTTAATATTGTATATATTTTCTGACGCGATCGAAATATGCAAAAAACGTCCCAGCAGCGCCAAATACCCCGGTAGCAAAAAAGCGCACAAACACATTAAACTCATTTTATTAAATGCCATACTTTCTGTTATCGATATAACAGACAGCTTACGGGCTTTTGCTCTGTTGTTCCGTCATGACAAAGGCAAAGATGTCTTACATTCATTTGCCATTGCCGATCCGGAGGTCGATAAGATCATCTATTTGAAAGCATTATGTAGACAAGTGACAGAAGATACCGATAAGAATACGCCTTTATTATGTCGCACTTCGCAGGAATTAGAAGTTAACCTTAATGATGTAAATTTGAGAAGTTTATCGGAGGCTTTCGAATTGGCGACACGCATACGATTAAAGGTGGCGAATGCTTCTTCGTTCAATAAAACACCATCGAAACTGAAACGTACCACTAGGACGACTATATCCGATAGTACGAATTCCATGACGCCACGATCAGGGTTGACTCAGACGCCTTTGTCTAGTTGCACAGTTATTCATGAAGTCGCAGACTATTAGGATGATGTACGCAGCTATTCATGATCCTAAATATTAAAACCTTCACTTTCAGTGCTGCCAATACACAAAAATATATCCTCAACTTCAGGTAAAGTGGTGAGCATTTAAATAGCTGTGTATAACGCTTCTCTTAATATATTTCTTTTTAGATAGAATACTATAAATAAATCGTCAACCATTGCAGTCTTAGAGCTTTCCAAAGTTGAAGATCTGTGACTAGTTGGTAACCTAAAAACACGAATATACGAAGAATCAGCGAACTGAAGTAAGCTGAATGCGAAATATGTAATTTAAAAAAAAAAATATGAAATTAAATTGGATCTAAAGGAAATCGTAATTCATTGAAGAAAGACACATTATCAAGCCTGGCGTCTTGTGGGGGCGAATCTATAAGAATATAACAATAATTTTTTATATTTATATGTTTATAATGAACAATAAAAAAATGGAACCTCGATAATTTGTGAAAAAAGTCGAGCTCAAATACATACGATACAAGTCACTCTGTCGAGTGAAAGTTTTAATTCGTATAGGAGAAGAGAATAAGACTCTCTTTCAAAGCCCTTTGAAAAGTCAGTGCAAATTAGATCCGTTTGTCTTCTCGTCTAAAGTCCCTGGACCATACTGCAAATGAGTTCCAGAAGATTTGCCGTTGTATGTTTACTCTGGATCGGCGAGATGATTACTTTGATAGGCGGCTCGAACGCTCACAGTTTTGAAATAACAATGAGTTTGTGATACATCAATTCTAAGATTTCTAGGACCACACTTTTAAAGTGTTATAAAGTAGTAAAAAATCTTGACAGATAAACTTTTCTAAGACAATTATTCAAAGTAATGGTTAAGGTAGTATACCGCGAAAAAAAGAACAATACGCGCCAGTATGTTGTCGGTATCGGGATAACACGACAGCTTCAGTGAGCACAAAGCTTCGAGAACCGCAGACTCTGAAAACATAATTTGAGCAAAGATATCAAACTAATGCGGGTACGTATTGTCTATGTAACAATCGTCCAGAGCTGGAGCTCAGTCCAAGGTATGTATAGTAAAAATGTTGCAATCTTTCTTTATTATTTCAAAACTAACAGTCTTACATATAATAACGCCAATCGACTCGAAAATAAAAAGGATTCGTCCGCTCATTAAAAGAAAAACTCAATCTACCGGCGCAAATGAACGTAAAAACAAGGAAGAAAATTATATTCGGCTGTGCCGAATCTTTTATACTCATCACCTTTACCTTAAGAAAAGGGGCAAAGACTAAATTTTAATAGGTGGGTGTGGGAGATTTTTTTCTATTCTTATGGAATACCGTGGAAAATAACCAGAGCAAAACAGCCAACAAACAAATGAAGTGAAGGTTCGGCAAAGAATATTTCTAAAAATAAAAATATTACTTAAGGTGGCTGCATTTGTAGAAACTTGGTAATAAAAATTTTCACTTATACCAAAATATTTGCAACCATGTATATTCAGATAATGAACAAAACATATGGAAAATTATAGCATAACGGCATTTTATTAACATGGCGGCATGTTATTGTTTTGAAGCAATTGAAAAAGTAAACAACAAAATTTGATACAAGTTTTCTTCAGTCCAAATCCAGTCCAAGATTTATATGAAATATGAAATTGCAACTAACAAAAGTTATTCAGAATATGATATCAATAAAACATTTGTAATTTCGAAAGATAATGCTACAGCAAAAAAAATGAAACAATACGAAGATGAAATAATATCCTTAGCGAACACACACTATTATGTACAAATGCCAATAAATAAACATGTGAGGAATTAGCAAAACAATCTGCCGAATTATCGACTAATAAATATGAAATTCATATCAACGATACGGACTTAATCGAAAATAACAATGAAGCAGAAATTATGGAAGAGCAGAAAACTAGGGGGAAAAGTTTGCAATGAGAGCAACAACAATAGTAGACATGATATACGAAGACTTTTCTACAATGCCTTTCAACAGCTTCATAACATCGCCTGCGAGTAGGTTAAAAGCGTTGGAACGAAGTCCTTTATTTATTCTCTTAAAGAAACCTAAACGTTGCTGTGGTCGTAAATTTAACGAGAAGGTAACAACGAAATTGGAGGAAAAATTCGAATTCATTATTGACTACGACGACAATAGCAATGACATGAGAAGATCGTCTTCATTATCTGTACTTTAACTGATGAACAAATACTTGATTTGAATTCCAAAAAATCAGATGGGAAGTGTCTATTAAAAGATTTGTTTTTAAGACAATTCTAGCTTTGCCCATTCTTCTGTCAAAGAGTATCACATCGTGAAGTACAAGTATTAAACCCGTACAAACGATTTGGAGTGATAAGCAGGATTTTGGAAGGACCGACGAATAGCTGCACTTGAACATGATTGTCACTCGGATCTCTACGTTGTACAATCTGTAGTAGCAGGCTCGCATAGTCCAGTAGCGAGTTAATTAAGTCCTGGTACGTCTGCTCTGTCCAAGGGGAAACCCAGACCGAGGGATGGTCAGGCACGAACTTTCGACAAACACCGCATCATCCACTTTTTGATGTGTAACGATGGAGAAGGTTTAGTCTGCACCCACCTGTGGACTAGGCTGCCGTTGAAAGTCAGATGGGCAGTTCTGTGATTTAACTATGCTTTATATAGCTATTAGCTACCTCAGTCTTACAGTTTTCTGTGTCAAAGTTTATCGTAATACCGCAGGTAGAGCAATAAATCGCATGAGTTATACAAATAGCTTAGTATAGCTTATATCTTAACTTAGTATAATAGTATAAAGAATAAATCAACGTAATTTATAGAAATGCTCTTGGGTGTTTTATTGGAGTGAGAACAAAAGCTTTCAACCTGTTCGTACTGTTTTGAATAATGACTTGAGTAATCTTCATGGCAAAAACCAGTTCTTCTACGCATGTATTGTTGGTTGTTTGTGTGCACTTATATCTTATATCTATTGATCAGGCATTTGATTATTCAAAACAAGGTGTTTTGTGATGTAAAGTTTCGGAAGTAATTTTAATTAATATTTTTCTACGACTTAGGCATAAATTCTAATATAAAGACAAATAGTTTCTAAGAAAGATTATTATATATGTAAATATGTATACCGTTAATGTGGTTACGACGTATATATTTTGCGTACGTTGCTACTAATTATGATGGATCTACGTATATATTTGTAGTAAGGAAGTAGCACGTACAGTGTTTATGTTAGGTCCCTGAAACAGCTGTCAGAAAAATCCGCAATTTACGAATATGTTTTGAAAATCGCACTTTTGGCTCACATTTGAATTGTGAATATCTCATCGCAACAGATTGTGTTAGAATTCCAACTTTTAGTTTCAAATTAGAATAGCTAAAGCATCACAGGTGGGGTCACAGATCAGAAGAAATTTTTTTTTTTGTTTGTTTATAACATTGAAGGGGCACAACCCCAGAATACCTTAATTTCATAGTTTATTAAGATACCAAAAAAAAAAAATTAATGTCTAACAATTTGCCGTGTAACTTGATTCGCTTAAGAAAAATTATTATTACTTTCTAAGAAAATGAAAAGAAAGTAGATATCGATAATTTTATTGCTACATTGCTTAGTACAAATTTTGATTTAACTCTTATTATATATTTCTACGTGAACAAAAACAGAGCCAATAAAAAGTTTTGTTTATCCATCAAGAATAACCGATAATCGATGTTTTTTAGTCATATAAGATAGAAAAGTAACATTTAACATAAATGAAATGAGTGCAAGAGGATTCATGTAAATCTTTGTTAGATAAAATTGAAAGGAAAGTTTCGTATGTTGAAAATCAAAAAATATATACAAGTCGGTTTTTCCTGAACTTCACATTCCACTAAGTGATTTCCGTGGTCACTTAGGCGTACTTCTGGGTGTTGCAAATGAAACGAAACGATAAAATAATAAAAAAAACTTATCTTAGATTGTTATTAGAATAAACAAATCTTCTTTGTTTTTTAGTAAAAATTATTTGTATAAAATTTAAATCTGATCGCTACGTTGCTTTTTTTGCGTAATGAACTATTTAATGAGATTACTTAATAAATGGTTAACAAAGGCACAATTCATAGAATGCATACAATTTACATCTACATGACGTCACAACACACAGATAATCATAATGTAAAGAAAATCTTATCTCAATTCTTTTTTATAACTCTGATTTTCCATGGCTGGTAGGTAATGAAGGTTTTACGCTAAAAATAAAAAATATTTATAAAAACATATTTTATATGAATCGTTGTTTATCGCATTTATTCATTTACTCTGCGATAACGCCAGCTTGACAATGTTTCTTATCAAAATCGGTTTGTTGCAATGATAAAGCAGATGCGGGCAATTGTGCAACCGTAACCGGCTGTCCTGCGTAATAACCAGGTGTGGCTTAAATTAAAGATTTCCAAAAATAAATTATCATTATTTGTTAGTCACTTAAGCGTTTAACTAAATCAGAAAAAGAATGCATTTTTTAAGTAATAGAAAGAAAAATAAATAAGTAAATTACCCTCAATTACCACCAATTGATCGTTACTGTCTCTTCGCTTCTTACAATGTCCCCACAAAAGATAAATAATCCAACATACCAGGAATAATTTGACACAAACCAATATCCAAAGGGATATACCGCCCATGTTGCGTTTAATTACACGATTTTTGATTAAAATATTATCTAAAACAAAACTGAAATGGATTTCTTGCAAAACAGAATAAAAAAAAACTAAAAGAAAAACAGCAGTAGCAGTAGCAGTCTGTTGCTCCGGTTACTGTTATGAGTAATAAGTAAATTTATTTTGACATTTGATGTTTATGTGCCTTGAATATACAGCAAGTATCTTGTGTTTTGCTTATTTTTGTTGTTATTCTTAATGCAACAAACAGTGTTGTCAGTTGAACTTTTAGTTTATTATTCTTGCAATAACAAAAGTTTAAAAAGCACAACATCCGCTCTTTCTGTACACAGATGTGTTATATTTGTATATGTTTTTCTCTTCATAAAGCAAATTTTATTCGCGGCGCGCGCGCCGCGAATAATCAATGTTAAATAACAAATACGCAAAGAAGCACGAACATGAACACAAGCAAATTAAATAAAGAAAGCTTTCATTATCCGTTAGCTTCGATTTCTCAGAGATATGCTATAAATGAATGCAATAAGTCGTTGGAAATTTTTGTCAAACATATTTTCGAAAATATTTTATTTTCTTTTTTTTTAAATTTTATTCTTATTTCTTCTTTAGTCTAAGCATTAATTCATCGTACACAGCATTAGAACTAATCCGTTAATTGTTTTCATGAAACAATGAAAATAACTCATGAATTGATTTTTTATTAGAAAACAAGAGTTATCGCTTCGCCTTATTTTAATTAATAATATAAATTCTAACTTTTCACCCCCTTTGGTTTTTTTGTCAAAAATGAATTAATTATGAAAAAGTTGCAGTTACTTGTTAAAAATACAGTGTTTAGTTAATCATCAGTCATTTTTTATTTTTATTATATTTTATTATCTCCTTCAAAACGGATTTCCTGCGTATTTATTCTTGTTCTTCTTTTTGTTCTACTTTTATGGCTCAAATCTTCATCTAAAAAGTGGTAGGACGAGGTCAATGCTAAATTTTATCTCCATCGTAGCACGAAAAAAGAACGCTGGGTCACCTTAGTGCAAGATGACTCGCAAACCCAATTACATCAATAATTACAATGTCTCAATTGGAAGAAGAGAATGAAAAAACAAGAGAGGCAACATTCAATTTCATGAAAAATGTTAACACACCGCTCAATATTATGCACGAAGCAGACGGAAAAGAAATAACAGAAAACAATTGGAGTGAAATGGACAATAAATTGAATGACCAGTAAGAAAAATTCTCAAATACATTGCCAGATATTCAAAAAACTATAAAATCGATCAGATCAGTGATTTCGGAACTCATAAATGAGTACAAAAATGTTGCAGTTACATCTCATACTTTTAGCCAATGTTTATTAGAAAGAATGTTTTGAAACATGACCATAAATAATTGGCAGGGTACAAACAAGCGAGAACATGGAAGACTTGAAAAGATTTGTGGGAAATTGGTTTCCCTGCAAATACTGATGACAAATTTCAAGACGGAGAATTTCTATTGTACCGACAATCTCGACTACCACCAGCAACATGAAGATCAAATATACGAAGAGTACAAAGATGAAAATGTTATATCATTCCCAACATTAAAACAAGCGAAAAATATAATAAGGATATCGGATTGGACAAAACAAAGCCAGAAGCTCACATTAAGATACGCTCTATACCAATGCACGAAGGAAATGGACAAATGTGAAACGTGCATTGAAGAGTTGACGAAGGGAGAAAATGGGACATATTCTAACAGTGAAAAATTATTAGAAGCAAGTAAATATATAAAAACATTAATCCCAAATGACGACGCATTGGAAAATATTCCAAGAAATTTTTGATTTGTGCCCCAGGTACGTCGAGGAATATGAAGAGAAAAAAAATATAAGAAAACGAATGGTGGCGTCATTCATAAACAAATATAATTTTTTCAAAGATAACGGAAGCAATTGTAATCGTGCGCATAGAATTAATGTACTTAATTATGTCATATATATACTTTTAAAAGCCGACACAATAGAACTACATCAAAGAAAAAATATTTTTACTTCTATACTATATTAGTAAAAGACTAATGTAGAATTAAGTGTTACAATGGTTATAGGCCTACTGGGGATGCGAACCATTTCAAAACTTGGCAACGCGCTTTTGTACGATAGCTCAATGGTAGTGTGGAAAACTGTACTTTTTTTTATTTCAAATTTTTTTAAAAACTTATGACAACTTTATGAATACTGTAGTATTTGAGCCAAAAAAAAGTATTTCAATTTTTTAAACCTTTAGCAATCCTATCGCAAATATCGCAAAATTAAAAATTAGACGGCTTTAAAGAAGAACCTGTTTTGCAAATGAAACAAATATTGCGTTAGGATTAGAGATTTTCCATACAAAAATAAATAAATAATAGAAAGAGAAAAGGAAGTTAAAATGGATAGTGTGAGTATCCATCAATATCCATCCGATAGAAACCTGTCATCTGAAACGCAACGTGTAAAAGAGATAACACAAAATGCCTTAAACGCGGAAACAGAATTAAATGAGAACCGAAATAAAAATAAACTTGTGCCTATGCGTATGTATGCGTTATTTTAACAAGTGCATGTTATAAAGTAAAGGTAAAAACAAAAACAAAACAAAATACGTAGTTATATTGTTTGATTTATTTTTTGTTTATATTAATAGACAGATGATACAAATGATAGGAAAACCAAATGAGAAGAATAATATGTGAATTCACATTAAGAATTAAACGATATAAACGATACAAATCTTACCAGCATTCATTATTATTCATAAAATATTTTAATAATAACAAAATAAAATCGTAAACATTCCTTCTTGTATCCTATTATATATATATATATAAATGACGTTTAGTTTTACTGTTAATATAAATGTGTATAAAAAAAAAATTCCCTAAATTTTCTACTAACTCCTTGAACGAAGACATTCGAAATAAATTTATATTTCATTAGTATTAAAATTATTTAAAAAAATCAGTACATATTTATTGATTAATGTACCTCAAGTACCTTATATGTATATAATAAGCATGTAAAGAGAACCTCTCTTTTCGAAAATAAATAAACTCAATATTTTTTTAATTCCTTTATGTGTAGTCCGTACATATCCTATTGAGTCGAACTTTTATAAAAAATTCTATTTATCTAAATATTTTTTCTTTTTCATTGTGCTTACATTAGTAGCCGAACGCGCTGCAAAAACATATCAAAATGTGTATGTAAGTTTTACAAAAATGTTTTTAAATCAGTATAAAAAATTTTAAAAAACTTTATTAAAGCTAACGATGAAAACTATGAATCTTATATTATATATAAATATATATATATTGTTAAACCTGACGTTATAGCACCATACGTTTGCCAAAATAATACCGGTTTCGATACAACCATAAATTTTTCTGTGGGAATATTTACACCACATGATTGTCATCTCCCGAATTGGCCAAATCATCGAACATTGAATAAACCACTACTGTTTACACTTCGCGATCAGAAACGCGGATTTGAAGAACGCAATTTTAAAAGTTGTGTTGTGCCTAATTTACGAACTAAAAATCTTGATATCCTGTCGTCTGTGGAAGAGGAGGAATATAACTTATATGTTAGGGTAGATAGCGAAGATAGAAAAAAAAACGACGTAATTCGTACTTTTCATCTCTTCCAACAGATCGCAAACACAGAAAACAGTTTAGTGTTACCTTTGTCAAAAGTTGTCAAACGTTATTTCCCTTTGCATATTAATAAATAATAAACTTAAGAAAATTTGGACACACATACCTACATAGTGCCATAGATCAAGGAGGTTACAGCATTCATCTCACATCAGCTAATGCTATAAAAAAAAGGAAAATAACATAATAATGAAATGACGGTTGAAAGATCCCTTTTTGTCCATGATTCATCCGCTATTTACCGTATTTCTGTAGCTAGCTGGACTTTGTATTTTGTCATCATTTGTCTACAAATGTGTAAGCTAAGGGAGGGTAATTATTTCTTAAAAATTTTTTATAACGTGGTTTGATGCCTGGAATATCTTTTTGTATTGGTACGTTAGTTAAAGTTGATATGGCAAACAGTGGTGAGCCTCTATACGGTGTAATACGTTGGATCGGAGTTCCAAATAATCGCACACTTGACTTTACTCTTCCATTATAGAAGTTGAAGTTAATTAAGTGCCTTACTCTTCGTCACATATATTATAATGTTATTAAATTTGATATACTTGATTGTACTTGTAAATAAATGTACAAGATATATATTATTGATTATTATTCTGACAATAAATTCGATAATATCTGTGTACCATTGTTATGCTTAAGTGCGGCTGATGATCCCTTTCAACCGTTAGATGCTATACCAATAAAAGCAGCCGAACGTAGTACACATGTAGCTATAGCAACGTAATGATCGGCAGTAACTTCGGCTTCATTTTCTACTCCTAACGGCTGACGGCTGCTTCGTTCATGATAAACATGTTGAAACGACGACGTTTTCTCTGGGGCTAAAATAGAAAGAATACAGAATAAGATATTTTCAAATAGCATTTAAAAAAATCTAACCATCTGTGTAGCTGGTATGGTATTTCTTCAACATCACTATTGGCGTCATCATTGCTTTTGTAATCTATTGCAGCTAATTCCTTACGTCCAGGAACTTCCTCGTCACTGTCGAAAATTTTACGTTTAGAAAGGACACGCTCTTCTTTCTGAGGTATTTGGATTAAGAAAGTATCATTATTGCTATCTTTGCTATTTTCGGACGCGATCGAACGATGAATGGATTTTTTTACAGGGCGTGCTTTTTAAGTAGATGTTAAACAAACTAGGTGATTTTTCGAATTTCTCCACTTTTTTGGATTTAGAAGAACGCGATGAAGAGTTAGTTGGAGTTTTTTCTTTCAACTCTGTTAATATATTTTGTGTAATGCTTCGTAGAACTTTGCTGACAGGGCTACTTGTGTTGTTCGACATAGAAAAAAGATCGAGTACTAACGGTTCTATATAAAGTTTCAAGCTCTGCACGTTGCTTCTGCAAAAAGAGTTCCTCTTCTGGGAAAGGTTCCAGAAAAGCATTGAGATCTACATCCAGTTCTTGTTGCAAAGAAATTTGTGCATCCTCTATTGACACACGAGATACATCTTTACATCCGGGAATGCTATTATCAATAAATTCGGAAATGGTACTATCGGAATTTAGGGAAGACATTTTTGAAACCTCCTCGGGAACAGTAATTGGTGACAGACAAAGTATTGCTTCGACTTAATTGTTTTTGTCATGATTTCTGTAAGTTCATTGTCTTTCGTATTTTCCTTGCTTTGATTTGATAGAAGCTTCCTTTTTCGCAATTTCCTTCATGAACAAAAGCTTTTTGAACAGGCCTTTATTTTGCCAATGGTGTCGACCCATATTTTATATTATCCGACCATTGTTGGCAATACTTTGAGCATGAGGGAGAATATTCCAAACTCTCTTTTATTGCTTCGTCCATCATAAACCGAAGATTGCTGCTTATCGTCTACATTTCTTTGCTCTAGAAATTAACAAATTGCTTAAGTCGATCGAATCAGAATGATTTTCTGAATCGATTTAAGCCTATCTGTCTGATCTCCGTCCATGAATTCCTGCACCCAACTTATACAGGTCGTAAGGTTTTAAGATGTTTTGACAAAATTTGGTACACTATCGGAATTCAACTGTTAGATTTCACCGTCCCATTTATACGACTACTTCCCGTATATCCACTCCATTTGAAAAGTGTCTTTGTGCGAACAGAAATTAATTTCTAAAATTTTTCAACATAAATCGATAGGAACTAGCATATTCGCATGTGACTTAAACGTAAAAAATTTGAATGGGATACTTTTCCGAACCGCCTTCAATATAATCCTTCTTATGAAAAGAAACCATTATAGATTTAAAGGAATGTGACTTTTAATGCCTTATACATCAAATGTGTAATTTGGCATAAAAATTAATTGTAGTAACTTGGACCACACAAGTCTATTTTTTAAACCCTACCGTACATGCGGGTTTTCATGAAAAGTAAGCTTTTATATGATGAACAAATCTGAATTTTAATACTTCACGGTGGACACTGATCCATGATAGTAATTTGACATAAATATTACCTGCACCGTATACCTGGTTACGTATAATAGTCATTAGGATAAAAATTAAATGTATCCAATTTTGATTTTGATGTCTATTTTTCGGAAAACATCATTACATGTTTACAATTTTTCGTGTTTTCTCAAGAAAACGAGTGAAGAATTGTATTAAGTAAAGTGACCATAGCAAACTATAATGTTCTCTTTTTCTAGTTTTCCCCAAAAAAAGTACGTTGATTAATCAAACATATTTTTCAATGATAATTTTCGTCCGTGATTCCTCGTCGTCGAATTAAAAAAAAAACATATTCAATTCAATCAAAACTAAATTTTCCCGATGAATTTGCTGTATAAAGTTTAGATTCAAATCAATTTTTCGCAATGAATTGGTTAAAAGCGTCTAAAAGGGCTTGGAAGACTAAGAGAGACTAGAAGGAATTACAAGGAATTGAAAGGTAATAAAAGCTACCAGAGCTACTGAAGGAGAATGGAAAGTACTAAAAGATATTACAAGGGAATGGATGGTACTGATGTGTACTAGGAGACACTGGAAGATTAAAACGGAGTAGAATGCTAAAAGAGACTAAAAGAAATTAAACGTCATTTTACTAGTAGTGAGCGATCCCTACGCATTTCTCGACATACTATTGTTAATTTAAACAAATTTGACTTATGGAAACTAAAATTTAAAATAATTTTTTTTTCGTATATGGCCTTTACAAAATATGTATATATAATTATTTATTCTTAAAATAAAAAAAGTGTTTTAGCTTAAATAGTTATAGGATTATTTTGATCACTTTTCGGACTACAGTAATCAAAATATAAAATAATATTATTTCACTGGTATTTCAAAAACTTCTCAACGTATGTACATCTTTACATATCTATCTATCATGTAAATACTTTCTTGCATTAACTCATTATTTATACATTTGAATAAATAACAGATTCAAAACTTTGGTTTTTGTGTGTGACTGTGTGTGTGTGTGTGTGTGTGTGTATGTGGGGGTAGGGGGATCATTATTTGACACGTATAAAAAAATTATTCAATATTTAAGTATTGTAGAAAATATAAATGGAAATACCGACTAACATATAAAGTGTAAGCAATCGATTATCAAAGGAAGCATAGAAATCGTAGCACGAAAAATACTTCATTAAACTTTGGTTTTTATCTACTACTTTCCAAGCAATATGTTTACGTTACGTTAACTGTTAATTTTGAAAAGTCTTCCTTAATTTGAGAAATTTGGATTGTAAGCTGATTGCTTTTCATAAGCAGCAACTCCAGGCATTAAATTACTGCCAGCTACAGCTACGTCATACGGCGGTGGATTCATATTACCAGGTAGCATGGCCATACCAGACGCGATATGAGGTTGTACGCTAAGAATTCGATAAAAAAAAATATTTATAAATGTTCGCTTCATATAAATTATTCAACTAAATGACTTACCCAGGTGGCGGTGCCGTTTGATTTATAGGCATTGGCATCGGCATTGGCATTTGTGGAGGAATACTAGAATACAATTGATTAGCTTCTTTTTCTTTTTTTTAATGGTTTTATATCAAAAATTATCTTACCTCTGGGTGGGATATGGCGCCGTATAAATCTGTGTTTGATAACCTGAACTAATGGTGCCGGCGACAGGAACTTGACTTACTGGATAGCTACGTGGTGCTGCGGTATGTGTATGTGTTGCTGCAGTTACAACTACTGGTGCTGTAAAAAATAAAATTGAGAAAACGGAAAATTAGTATAACAAATAAATAAAAAATTAATAATTTAATCATAACACAGAGACGATGAGTCTTTTTTCTCTTTTTTATTTCGAAATAATGCGACAACATAACACTAATAATTGTAATAATTTATGTACAAAAATTATTCCAAAATATTTTAGGTAACATTTCAAATATTTAAAGAGTTTGTTTAACACCTTTTTTACTTCTCCTCCCTCTTGTCAAATACAAAGCAATACAGCTTAACAAAAAAACTAGTAGAGTAACACCTAAAGTGTATAAGACAATTGAAGACATAACGATAGCAACTTGAATACTGATTGTGAAAATAGTAGTAAAAAAAAAAATTCACACAACAATGGAAAAGATAAAAATTACATTGCAACACCTTCAGAAAAAAGAAGAGTATTATGTCGGACTCAATGCGACTTTCTTATGCCCATTCCTCTGAAACTAGTATCTAAGTAGTGTAAAATATTTTCCGAATTATGTTAATTGGTAATATTTGGCCGACCATGTTTGCATTGGATATTTATTTAGATAGAATCGCTAATTATTTTTGACAAAATTGAAATCATTAGAGAGCGAATTAATCGATGGCGTTCTCAAATTCCATCCATGTACATCAACAAGGTCTACATACATTACATGAATATATACACGAATGGAAGCAAGAACATATCCAAATTAAGTAATAATGTTAAGGCTCATCAAGTGTAGAGGTATACGCGTAGTTTTTGATGCTTATTTGTGTGAGAACGTTACAAAAGATAGAGAAATTTTAGAATAAATTCATTCTTCGGTAGAGACTTTTAAAATGATAACAAATAGAAAAAAATATCGTAACCAAACAGAGCAATATAATAATAATAAAGATAAAGGGAAAATACACACTCACACATATATGTATATATAGATATACATATACATACATATCATTCTTATACGCTACTTGTTGCCAATCTTACACGTTTGTAAAATCAATATTTTTAACTAAAAACAACCTCGAGAAGACTGATTTTAACTTCACATTTACTTACTTCTACCTCTTTCTAATTAATTGCTTTTTTACCCTTTATGATGAATCTACAATATTTTAATCGGGGGGAATATTAGGAGGTGAAAAAATTGATGAACTCTTTTTAAGAAAATGATCCGATTGCTAAAAGAGCTCTTCGATGTTGGGGTATTAACTAAGCAATGACAAATTAGAAATTTTATTTGTAAATCTCAACGAAATGAATTCGAACCTGATGCGTCCAGAAAGTCTAATGAATTGTGGTGAAAATGATTTCATGCAAATCCGTAAAAGAAGACCTATCCTACCTATAAAATTATAGTGATAGCACTGCAAATATAGATAAGATTGTTATTTTTATGTTTTTCATAATTAAACTTCTATTCGTGTTTTGTTGTATGCGTTGTTTCGTTCTCGCGTGGTCGATAAATTACTAAAAAAACATATTTAGAATTTATATTTATTATATTATATTTCTGGTTTTCGATAAAAAATAAAGTTCATTCGCGATGTACATGATTTTATGAGATATCTATCTATCTATTTATGTAACGTGTAGAATATTGTATTGTACTGTCCATATACATATAAACATATGAGACTGTGGTCAAAAAATAGTGAAACTTTCATGTGAATTCAAATTCAAATGCGTAGTTTCTTGTTTGCAAAAAGTACTCTGACCAAAAATATAGTTTCTGATACAAATTTATCTCATCCATCGATTTAAAACGATGGTTTTGGCGAGTTTTCTATTGAAATTTTCAGAAATAAGAAAAAGCCCCGAGAAATTCGTTCAATAGTAAAATGTATTAACCTAATGCAAAAGAGAAGACTTGTCAGCCTATAATTCTGAGAAATACTTTCGTGCAGTTTAAATTGGCGAAGAGAATTCTCAACGCGCACCTCACAATAATTAAAGAAAACTTAATCTTACTACTTACTATTCGATCAAGCCATTGACAATTGTCTATTCGGAAGCTCTTTCTTCATAGACATCAGCAAATCTATCTATCTAATATGATATGTTTTTGGAAAATTATAATTTTATCTTGATGGTAGTCGTTATTCGCCGTAAAACCCGTTATGGATCCTGTTGTTCAAGAAAGCTAAATCTTTCTGAGTTTTTGCACAACTATTTCCATGCAAAAAAAAAAAAAAACTAAACTAACTGCTTCAATAAAAATATCATATTCATATCATATTGGGGATGATGGCTTGCCTGTACTTTTTTTTCTTTTCTCGAAAATTAGATCACATCTTTCACTTCAAGGTGAGTTAGATTAATTGATTCAAATGATGATGAAATAAATAGATCAGTCACGGGAAGTGTTTTGAAGAGAATACATCAATAATCGAGCTGAGTGCTGACATAAAACAAATGCATTATAATTGTATGGTTTTCAATGGGATGAAATAAATATTGACGATATGAACGAAAAATACAAGAGATAGACAAAATAATGTGAGCACATGACGTTATAAGTTCAAATTTCGTAATTGCAGCCCTGCCATAAATGTTAAGCATTATATGGGGTTTCCAGCATATTGTTTTTGTCGAAACATGTTGTACTCAAGTGAGTGTTAAGTTCTGCTCTCATTTTTGACGCGATAGTTTTATGTTGTCTGGCCGCAATCCTAATATTATGTATATTGCACATAATGTTCATATTATTTTGTCTATACCTCCCATGTATGAGCACAAAAATATTCCCTGTAAACCCATGAAATTGCATATGTTTCCAATTACTGTATATAATTAAGTTTTTTTTTACTAATTTGTATAGCAATCGTCAAATTTTTTGAAATAAATTTAAAGCCTTTCAAAAGTACTGTATAACTGGTTAAGAACTAACAAAAATAGTAGAGACGCCAGGAAAAAATATTTTTGAAAAAGAGACTTGCGTTCGCTTGTGGTTAGTGCTGTTTCAAATACTCTCGAACACGTTATACTGGATGTTTTTATGAGGAAAGTTTGTACGAGGAAAACTTTCTTTATATGTTGCTTCGCCGTCCTTACAGTTACATGCTTCGGCTTACATAGAAACTTTTATTTAACATATTAATGGCGATAGAATAAAAAATAAATAAATTAGTTATAAAAAGAAGTTAGAAAGAACCATAATATCGAGCAAAACTAAACTTTTTTTTTTTATTTTGGCTAAAAGTACAGCAGAGTCTTTTTTAATTTGAAAACAAAACAAATCAATTTCAGACCATTACAAGTTTCGGTCTAAGCTTTCTAGTACAATTTCTTTTTCTTTTTTGGGTAATACGTATACGTGTTCTTTTTTTAACTCTTGTGATCTTTTCTTACATTCCGGGAACAAAGTGTGTTTATTACGTTTACGCTTCTTAATGCAAACTTGACACCACACAATAATAAATAAACCGATGACGATAATAAACAAAATGCATACAATGTACGTTGACGTATGGTAATCAATTTGTAACATTTTAAAATGTCTTCAAGAAATCAATTTTCAAGTGAGTCAGTATACTGTATACTCGCCTATGCTCTCAACTACTGTTTTTTTTTTTTCAAAGGTCTACACTTCAGAAGTTTTAAGCACACGTTTTTAATTTTCTTTACGAATGAGTTTTAAGTTTAAGGCGAAACTTAGATGTCCCCTATGAATTCTTACCTTTTACATATATTATTAATAAAAGAAATTTATTGATTTGTAACAATAAGAAAAAGTTAAAATTGTATGCGAGGTCAGCAAATTATATTCGGCAATCTTTTTAAGTCCAGCTTTATCTTAAAAAAAAAAGAAAAAAACTAAATTTTATTAGTTGGACATGGCGGATTTTTCTATTCTTTTATAATACCGTGGAAATTTTTATTGTGTAGTATATGAGTATTGATCAAAATACCCACAAAACGGAGGTGTTTTCAACTTATTTTATACTGTAAGCGTGGACTGCCGATGGTAACCAATTTGACAATTTTTCAGTACTAACGTATATGAAAGAATTTCAATGTTTTTGCTAAATTTCATCCAAACACCTTAATTTTTGTGACCGTGAAAATGGTTATCCCAGACGTTACGCTGATAAATCAATGAGCAGATGGATAGAAAGATTCGCCTAGGTGTCTTTCAAATTTGATACTTATCAAGAATATATATACTTTATGGGATTTGTAAAAGTTTTTTGCTGATTTTACAAACGTTTCAAAAAAATATTAAATTTCAATTCTCTATTATATCGTGTGCCCTAGTCGATACTTTTCACATTTATATCGATGCTAGAGGATAGCTAGGTTCAATAAAAATTGGAAATTTTTATAGATCTATTTCTTCCCTTCAAAAAAGAAGGGTTTACAGACAAAATGACAAAATGAATACACCCACATCCGTCGATCTTTTGTATCGAAGCTGAAAATGGTGTACCACTAAACCAGTGTAGTGGTGCAAAAGCTTGGCAATTAATCAGAGCAATGCAAGTTAGTTTGTTGACGAATCGTAAGGTGAGTTTATTGATTTAGTTTAAGTATGATAATTGATTGAAAAACACGTGTGTTAATGGCAGTAAATTGGAAAGTGTATAAGAAAAGCGATAAAGGGATTAGGATGACTTACATCAGTCATATGATGTGGAATTTTATGAGAGACATGAATACAGTAAATAGTTCAGAGTTACAATTGTATATAATCTTTCTTTGGGTGCGTGGTTGGTAACATTGAACTTTCCTGAAAGTATTATTATTATTATTGTAATTCCCAGACTAATGAAATGAATTCTTTTTTTATTTTATATGAATCAGCAAATTGTCTAGAGTAACATAGAGTTTCATAAAATCTAGCAGGTAGTTAGTTTTATTTACTAACTAGTTTAATATACAAATTGATATTAATTTAACACAACACACCTAAATATTGATTAACTCTGAAGTATGTCGCTCCTCTGCTTCCTTTCTCTTTTATCGCATTTAATAATTAATTTAGAGTATTCGCTTCAATAAATTGACATCTACTTTATTTATAAAATTGGCTCTGATATATCTGATAAGATAATAATTTAACTTTTTATAGTGAACACCACAATTCTTATTTCTGTTAAAGGCGCGTAATGTAATGATTTTTACATCCATAAAATATATTTATATTTTATTAATAGGAAAAGAGAAAGTGGTGTAGCGATATTTATTTATCAATTCGCCTGATAAACCTATAATTGTGGCGGAAAAGTTGTCTGAAAACTAAACACATTCTCTAAATGTTTATGCACAATTCTGGTTCAATATTTTACCGACTTTTTCTAGTTTGCCGTAGGGGCTTTAGGCTGAGAATGAGAATGATGGCTTTAGAATGAGAATGACGACTAGTTGTACCTCAGAAAAAAACAAGAGAACAAGCAGATGAGCTTGCTTGGAACACTTTTATATGTGTAAAAACTTGTAATGCCATTATTTTTTTGGAGGCAGTCGACCATTGAATACCCTACACCACTCCGTTTAATACAATACTTCATTTACTTCTTTGACACGATACAAAGACCTTCTTATTCTTTATTGTCATATAAAGACAAACATTTCATGAGGATCCTTACATGTGGCGAATCCGAACAATAGACTTACGTAATCCATATGTTATATAGTCAATTTTTTTGCAAAATTGCTGTTAAGGACTAATTTACGTTATAAAGTATTAAAAGTTACATCATTTCTAGCCTATAAAGATTACTTTTCAGAAGAACTGTTATACGAGAAAAAATGGTCCCTACCGATTCAAGTTTTTCACATTTATTTTACATGCCGAAATACTAATTCCCAAATTATCGATGAAAATTATTGTAAATTAGATTTTTATGTTTTTTTCATACAAAGACACCTTTCAAATGGGGCATTACATGGGGACTGGTCATAAAAATGTTCCGACTGAGTCCATTTTCAATAGCGTTAGTTCTTGGGGCAAAGCACGTCAATCTACCAAATTTCGCCAAAATATCTCAAAATTATGCAACCTTTACGTTGAAGACAAGAATATATCGGCAAACATAAATCAAAGTTTAGATTAAGGCCTTCTAGGTGTTACATACATCCGCACAAACTTAATGTGCATACTTTTCAATATTTATCTTTATTTGCTTTTAAAGCCATCCATAAAGTGCTGTGGTAAGTGTAAAGTTTTGCTTAGAAACTCATCCTACATACAAAAATTGATTAAGTATTGCATAAAGAAGTTATATGTTAGAAGTTTTCATTCTGGGGGTGCTTCAAACTCCTTACTAAATATTTCTGGATATGAATACAGTTCTAATGAATAGACTTGATTTCAGCGCTGAATATATTATAAGTAGTTTGAATTCATATAAAAACCGCAATTTGATCAATAAATATACCCTACATCAGTCGTGGTCAGAATATATGAAGTTTGTGCGGATGTATACAACACCTAGAGGATGTGAGCGAGAGATATACCCACTCTTATTACAACAATCCCTTTGACGTCTGGCCAGGTGTTTTTACGTTCGACATACAAATCACAATTTTTTAGATATTTCACTGAAGTTTAATACATTGGCGTAATTTTTGCGAACAGTCCCATTAATGTTCCGTTATATACAAAAAACATTACAATTTTTAATATTTCTCGACAAAAATAGGTGACAAGAACTACTTTGATATACTAAATGAATGTGAAAAATTGGCATGGAATGGAAGCATTTCTTGAACTCGCTCTCATATAATATTTCTTGCAATAAAAGCATTCTTTTAATTTGTAGTATTTTATGGTGAAATTTGATCCACAATTGTGATATGACATATAAATTTACTACGATAAATTTCGATTACATAGGCATATTTTTCGGATCCGACCTTCGTCAGCAAAATCAAATTACGGGAAACCATCGCTCCACGCTGTGCTTCCGCGTAGTTAACAAGCACGATTATTAATTTTTAATTACAGTTTCTGTGTGATCGTAGCTACAGTGAGTGTATCAGTAAAATTATAACACTGAGTTAATAACTTAAAACGTCGTGACTGGCCAAAACTGGTAAATGTCTTATCCGCCTCACAAATTGCGACTGCCCCCTTTGGCTCCATTTCCTTTATACCATCATCATGCTTATGTATATATATGAATATCCCCTGAAGAGCTCGGCAACCATCGCAACCCAGACAGAGCCGCTACCGACTTATCTGAGTGTCTCCGTTGAGCCAGTTAACAGTAAGGCGGAATCAGCCGCAGTGCCGCATGAAGACGAGGAGGTCGATGGCGTGACCGAATCCGAATGGGGGATGTTGGCCAGATTCAATCTGCGGTTTCGATCGTACCGCGAAGAGGAGGACGCTCCGGTAGATGCGCCAGAAATGGGGCTTAACGAGTGGAGCAGTTTCTCCAGCGTACCGAGCGCGGTCGGTATAGGTACGAGCGAAATGTTTGACGACATGGACCGAGCCAATCGTTCCGACCTCTAACAGCCTGCTAGTACTGGCGAGCGATATGTACTGAACTTAGAAATTTTCTTCATTGTATTAGACTTCGAAATTTTCTTCATTGTACTGAATGACGAGTCATGTTTTAGAAAAAGAAAATATATGCATACAAAAACAGATATATCGCAGTAGTACATAAGCACGATTTGTCGAATAGTAGAGAACAGAGTAATAGAGTAATAGTCTTCCAAAAACTTCAAAATAAGAAAATTTAGTAGAATGCGCGATCATTTTCAAATGTTCGAAAATGAAAAAAATTTACATCACAGAACGTCTATATTTTATTTTTACAATATTATATACTAGCGAATCGCTCGAGTTAAACGAACATGAAACAAACAGTATTCAAATTCCGCAAGACGATATTTTGTCCTCCCTGAAAGTCGATCATTTCTTCTTTTTTTTAGAGATAAAATAATATTGACAAAAACCGAATTTGTTTCTCTAGGGACAAAGAGACAAATGCCAAATTTCATTTACCGCATTGCAACGAATCGCCGCATTTGCTATTGTCTGTTGTATAACGTACACAGTTCTTTAATTTTAAATATTTTTCTTTGAACTTACACTATATACCTCTTTGCCTATCTGCCCATACAAATTTTCGAAGTCATGGAAATAGAAATAGAAACTTAAATCTGCCATTGGTTATCCACTGGTTAGGTACCAAAATCGGTCTCGAAAGTAGAAGTACTCCTCCTACAAGCTTGCTCATAGTAATTAAAAAAAACAAAAACAATAAATCATGCAATAAAAATAATCCATCAAAGCGTTCTCACGGGTTTATTAATTAAAATAAATCGGTATTAATTATCCAAAGTTCCCTTCCACAATTATACGGCTTCATGATTTACTTAACTTATTTCGCAAAATTTATCCAAATTTGTAGTTTTTTTGAAATGGATTCCTTGTGAGATGTAAAAACATTTCTTAATCATATATACTTTGCATATTTTGATAATTTAGATATTTTGATTTTAGATATTTTAGATATTTTGACATTAGAAATACATAAAACACAATCCAGTGCAAGTAATTTGATTGATGAAAAGGAAATGAAAGGAAGCTATATTTTCTGATCTGCCTATTTTTCTCTTCGACAATCGTTCATAAGAAGATAATATCCAAAACAGAAATGACTCAGGAAACTCTTTAAGATATACTTTTACTAGTTGAATTAATTTCTCTGTATAGACTTTTAATATCGATCGGATAACGTACACACGCCTATATATATTGCAATTGTGTTTGAAATGAGTCAGATAATTCAAAGAATTGATCTTTTTGTTCTTAACTTTTGAGAAATGTGGTGAGTAAAAATATCACTTAAAAAATCATGTTCTTTTTTATTGTCAAATACTAAATGATTTTTTTTATTATCGTAGCATTAGAGTGACAATATATAATCTCACTTATAATGCATACACTTACATTGATCAGTTCATCAAATCTACGTCTTATCAACTTACCCGATAAAACAGCGCCTCTACGTTTCTTTGTACAACAATAACCGCAACAACTCATTAGAAGAAAACAAATAAAAAAGAACAAAAAAATACTCCATAAATCCATCACTTCCTCGTCGTCAAATCGTAGTGTATCCACTGGGGAGAAATAATCAGAATAAACAGAAATAAATTGTTTATATATAATTTAACTTACGCTTTAAACAATTTTTCGGGGAATTCGCAATAACTTTTTTCGATCAAATGAACAAGAGATGTCAGGATTATTGTCCACTTGTTGCCTGTCCTTCCTATCAATATTTAAACGAATTTCACCTATGTAGCATTTATTGTAATGTAATATTGTTTTAAATTGTTATATCAAATATGTCCGCACAATATATTATTCCTTTTTATCAACCTTCTAAACTATTTTGTAATAAAAAATTACATTTTATTTACGTAGAGCTTCCAAGTTCCAAAAATTTATGAAAGATATTTTTTACGATCCACATTATTTCTATATGGTAATACTGGGTGTTATTATTTACACTATTATTGTGAATTTTCTGAAATGTGAAAACAGTGTTTTTTGTATTGCTAGTCTTTTTTTTTTTAAATATAATATTTTGTAGTAATATAAAAGAGAAAATATATAATAAAACTAAAGAAATTCAAACAGAATATGGAATCTTGCAAATATCTTAAAAATAATCAGAAAGGAAGAAAAGAGCAGGATACTATAGAAAGCAACGACGTTTACGAAGGCTTCAAAGACAGCGTGATGAGGAATATCAATGAACAGAATGTAAGTTGGATGCACTACATTGCATTCCTTAGTAAATTCATATAGCACTCAATTAAGATCATGTATGTACATTGAGCCTATATTTTTTATCTTAATACATTTCCGCGACCAGAGTCACGTGTTTTTCGCGTTAATACCCAAATTGGCGTTCCGTACTTGAAATTTCATTATGGCTAGTTAATGTTGGGATTGTTGCATTGAAATTATAGAAAATAATTTTTGTTGACGGATATTATATTAAAGACATATGCCGTAGTTTTGATCTACGCAGATTCTCTTTTCCGTCCGTTTAAAAATTGCGTCATACCTTCAAAACAACCTGAAATCCGGACTAGATTTATCTGCTTAGGACACTCAAATAGTATGCTTGATTGATATTTATGATTTCATTGAAAATTAATATGATTTGCAGGTTTCTTTAATTTGAGTAAATAATCATCCATGAGAATTATTACGATTGTTCCTACACATGACATAGCAAGTGTTTGTAGCAGCTGTTTAACAAAATATATTTCTTTATAATTTCGATACATTAGAACAAACCAGCTGCAGTTATCTTCCTTATTTTTTAATTGTTGATAAAAATTTGTAACGAACAATCGAAAAATAATGGCCGGCTTTCGTCATCACCATTTTGAGAGCATAGTCAGGCTGGAAATTAATAAGATTGACTACCTTTATTGTCGAGAATCTGCGAGCTTACGGAGGCAACTCTATAATTGAAACTTTTAAGCTTTCACTTTCTCTCCTTAGTTTTTAGCATTAACTTTGTTTCAATCATCTCATGCTTTTTGTTAGTGATAACAAAATCAACCCTCTCCTGAAAGCAAATAATTAAATAGCTAATATTTTTGAGTCACACAGTCAGCATTTTAATCAAAATAAAATTTGAGTAATATTTAAATCGAAATTTAAGTTAGTCTTTTTAAATAAATGGCCAATAATAAGGATTTATATGAAATTTGGTGTAAGGCCTGCAATCATTATGACATACCTGAAGACACTATTCGGTTATGGTATGACCGCATACGTTTAAAACTCAGTGAAAGTGGCACCAATCGTGTCTATCATAACTGGTCAGATATGCTAATGCATAAACGTGAGGAATTACAATTTTGTAAACCTTATATAGTGCTAGCTGCATTCTTCCAATATTACGAGTTCGATTTGGAAAAAGCTTGTGTAGAAAAAAATTGTCAAGTGTTTCGTGAATTTTGTCAAGATGCCATGATTGAAGATGTAAGTACTAAATATTTTACGTAAAGGATTAATGACATTTTTTTCTTCCCTGCACGCACACAATAAAAGGATCAAATGAAGGTTGCAATTTGTTGGCTATTAGGTGAAAAAGTTACTTCACCTATGTTAACAACTGCGGAAGAAGATGCGGACATCCTTCAAGATTTGGATTTGATAATATTAGCGTAGGTGACTATGTTGTTCTCGAAACATCTTACAACTTAATTTAATTAATTGTAGAGCTCCTACTGATGTTTACAAGCGTTATGCTGAGCTATCACGGAAGGAATGGACAGTTTTAAGTGAATGTAACTACAATATTCTAAGACGTAAGGTAAAGTATAATCATTAATAGCAAATTGAATATTTTAATAAAACATTTCTTTTTTTTTATAGACTCTAAATGCTTTATTGGCTTTAGATATTTATAAAACTGAGGAATTCAGTGCCAAATACGCGAAAGCTGCTCGCAACAATATTGAGCGTGAATTAAAAGAATTAAATTAATAGGGCTTGACAACTTTTTAAGTCTAAAGAAAAAAACATAGGAACTTCCAGTATATAAATATTTTTAATGCCGTTTAATCCGAGTAGAATATGTGCATTCCAGCCTTATTATAACATTGGGAACATCTAGGCGTAGAATTAAAGTCCACATTATATATTTCTCTACCATTAAGTGAGATTCTAAATTATTTGTCTTTTATTAATACCGCGAAAGCTTCTTTTTCTTTACATTGAAATCTTACTATTATTCATTTAAAACGAGCTCCGTTACTATACTCAAAAAGAATTCAGTTAGGTAAGAATTATACCTACAAAGTAAAAATTAATTAATTTATATTCTTTAAATTTACAGAGCGGTTATCCATGCAATATTGTCAAACTACAAAGTGGGTACAGTTTTCTTTTCTATTATTATAATTTTCTTCTGCTTTTTTTTCAATTTCAAAAAGTATGTGTTAGATTTCTCAAACATCAGCTTCCAAATATGAAACCAAAATATATGAAGTCTTCGTGGCGGTTATTGAATGTCTCTTGAATGCCAATAAAACTTTCTTCTTTTTTTTCATTAGCTTTGTGTGTGGAATATATGTGAATTGGTTTTCAATAAAAGTCGTTGATATCAAAAAAAGGAAAGAAATTACTCGTTTTTTATTTCGCAATTTATGATAAAACTTTGAAAATGATAAATGATACTTCGCAGGTAAGTAAAGAGAAATAAATTTAAGTTTCAAAATTCGTAACGAAAACTTTTTTTTTTTTTAAAGACTAAAATCTCCAAAATCATGACTTGTATTCTTGCAGCTATCATCTTTCTGATTTTATAATTTTTACTTTAATTTTTACTGAAAAACGTGTAAGTAAGTGAGAGATACACTTTTGTGTTAAAAAGAAATGATCTTTCCATTATATACCAGTAATGTAGGCACAGACTATACGTCGACTTTTTTTTTGTTTGTCTCTTATAGATTATGAACAATGAGCGAAAATTCGAATTTTCTTATTTTTGCAGAGTTTATGTTGTATTGTAGGCGTGTTCTCCGATCTACTGCTTTCGGCAAATTTGAAGCCGACATCTTAATTCTTGTGACTGAAAAAATGTTTACCGTTTAGGTTTACTGTTTTTCGTCCCAACTTTGTTAGCTATTGTTGATAGCATTCCGTAATAGTTCTATTTCGTTGGAACAAAGGACAATAAACTACTTCCTGAAATTTGGTTTGCGATGATAGTACTGCTTTAACGAGAATACTTGACGCCAGAACTTAATCCAAACAGTATAAAAGAGGAATTAAGTGAACTCGATTGGTGTTGCTTCGCTAAAAGCGAAAAAAAATATATCCAAAAATAAACAAAAACATATTTTGGAAATTTTAATATAATTGGTTTTCATTTAAATTTGTTTTTCTCGGCCTTCCCACAATTTTATGTTCGCATCGAAATATCTCTTGTTATAAATCTTATTAAAGATTTTGTTTTTTTCTTATTTCTATTTTTATTTTATTTTTCTCTTCCGTGCAAGATTAATTCTGATGATATGCCGTCGACCAGCGAGCAATGCAGAAAAAATTTTCAGCGGAATTTCAAATTGAAAAAGGAGGAAAAGAAAACATCAAAGTATCTCGCGGTATGAAACAAAATTGAGCTATTTTTTTTATAGAGAAGTGAGAACTTTGTTTTTTTCTAATAAAATAGAAACGCCGTAGAACAATTTTAGAACATGCCCTTAAAACAATGAACAACACCAGACGCCGCAACAAAAAAATAGGAAAAAGGAAAGATCGGAAAAAACGCCCTACGAAAATCAATTTGCAAATATCAACAAATCGTCTTTTGAAAGATGATAAAATATCCTCCCATCAAGAAAATAGATTAATCAACTATTCGAATCCTAAGAAAAATGTGGAAGAAGACGACGATGACTGCATTTTCATAGAACCTGTAATAGAAGAAATCACTGTTGACGATGAAAACGCTTCTAATGTCGAATTAAAGTCAGAATATGAAAATTTGCTGATATCTTTGAAAGAAAAATCCACGTCGACACCTTTGTCAAAGGGAACACGAGTTCCTACTCAGCCATTTGAACTATCAAAAAACATCACTTTGGATGATTCCTTGGAGAATGAGGCGGTGCCATTTTTTGAAGATGTCGCCAGTAGTCTGAATTTCATTCCCCCAATTTATGAAACGTTAGGCACTCTTATGGAGCAATCAAAAAACGAACAAAAATGTTTAAACGATAGTACCCTCAAGTTAAATAATAATGGTATGGAAAAGAGTGCTATTACAATACATGATGATTCAACTTTTAAAGACGATGAAAGCGAATTGTGGACACGTGATCGAAGATTATCAGAAGATTCGGTAATTTTCGTAAGTGAAACTAATGGAAATGATTTTCTGCCGTTAACTTCAAAGGATAGCCTAAACGTAAGTTCAAAGAGCGCGCAAAGCAAATTTATTGGGTCCATAAAGGTTTATTTGTTTTTTACAGATTATTAAAGAAGATATGGAAAAAACGCCAAAACGAATATCCGTACCAAATCTTTTCACTAGAAGCGAAAAGAAAGAATTAAATAAATATAATACTAATACTTACAACCCCAGTGGAGGCATAACAGATAAGCAATTATCACAAAAACGCATGGTTATAATCGATGGTAGCAATGTGGCTTACGCGTATGGATAATCATTTTTTTTTTCTTATTTCAATCAGTTAGAATTTCTTCCATTCCAGTCATGCCCTATGTAAAAATTTCTCTGTACGTGGGCTGAAAATTGCTATAGAATATTTTGAGAAAATGGGACACGAAGTGAAAGCAATAGTACCACAATTTCGTATTTGTAAGAACAAATCAACTGAGCCAGATGAATTAGAACGTTTACACAGAGCCGGTAAGATAGTATTCACACCATGTAAAAATTTGCCGGGCAAAGCTAGTTCATCTTACGACGATCGGTGCGTACCTTCTCTCTAAAATATTAATGTGTACAAATAATTTCATCAGCATTTTTGTACAGCTTTATTCTGCAGTTGGCCTGTGAACTGGATGGTGTAATAATATCTAATGATAATTACCGCGACTTAATATTTGAAAATTCCGCCTTTAAAAAGATTATTGAAAATCGAGTTATTGGTTATACGTGGTGTAATGATATCTTCATATTGCCCAAAGATCCTTACGGGAAATGGGGCCCTACACTTAGTACGATTCTTAACCGAGTTGAGGTTTAAATTAGTTTTAAAATATTTTTAAAATCAATCTTTTTTTTTTTTTTTAAATTTGTTGAATTGTGTGTACGTACGTAAGATCTTACTCATAGACTGTACCCTTTTTTTTCAAGAAGACTCCTTTGCGTCCCTACTTATCATCAAGACAATGCGTGTGATATTACAATCAAATCTGCCCAATCAATAACAAAAATATTTGATTTAATTAAGATGAATAATATTACATTACGAGGTCAAGAAATCTTTCGAAATTGCTTTCCGTACGTACTTGTGGGCCGCTATCAACCATTCTCTTTTGAACATTATAAAACTAAAAATTTTTGTACAGAACTTCAACTTTTCTAACAATCTATTTAATAAAAATATTGTTTGTTTCGCTTATATGGATACAAGTGATAGTTAATTAATAAATCATATGAAGCCAGTTTCAGTTCACTGTGTACATTTTTGGACTATCAATAAAGATCCTTGTTTTGCCGCATTTCTAATCTAATTTTAGAAGCGGAATGATTAACTCTCCTTTTAACCTCTCTGTGGTGGATATAAAATTCGTATGAAAAATAATTCGCTTTTGAAGCCGTATATTTGTGAGTCGTAAACTCATTGCATCTAACATTCCAATTTGTTAAGTGTGTGTAAGCACGGTGTGGATTTTCTTCGATCTTCATGTTTTGTATTTGTTTCAATCGAATGAGATTAGACTTTGAAATAATTTGTTTTCTTCTCACATATGCTCTTCTATGCTACTTATTAGTAATATTTACTAAACATTATGTTTTTGTCTTTAAATTATCTTCTGAACATTATATATATGAAATTTTTATTTCATTTTTTGTCTATTAAATAATAATAAAACTACCCGAATTATTTTCTAATTTTGTTCGACAATTTCACAGAAATTTATGTCATTTCTCTTTTTTATTTTTATTTCTGTTTTTATAACTAATAAAACATCAGAAAATAGCATTAGAGATATTTTAATATACATATAAAATTATATGCATATTTTTTAATACCGGCGCGTATCTTCAAGTTTTGTCGAAAGAATAATATTAAACATTTAATAGTATTTGAGATGGAAAAAAGAAATATTCGAAATGGGCGCGTTAAGAAAACTCGTCATGAGCAAGTACTTATGAACGAACCGAAACGATATGGAAAATTGGAAAAAGAGAAAAAAAAATCAGAAGCAAAGAGTAAAGAAAAATGTACGATCTTTGTGCCTGACATGCCATTAAGTTCGTCTGAGAGAAGCAGTGAAGACAATGATTGCATACTTATTGAACCTTATGTGGAGACAATCGAAATTTCGGAAGATGATCCAAATCCTACTTTCGATAAGAACATACAAGAACAGCAAACTAATCAGTGTGAAGAATTGGTACACGACGCTTCCCGATTGATTCGCAAAAACAATTCGGTTGTCCAAAACAAGTGTATTTCAACTCGCAGCGCTAAAAAAAGTCGCATGGGCTTAAGTGCGGGTATGTGTTTGATTAGATTAAAAAAGTCTGTCGTCGACAAATCCACCAATACATTACAACGCTCAAGTTTGGAGAAACTGATGGATCCACAAATCACTTCATCAACAACTTTGTCGAAAATAGTATCATACCCTACTCTAAAACTTAATGTTATCAATGAACATGTTTCGGATAACAATAATTGAGGACTCAAAAAAATTGCTTGCTTCCGATCCTGTTGTTAATCGACTGTATCCAAATGTTAAAAGCAATATACAAAATTAATTGGTGTTTATGTGTTTGCACGTTTATCTGAATCTGTTTTTTTTTAAACTATTTTCTACATTTTTATAATGTTTATATTTCGAAGAAAGAAATAAATTTCGTCAAAATTTCAAAGCATAGCATCATTAAATTATTCCGGAAAGGTCAAAAAAGAATCCTGCGTTCAACCGATTATTTTCAAGTGAATAATAGGGCAACGATAATTTTAAAAATTGATGTAGGCCAAATTCATTTTTATAAAAGTAATGCAAAAATTGCAACCATCTCCTCGAATGTTCGATGTGAGCAGAATAATATTCTTAGGTTTATGGTTATGGTACCTCTACATATTTCATTGGTACGTATAAAAGGCATTTATCGGTACTTCGGTATAATCTAATCTGTTGCTCTTCAGGATAGTAATGTCCGTATGTTTTACTCCTAAGTTTCTTATATAGAAAAAGCATTTATCTGACTATATAAAGTTTGGTAGAAGAGACACAAACACATCTGACTAGATTCAATTAGATTTTAGTATAATATGACATCAGTAATCTACAACAGCAACACGAACATCCTAGAATAAACGCAAAATGCAAATCGTATGACACTAATTACACACGCTTTTATGAAATAAAAAACTTTAATTTTAACAATGAAAATATTAATAAATTGAAATTGTTTTTACATGTCATTCTTTATTGTTTCATTTACTATAATTAATTAATGTCCGGCCCTAAAACTCGTCGATTATAAAGTTAAATCGCAAAACAGCATTTCTCAGTTTAAATATCATCGCATTTTAAAAAAAGTATTGAATTATTTGGCGCCCTTGGCGTGGTTGTTATCGTTGTTGTCGCCGGAAGTTGCCTGGGTGGTTACGCGCGCGTGTATGCGATCTTGGGCGACGATGCTTAACTGCGGTAGATTGGTTTGGCGTAGCTGAAAGAAAAAGAAAAAAATCGTTATTATTATTAATATTATTTAAAAAAAATTATTACTTACCATTTCCTTTTCTTAAAAAATCTTTCAAAGAGATACCGCTCAATCCGAAAGATTTGAAATTATTATTGTAGCCACTACAATACAGTATAAAGTCAAAAAATTTTTCTTAATTATATACTTCAATATTTCGGCAGTCGATTAACTGAACATCTAATACATCTCTGGTTTTTGAGGAGTTCTCTGCAGCCTCAACTATAATTGAATTTCCATTCGGAACTTTTATGAAATTTATTTGATTGATTTTGCAAATATATGGCGATATCATATTTGGAATTTCTCTCTGCTTCAAATATAAACAGGATTTCATAACTTCGTCATATGTAGGCGGCAAATCAAATTCTTTGATAACAAGATTACTATTTAATTGTGAATTACTAACACTCGCAATGCTTTGACTGTTACATTGGTCGAATGGTGGATGAACTGGAAAAGAAAAAACAAAAAATAATTGTTTTAGTCTATTTAATTTATCAACAGAAGCAATTCATCAAGAATTTAATGTATTTTACATATCGTATCTGGAAAGTTTTTTAAATTTTGCATGTTGTTTTAAATGATTATGTTTACACTAAAAGGAAAATCACGAAATCTCTACATATGATCTCCAACTAAATACATGCGTAATTAGCACGTGCTATAAGAATAAGGACAAGCGTTTTTAACAAGCATTTGTAAGCAAAACAAATACAAGCATTTTTATCATCCACTTCGTGGATTTCTTATTTATAAGTGGACTGCGCTTAACATTCATATTGAAATGTTCAATATGTTGTAGAATATCATTTGATGTCAATTAAAGTTGCAATTCTTTATCTTTTGTGAGCTAATCACTCCCATTTGCAAAATGTGACAAAAAACAAACAAGAATATCTGCAATTCTGTAGCAGATTTCATAATTAACCGAAAAATTACTCGCCAGAAGAATTCGCTTCCGCTTGAAACAAGCAAAACACGGAGCTTAATTGTGTTCCTGTACATTGGTTTAGAATCTGTGGGAATATATGTGCGGATTCAGCCTTAGGCTATGAACAGAATGAAGCAGCGCTGATATTCCCATAAATTTAAACATATGGAAAGCAATGTAAACAAACATAATGAAGCCCCGCATTTTGCTTCTGTTTTTTCATACCTTGTGATTCCCGAAATTGCTAAAAAAGCTTATTTTATAAATATTTTGTTTTTGTAATTCATTTTCTTACTGTTAAAAAATTGTTTTGCAATTACATGTCTAATAATATGGTAACGCTACACGCGAAATAACTCTGAGTTTCAGGAACATCTGTTATTTGTAAAAAGTAAATATGTTACTTCGTTCGAGCACGATTTCAAAACCTTTTAATATGTTATTTTATTGTTCGTTTTGTAAATAAAAATTGCCAGTTAGGTGTAAAGGTTTATAAATTGTGAATATTGCTTAAGGTTTAAATATGTTAAAGTTGTCTTAACAAATGTTAAAAAACAACATTCTCAACAGAGGTATTTACCAAAGGCAACAAAATATTTTATGTAATAAGTCATTTTATAGAACAATATTTACATCTTTTAATAAGTTTCATACACTTGTTACTTTTGAACTCTTTAAGTGAAAGTTTAAGTGTTTTCTAGACTGCTGCCAAGTACACTTCAAACAGATTATGCATAAAAACAGTAAATAGCAACATGTGCCCAAATGCTTGCGCACGATTACGTTAAAAAGTTTTCTTTTGCATTCCGAAGAAATTTGTTTTCATGTTGTGAAATTGTAATAAACACTAGCAAATCTCAACTTTTGGAACATCTGGGATGAGTAATTTATTATTTGAAATCCCGGGAATCACAAGTACAAATTTTTAAAAGAAATTTATGTACGAATATTCATTTCAAATCGACAAAACTGAATCACAAATAATATCAATAAATGATATAACTCTTTCTAAAATCTTCGCTTAATCCGGCGCCATAAGGGCGACTTGTGCTACGTTTATAAATAACATGAATTCAGTTACAAACAGCTCTACTGATCTACGGATTTTTAGTTAATTACGAATCAAATCACGGATTTCAATGAAAATTATAACTTTTGGCACACTGAAAGCCTAAAATTTTTAGACAAGTTAATGTTATGACTTGCTTTGGCTAGACGAGAGAAAATTTTTGATGTACAAGATCCCTGGTCAAATGTATTTTACCTCAATTTATTAATAACTGCAAACACAACTAACTTGAAACAACGTTCAACATTACATATCCAATACCTTTAGAAAAGCTAAACGTTGTTTTCGTTTAAATTTGAAATTTAGCAAAGAATACCTCAAGTAGAAGCGAAATTATAATTTTTTGTTATCTTTAATCGTTCACTTTCTATTCGAATTAACTTCAACTCGTTTTAGTTTGGCATATGTTAACCTGCAATCACATTACATTTTTAACACCTCATTAATGTGCTTTGTTCCTCTCATCTCATTATAAAGTGATTAATACGATTTTTCTTTTTCTCTCTTAAGTACTTGCGTTAACTTTCAACGTGCCATACACTCACGCACTACGCGTTAAGAAGAAATGTTTAAACGTTTGCTAACGCATAGTCTGTTGGGCGCCAGTGCAATTGGCACTGCTCTAAGTTTACGAACAAACGACTATGATTTAAATTCTGTGGGAGTGGTTCGGTTGATGCGTTCAGCAGTAGCTGTGGTGGATGTCGCCTTACTATACAAGCAAAAGCTTTATTACAAAGATTGGGATAAAAGTGATCCGGAATACAAGGCCCAGAAGAGTAAAGTTCACACTTTGGCTGCCGAAAGACTATTGGAATTAATCTGCACCAATAAAGGAGTTTATATTAAAGTAGGTCAACATATAGGTGCTTTGGATTATTTATTACCCAAAGAATTTGTGCAAACGATGAAAATATTACATTCAAATGCACCACAAAATCCTGTAGATGATTTATTTAAAGTCATAAGACAAGATTTAAATACAAACCCGGAAGATCTATTTCAACATTTTGAAAAAGAACCTTTGGGTACAGCCTCGTTAGCTCAAGTACATAAAGCTATTTTAAAAACAGGTGAAATTGTAGCTGTAAAAGTTCAACATCCGTACGTAAAAGGAAACTCCCGTGTGGACATGACGACCATGGAAGCAGCAGTAAAGATATTGGCTTTAATATTTCCAGATTTCAAAATACAATGGTTGGTGGATGAATCAAAAAAAAATTTGCCAATTGAGTTGGATTTTCTCAACGAAGGTCGTAACGCCGAGAAGGTAGCTGCACAATTTCATAAGTATCAATGGCTAAGAGTGCCAAAAATTTATTGGAATCTCAGTTCACCTCGTGTACTCGTTATGGAATATCTAGAGGGTGGTCAGGTTAATGATCTTAAGTATATACAAGATAATACCATCGATCCGTTGACGATATCAAACAGACTGGGGCAGCTTTACTCGGAAATGATATTCAATACCGGTTTTGTGCATAGTGATCCTCATCCTGGCAATATATTGGTGCGTAAAGATCCAAAGTTTGGTGTAGAAATAATATTATTGGATCATGGTCTTTATGCCAACCTAACGGATAAATTTCGTTTTAACTATTCAAAACTATGGCTTAGTATATTGAACGTGGATCGTGATTCAATGCGAAAATATTCCGAAAACTTAGGAATAAAAGGAAATCTATACGGCCTATTTGCCTGTATGGTGACGGGACGACCATGGGAAACGGTGGTGCGGGGCGTCAACAAAGTTAAATACACCAAAGAAGAAGTACGTTCCACCCAGCGTTGTTATAATTAAATATTATGCACAGTTTTTCGTATTTCTTACAGAAGGATACGTTACAAAATAATACCTCTTTAGTTCTACCTCATATATCGGATGTATTGGAGCAAGTTGATCGTCAAATGTTATTAATTTTAAAAACCAACGATTTAATACGTGGGATTGAATCTACGCTGCGAACGCAAAATCGTATGACCGCTTTTTGGGTTATGTCCAAGTGCTGCTTACATTCATCATTTACAGAAGAGAAACGCAAACGCAATACACGCACAGCACGATTAGCTATAGTTTTACGTGAAAAGTGGGAAATATTTAAATTAAATATTTATTATTTATATTTAGGTTTAATCAATTTCGGTCTGGTGGCTGCTTTCAGGGAACTTTTATAGATAAGAAATATTTACCTGAAGATATTTATTATTGTTTCTGAAACGTTTTCTATTTATTGCTTTTACGAATTTATTTAAAATTTTGTAATTATTTTACATTGTAAGAATTTTATTGTGAAAAAATGTACAAAGATAACGTATTGAAATTACGGGTTTTTACCGCATAAAAAATTATTATCGCGTTTTTAATTAGCAATTCTAGGAGGTATACGGCAATGATCAAATCATTATCCTCAACCACGAATGCTTCAATTATAATATAAGTGTATGTACCCCCAACATTATATTTATAAAAGTTTTATTAAGTTAGTTAAGCTCCATTTCGTTTTTCCATGCTTGCTTTCAGTAAAAATATTAAGAATCTGCCTTAAATTCTGTATTGGCAGTGGAGCTGCAAATTGCTTGTAATGCCCAGAAGTTATCGTATAGTATTTGTGTTACAGACTTGAATAAACCATGAATTATTCAAAGACTTAATTATTAATTAATTAATATCCAAAATTGCCACTGATAAAACTTATTTTAATTTTAAGTTTTTGGTGCATGTTTAACGAAATGGATATTATTGTTTATAATATACTTACTTTACTTGACCATTTCCGGCCTTCTCTTACTAATCTTCTAAATCATATAAAGTGGAAAATTTGCTGTATATACCGTGCAACTTCGGAAAATATAAGCATAAGCATCTTCTATGCACATCTAGATTGAAGATGAACATCGTTCGCTTTCTCTCTTTAACAAAAAAGTTAGCGAAATTGAGAATCTGCTTTTGTATCTTCCACGAATATTGTCAATAGTACTGATAAACTAAGTATGTGCAATATATTGGCAAGTTTTGTTCCCTCTATGTTTGTAACGAAATTTTTCATCTGAACAATGCTAGTAGTGCTATGGTAGTGCTATGGAGTGCACAAATTAAACTGTCTACCGAAAAAGTAAATAAACTCTAATTTAAAAAATTTATTTCTCTTGACATGGATGTCTCCTTCTAGATTCCCGGAGAGAGAAATAGAAATTCGATTATGCAAGCGATGGATATCTTAAACAAAAAACAGCGGAATTTCTTCATCAACAGCAACCGAAAGCAATTCATCTGATTACTATACTTCTCAACGAAGTCTCAGTTATTGATTCAACAATAGCTGCTGTAAGTTTTAATAAAAGTTATTTTTCTTCTTTATCCGTTATTATGTTGGAAATCAAATGCGATCAATATTTAAATTTAATAAAGTCATTGAGGATATAATTGAAGAATATCGCTGTTAGCACTTATTAAACGACACTCTAGTTCTGAACTCTTCAAATGACCCGACAGCCTTAGCTGCCACTGCTCGTCACATTTGTTCAATTCAGTCCAAATAAATGATAATAATAGTAATAATAATCAAATCAAATATGAGCTTCACGTCGAAAGAATATCTAATTTTCTGAGGTTGCCCATGAAAGCATTGTTATAAGAATGGAAGCCCTTAAACAGACAATAAGTGTAACTAATATTTATAAGAAGGAGTAACGTTTAGTGAGAACAAAGGGAAAGTTTCAGCTCAGTGTTGCTATAGTTTCCTGGGCTAGTAAGGACATTTTGGGGCCGAACATCATTCAACTCAACGATCACGATATGATTACTTTGGTATATTACGCTTTGTTTTTACTCCATTGCACCAATCGTTGTTAGCAGAGATCGTAAGTGATAGTTATATACGTTTGGAATATGTCATAAACCTATATTCAGTTAGAGAATACCAGACATGGATAATAGAAATAATCAAGTTTATCATCGATTTCGATTGAGCGTCTGTGCATTATGTACTGTTTATTGACTCCTTTCTTATCATAACGTACTTATTATTCATCACCACTGACATTTTACTGTCGCTTTGTTTTGAATTAAGGAAAAGAAATGCTTACAACGTTTGTTTTCTTTTTCTTTTTCTGTTTCTTTTTTTTTTTTTTTGGTCAAAGATGACTTTTTCAAAGCTGACAAAACATCAATTAAATAATTTACAATTTTGCATAAAACTTATAAATACTACTTTCACATGACCAAGCCGTAATTTCACTGCTGCTGACAGGTAAAGTTACCTCTTCTCTTAGAAAAAGCGTAAGAACTTATTTGAACATCTGATATCTGAAGCTACTTAATATTTTGCGCAGGTTAGGAATATAAGCGAAGTTGCGGATCTTGTTATTATAAGTCGGAACGATAAATTTTTATACTGACAGTCGAATTACTTGGTGTTATGATTGTGGGCTTACGTTTAGCTGTATATTAAAAACTTTATAAATAAAAAGCTTAAAATTCTCGTGCACTCTACTAAGAGAACACTACTTGAATACAAAAGCCAATAACAAAAGGGAAGTCCCTGTTATATTGACACCGAATCACTTGCAATTCACAAAGTGCGTGATTTTAAATCCAAAATAAAGCAAGACATTTGTAAAGTTGCAAAATTTTAAAATTATTTTCAGGACAATTGTTAATTTAAAGAAATGAGTTCTTCTAATTTGACTTCTGACAATTGAAACAACAACTGTTGAACGTTTAACTTTTGTTACGCAAACAAAGGAAAAACAGATTAATAAAAAAAATAAAACTATATTTGGCTGTGCCGAATCTTTTATACCCACCGCCTTATCTTAAAAAAGGGAAAAAGAACTAAATTTTTATAGGTAGGTCTGGCAGTTTATGGAATACCGAGGAAATTTTTATTTTGCATTCTATGGGCACAGGGCGAAACAGACAGAAAACAGATGTGTTTTCCGCTTATTTTATAGTATAGGCCTGAACTGCGAAAGAACTTTCAATGTGCCGATACCTTAATTTTTGCGCCCAGGGGATTGTTTAGCACAGACATTATTCAAACAGACCGAGGGACATGTTTAAGTCGGTTCTAAATTTGATGCTGATCAAGAATATGTATATACTTTGCGAAGTCTCTGAAGTTTTCTTCTGGGCATTGCAAACGAAATGACAAAATGAATATAACTCTACCTTCGGTGCTAGATATAACAATACAAATGATTATCTACTTTGATTGCTTCGATTGCATTCCATTCAAACTTGATAACAAAGAGGATGTAACGAAATAGGATCTGATTAGATAAGGTGATAAGAATTTGGTTCTTTTTTTTCATAAAAAAAAAACAATTATTTTTACAGATTTTCATTAAAATATCCGTTTTTCAATAAATTTATATATATTTTGAAATTTTGTTACTAACCTCTTCGCTGATTTGAGGTGATCTTTAATTGTTGGTCTAATAAATAAAAACGTCGTATTATCAATATAATCTGTAAAAAAAATTTCAACAAAATTACATTTTATGTAAATCTATAAATTATTTGAAAAACCATCTATCTCACCCTTAATATGAATAAAACGAATGAAAGAGTAATTGTTCCTATTAATACGACACTAGTAATATCCATTTTAAAAAGATTTATTGAAACTTAAAACAAAATATATAAACGTTACTGTTTATCAACACAATTCTGTAACATTTTACTAGAAAGTTTCCTCAGTTTTGTTATTAAAATAAATTTATTGTTAATAACTTTTATATGTAGGAAGCTGTCATATATACAGCGATTGCTGTTTAACAAAGTTCCGAACCACACCTCTAACTAAGTAATCCACACCTTAGGAAAGGAAAACACAAAGTGCATGATAAAAAATACGTGTTTTTTTACTTACAAATTGTTGTGTACAAATGCTTCTTCTTGTTCTTATAAAATTAAGCTAAGAATATGTGTCTTGTTTACTTTTAAAGTAAACGTACAGATTGTTTAAAACTTACAAATCTGGAAGACTTTCTACACTTACTATGTATAGAATACATTGAGTTAAAACTTGAACCAAACATTTCCTAAGCGCATCAATACGAAAAAGTCTAAACTTAATGAATTCTTTAAGAAAAACTATTGTTGATAAATTAAATTGACTAAAATTATTCTTTTTCTTTCCCAGTTCATCCGTCAATCGCTCAATGTAACATTCGAGGCATAGCGAGTCATAATAGTTTACAATTAAATGGCAATCTTGCTACCAAAGAATCAAATTTGCCGCCTACATATGACGAAGTTATAAAATCCTACTTATATTTGAAAAAGAGACAAATTTCAAATATAAAATCGTTATATATTGGCAAAGTAGATCAAATAAATTTCCCTATGCTAGAAGTTCAGAATGCTAATTAAATTAGTTTGAGGCTGCAGAAAATTCCGCAAAGTCCAGATATGTATTGAATGCTCAGTTAATCAACTAGAGTATATTCAAAACAAGTTCATACATATATATATACATATATATATACTTAAGTGTTTATTTAAGAAAGAAATATATAGAAATTTAGAATGTTAGGATAGCATGTTAGAATGTTAGGGTAGCAAGGAGACTATTATGTATTTACAGAATTGTACATTTGTTCATTTGGTTTTTGAAATACTTATCCAGAGATATAGGAGAAAAGCAAAATTTACGTGATTGGTATTTGGGTGAATTATGTGAGATTTGTGCAAGGCAGATTTTCTATATATTTGCAATTAATAAGGTAACACAGGCAATCAGCTGTGTTTCATTTATAAATTTTGGCGCTAAATGAACGAAAAACAATCAAATTCTTCTGGATTTATTGTGCAAAGTAATGACTGAAAAGCACTGATTACAAATTAAGAATTTTGTTTTACTTACAAAATAAAAGTGAAAATGTCTTATATCATAAGCAATAGTTTAAAAACAATATTTAATGTAAGTAAAGCAATATTAATAAAAAGCCAGCTTTTCTTCAGTTGTCATGGAATTTTTAATCTTAAATCACAATTAAATTTTACATATAAATAAGATGAAGAACTCATTTAAAAGCAATTTGACATATAGAAATTATTATTAATATCGTTTCTTCTTTAAATGTGATCTAAGGTATTGAGGCCGCTCCCATATTTTAAATATTTACTTAACATATTTCAGCAATTGAAAATGAATACCGAGCTTACTTGTTTTTCTCAACGTTTTGAATTTATGGAATTATTGAAAATCCTAAATGCAACTGAGAGGGTAAGTGTAATTACACACAATACTGTACGCAGTTAATTTCAACCATTTCTTTAGCATTTGCTGGCTACCTATTTTTGTAAGTTACCTTGGAATATAGGTAGTTTGTATGTTTTAGCGGTGCTACAAAAGTTACGAATACTTACAGCAACGGAATTTATTTTAAGGTTAGTAATCGATTTCTATTTAACTCCTATATGTATGAATTGATTTGTCTTCTTCATTTTAGCCTTTTAAAGCGAAATCAGGACGTTCAATTAATACTAAACGACTTCTTGGAAGCCGAATATGAATTAATCAATAATTTAATTATTAATGCGACTTTTCGTAAGATTTGTTTTTTTTTCTTTTCATATTTTCAAGTTTTGGTTAATGCATTACTTTTTTTATTTATCGTTTGTAGAGACATTTAATATATGTATTAGTGGAGTCTTGGAGGAATGTTTGGAAAATTTATTTCAAGACTTACTAAAAAAACCGGAACTGAACGATTTAAGTTATCTTTCGTGCTTCAAAAATCAATTACCATGTAAAGCTTTATTAAATTAATATTTTCTTTATATCGGCCACCAGAGCCATGAAAAATATTTCAAACTAATTCATGTCCGTCTTTTGTCCTGCCTATGTATCTTTACTCTTTAAGCCACAATAAACAAGGTGGAGATTTCTAATTCCATAAGTACGTCCGATCCAGTTAAACCCGAGCCAATATATTTCAAATGCTCATGCATAAAATACTACCACATCCTCTATCATAGTAAAATTAAAGGAAACTTTTGCGAATAATTTGAAATTTTGCTTTACTCGGAAATGTGAAATGTGTGGAGTAAATATGAAGAAGAGAATGCAACATTATTTTGAGTGAAGCATTTGATAAAATCTATGAATATTTTCAATTTGCTCTGTACGATGACATTTGCTTATTAACCTTGGTGGTGGGCATTCAAAATTTACATTAAAGTGAATAATTTTGTCATCTTTTCTTCTAATCACTACATGTTTATGTTTAGTTGACATCCTATTGCCGGCTATTCAAAGACATATTGCTATCATATTAAGATTACACGAGGCAAATATTACGACGGCTTTCTCTAAACTTTCCACTTGGATAAATGAAGGTGTAGACGATTTAAAGTTTCCCAAGGATTTTTATGAGAAAGTATTCCTCCATTGTTCATAAAAATGAGAATAAAAAATAAAAGAATATACTTTCAGTTACTATTCGATCATATAGAGGACTCGTTAAATTATCTATTGAAACTATCCACTGAAGAAAATTTTAGAGGATGGAAATTTTTCGTTATTATTTTGCAAACTGTAAGCAGCAGTAATAATAAGATAATTGGCCCTTTTATACACAGTAAGTCCTCTAGTTTACCGGAAAGTATTTCCTTCAAATTTTTTTCCTTTCAATTTTCACAGAATATCTGAGAACACGAATAAAGCAAAGTATCTTTTTAAACAAAAAAGAGACTTTAATGCATATGCTCCTAACAGCCAGAGCAGTCACAGCAACTGATATGAATATACACAAGAATTTGAATAATTATGCGTATTGGTATAAGGCAAATATTGGTGAAATGAAATTTTATCTAAAAACGGACGAATTTCAAGTCATGTTACATTTGCTAGAGGAATGCATTGATTATGAAATGGAAGAGGATTACTTGGAAGTATACTTAATAGTAACAGTAAATACATGTATAAAATTGAAAGAATAGCACATTTATATATATTACAGATCCATGCCACCATAGTAATTTCACCTCCAGTATTGTGTGGAAAGATGGTACATTCTTACAAAAGCAAATGCAAACAGAGATTAAGACAGATCAAAAATGGTCTTCATAATGTGGATATTAATGAAAGTATCGTAATAGAGGATAATAACTGATCTCAAATATATTTACCTTATAAGAAAATTTTGATGTAGTTTCAATTTATTTCAATTTTTTTGATTCCTTTCACCACCAGCTATAGGTTTAAAACGTTCATCCCACAGTGTAAGACCATCACAAGCGCAGATTTTTTTGAAGTTCTGTAATATACCTGCTGAACGCGCAATTATGCCGCAAGCAATTCTAAAATAAATGATGTGATGTATAAAAATTCTTTATGCGGAATAATAAAGAAAATTTTAATATTTTTTTTCTATTTTTTCACTTTCCACTTGGTACAAAAAATGCGATCTTATGTTGACTTAGTTTTGGGCTATTAGATAAGTACTTTCCAGAATTCTTAAAATTTGAGAAATTATAAAAGAAACCTAAAACTTGACATTTGTCAGCTTTCAGCCAATTTTCGGATTAATATTCGAAATAATATAAGCCTCTGTAGTAATTTATAAGTGCAACTTGTCAATCAGGAGATATTTTTTTCATATAAATTGTTACTGTTAATACAGTTAACGAAAACTGGGTTCATCATCTTGCATTTTCTATAAGGTGCACATGACTCTACTATGCCAAGATCTAACAATGAAAGCAATATTTATTTTCAAAAATTATAGAAAACTTCCTTTTCGCGAGTGTTGCTTATAAAAGAAATGTTTGTATAAATCTCTATTCCTGAGCCTTTGTGCGATTAATTGAAAGGACGAATAATAGGATAGATATATCAATGACACTTTAAGAAATTTCTTATTTTGTATGAGTTATACAATTACCTTTCGCCAGAATTACCATCTACTCTGCTTTGTTCATTGCATCCTTTTCCCAAATCATCCGGCTGCTCTGTGATGACCACAGAACGACCGATTACGTCCCAAATTTCTAGAATTGAGTCCACAAAACGAAATGTTGCTCGACCTGATTCATCCGCTCGAATATTACCTAAATCACCCGCATGTCTTTGGTTAGGCTCATCATGCGGTCCACCGTGCGGGGAATTTCTTGGATTATAATGCGTACCAACCGTATCACAACCACCCGAAACATCTCCCATTTCATGTACATGCATACCATGCAAACCAGGCGTTAGACCATCTATCACTCCATCTACCACAATACCAGCCCGATCGTTAGTTATGGCTGTGAAACGTACAACTCCTTGAATACAAGTACGATCTACATCACTACCAGTGTTATTTATAATTGAAACAGCAGATTGACCGCCAAAACCCGCTAATACCGCTTTACGTCCGGTCTTTTCAATTTCCTCTTGTATTCTTGTCCATGGTTCCAAGGTATGTACAACAACACGTCCCTGCTTACAATCGATATCTACTAATCCCATTCCATCTAAAGATTTTCGAACTATTTCTACCCAATTATCACCATTCATTTCCACCGCAAATTCTACCTGTGCGTAGAATAGATTTCTTATACCGTAGTTATAAAGATTTTTTGAATTTTTACCTTTACTTCACTCATTTTATGCTTATATCTAATATAAACAGTTCACAGGTATGTATATGTATATTAAAATATTATGAAAATTTCGAGAAATTTTATGTTTATTAAGCAATGAAATGTGATGAAATATAACAAAACAAGCTCTTATTGTGGTCTTCTTCTTTTTCTAAAAAAAAATATTCACTTGAGAACGATAACATGCTTGATGCTTAAAATACATTTAGCGAACTTTTAAAAAATAGATTCTTTCGTTAAAAACAAAATTTTTATGAAATATACATAAATATTAATAATAAACACACAATCTGTGGTTTGTACTTGAAAACAATTTAAGCATGTCCGTCTGTCTGTGTAATGTCTGTGATAAACATTCTCCTAACCGCAAAAATGAAGATGTTGGCTTCAACGGAAGAAACATTGGAAGTTCTTTAACTGCCACGCCCACCTACGAGACTGTATATGGCTTTAGTTAGACCATCGTTGGAGTATGTTTCGGTTATTTGGGCACCCAAATGTAGACGTCTTAGTGTCCTATTCATGATTAAGCTAATAAGGAGCGATATGTGCCTCTTGGAATTTCTAAGTGAGATTTCTTTTAACTTAGGTAAACACTGCAACTAACTATAATTTTCATAATCAATTCCGTTGGCTTTCAAATGTCAAATGTTCAATGATAACGATCAGTTGTGCGTTCTTGTTGCTTTTACAAATATAGATTAACTGTTAACTGTTAGCAGCAAATTAATTTCGAACTTGAGAATTTTGTTTTATTTTTAGATAGTCTTTCTACAAATTTGGAAAAGTAAAATTAAAAATAATATATATTTATGAATATTAAGGTGCTTAGAAATATTTAACGATTTATTGTAATGACTGGGACTTCTACAGCTGCCCCGCAACAAAGTTCCTTTTGTATTGAATTAACTAAAGACCATTTATTAAATCGTGTATTATAACATTCTACGCTGGTAACACTTCCGCTTTCATTTGAACCTCCAAATACATAAATATCTCCATCTATTTCCACTGCAGAATGTTCCCGTCTGCGAAAATTCATAGGAGCTATTGTTTCCCAAAGATTATTGCGTACGTTGAAGCGGTTTACGTTAAATAATGAACACTCTTCCTCATCAGAAAAGCCACCGATACGATATAAATAGCCGCCACAAGCCACCACATCAAAGAAACCGCATGAGTTTAGTAATTCAACCCTTGGTAATTCGTGCCATTTTCCTTCCCTCGGATCGAAACGTTCTATAAAAGTGCCAGAGATCACACAATAAATGCAATTTCCCAGAACAGCTGCACGTACTTCACAAGCGGCTGTTAAATTTGCGGCATATGTCCATTTCGACGTAACAGGATTATAACACTCGACACTGTTATTGCCACAATAGCCACCGCAGACGTAAATTAAATCATTTAGTGTACAAATTCCAAATCCTGCTCGTCCATGATGCATAGAAGGAATATGAGTCCATTTGTTTGTTAATAAATCGTAAGATTCTGCGGTTTGCAATACCAATGCTTCTTTATCGAGTCCACCCATTGAATAAACGATATCATTTAATCTTACAACTCCATTGTAACATCTAATTTCATTCATTGGTGCAATATGAAGTTGTTCCTGAGTTAAAGTATTGTAAACCATACAGTGATTTCCATCTCCGCCTGCAAGCAACACATTGCAACGCATAACTTTGCGTTTATTAATTCGTTGGCTTTGCGTTTCATCGTGATTTTTTTCCGACAACTGGTATTTTGAAGCTTCCATTAAAAACTTTTTCCAACTTGAGTCATTCTTTATTATGTCTTCAGTTAAAATGCGATCAATCAAATATTTCTTGCTAACATAAGGTAAACGCACGTAATTAATGAGTTTAGCTAAATAACTTTCACGTGCCTTCAAATCAGCGTTTATCCACTTTATTATCGCCTGATAAACGAATTCCTCAGAAGGCACCATAAGCTTATCATTTGATATGAGTTTTGTAAGCTGAAGAAACAGAATGAAAGAACAACATTGAAAGAACATTCTCGGCCGATCCCAGCTATTCAATTTTCTACACCAATTTCTTTAATATAATTTTTCACTAACTTTCGTGTGAAACCACGAAAAAATTATAAATATACCATTGTGTTAATAATACCTACGTGGTCCAAATTGGTTATGGCTGATTTTTATGTCAAATAAAAATTCAAGACTCATTTTCGTCATAATATAATAAAAATTGGACGTTTTCGCCCTATAAGAAAAGTTATAGGGGAAATACCTCGAAAAATGGGCCCTTTCGATCCAAATTTTTCACATTTGTTTTATGTGCTAAAATATTCGTGTTCGTCGATTTTTGTGATATATAGCCTCTTTTCGCTATATAGAACGTGGTTGTCAAAACAGTCTATTTTCAATAGTTTTCGTCCTTGATTCAAAACACGCCAGCATACGAAACTTCATTAAAATATCTCCAAAATTACGACCTGCTGGTTGACTAAAAAAAATACGCGAACAAACATCAGACACACAGGCAGAAAGGCTTAAATGGATTAAAAAGTGATTTGTGATCAGTATAATGAAAAGTGGATCTATCTTAACTTTTTTTAGGTGTTACATACATCCGCACAAACTTATAATACCCTTAGCGGTGGAGGATATAAAATAAGGAATAAAAGTAATTAGGGAACCAATCGGATTTGTCAATCCAACAAAATGTGTTGAATTATTTTAACGCTCTATTAAACAATTGCGTTCTAAGACATCACTTGACAGTAAGTTTTAGATAAGAAAAAGAAACGGTTTTTACAGTTTCTTTTTTTTCCCAATTTTTTATGTTCTAGACGTGGAAAAATGTACCTCTTCGAGAGATAGCAATGAAAATTCCTTGACATCGACCAATATACTAAATTTTTTTAAGACGTACTGTTGACAATAGCTGCATAACTCTTCAGTAAAGTACATCTCTGAAATCCAAAATATATATTTAAAATTCTTTATAAAAAATTCTTTATATTAAACTGACCGGCTAACTTCCAAATGTCCAAACAGTTTTCAGGTTTCATGTTGCTAACCAAAAACTCCCTGCATTCATTGACAATCCAATCAATTTGGAAGAAATTCGATGCTGATAATATCAACTTGACGTTGTCCTCATTGAGAGAAATTTCACCCGTATAACAATAATCAACGATTTGTCTAAAAACATTTGCATCTACATTTTGCATTTTTGCAGATTTGTCAGACTTTTCCGTCATTGTAGCTGCAGTATCAATCGAGTGTGAACGCATTGAAAGAGTTTATAATATTATCAAGTACGCTTTACTTACAATTGAACATGGCATCAAAGTAAGGCGATGCGACGCCCAATATATTTTGATGAACATACAAACATTCACCATCTTCCAGGACAAAATAAAAATCGCAATACTTCAAAACAAAGTAATGAAATTTAATTCATTTTAAAGCAATATTTATACATAATTTTTATGACTACTTACTCGACGGCTTGGACGCCAAAGACTTAAAGCAGTTAATGATGCATTGAAGAGATCGGGATTAACGCACATCTTTTCCATTCTGCTTGTTTCGTTATTGAGTTCTTATTGCTGATGGGTATCAATTTAGTGTAAAAAGCAGAAAATCGTATTAGTAACAATCATGAATAATTAAGTTGGCAATTATTTAATGATTTGTAGGTCCACTTAAAAATCCACATAAATGTTGGAAGTTAACCTTATCAATGCAGTTGGTTTACTGTGAAAAATCAATCTGATATTAAGCATATTAGCGAACTAGATCATCGACACGACGTCTTTTGCTCATTGTCAGTGCTCATGTCCTAATAAAACTTCACCATAGCTTCAATCATCAGAGATGATATAAATAGAAACACGCTTACAGAACCAGAGAGAGACAAGATGTAACTGCAAAAACCTGCGGAAGCTTTGTATCTTTGTTGTCGAGATAAAAATTGTAAAACTTCTCTTATATTTCTCAAAATAATCAGTTCTTCTTTTTTGAGTAACTTTAAAGAGCTGCTTAATTAAATTTTAATTCAATTGTAGCCAAAACGTTCTTGTAAGTCGAGAGAATGTTGAGAATATGGTTCGGGCATTTTCTATTAAAAAGCTCAAAAATTGATAATTTTTTTTCGAGGTAAATCCTCTGAAGTAAATCATCCATTCTAAACGAAATTGTTCAATATCGAAAACGAAATTCGTCGATAATGCTAAGTTTTTCATTAATTTTTGTTTCAAATCCATATATTGTTGAAATCACTATTTTGCTCCCAGAGGCCGTTTATTTTGTCAACAATCAGTAACTGGAAGCGGGCTTCTCTTGGAATTTAAAAACTCAAATCCAAATGAAACGCAATATAGAAATAATGATATTTGGAAAGAATGGAAGCTAAATTATTTTCATATCTTAATTAATAACTAATTTTATTTTCTCAACTTACTTGTCAGTAATATAGTTAAGAAATAAACCGTATTTAGTTTCGGTGATAACTCTTAAATTTAATATATAATCTTTTTTTTTTTGGTTCGCTGAATTTCGGATGGAAATTTAATATATTTGCAGGTAGGATGTTAGGTTTTATTGGTTATTTGACTAATGAAAACGAACACCTATATTGTATATATATAATAATTATGTATAAAATATTTTTTAATGCCAACTTTGATTTTTGAAAACATAACAAGATATGAGAATAAGCAGAGTTGCATTTGAAAATAATTTATCGTATATGTAATTCTTTTTTTTTTGGGTCTATCGATATATTCTTTATTAATTGAAAATATAACAGATAAAATTTTATAATAATATTCTATTTCTCTCTTAACAAATATAAATAAAATAAATTCATCTACTAATGTGGCATGAGCGCTAACAGCTAAGATTATCGGCTCAAATTAAAATTTAAAACGATTTTATTTTACTATAATTTAATTTTTTCTTAATAATTATTTGATTTTATCAATAGTCCCATTTTGTTACTGAATTTCAAAAAATCCAAAATATTTTTAAACTGAGACAAAGAATTGCTGCCAGTAAGAGATTAAAGTAAACGAACGTAAACAGAAAAGAGAAAGGATTTTAACATTAAACCGATCAATGAATCAAGAGACATAGAGCTTGAAACAATATGAAGCGCTCTAATTATGTTTTAAAATATTTAAAAAAATTCTGTGTACGCAAAATGAAGAGGGTGTCGCGTGATTCTTCTTTCATATAGATCCTAGTATGCTATTCTATTCGTGTTTGTAAACCTTTTTAAAATTTCGAAAACCACTTGGAGGCATTCCTATTATTATTGTAAGTTATTTAGACAAAAAAATAAACTCGGCTATTCTTTTTTGAAAACAGACTAGATCGTAATAAAGTTAAATATATTAATACTCCAGACATTTTCAAGATGTCCGTAGGCGTGGACGCTTCTAACGTGAATCTTCGAACTATGGAAAGCTATAGATTGACATTTACAAAGTATATTTTAATTGTAAGGTTTTGCTCACATCCCTAAGTATATATGTGCTTGGATTTATACTGAAAAGAAGTTTTGAGAGTGATGAAGTTCAAATTGGAGAAGTGACAAATATGTTTCGCCCTGTTATTTCGGGCAACACATGTTAAACCAAAGATATGCTTATGGCACTATAATTATGATTAGCGTCTAAACATTTGTGCAGTCTCCATAGATAGATTTGGGAATTACAATTTAATTAAAATATACAGTTTGAACGACAAGGTGGTCCCTTATAGCTTTGCTGAACATATCCCACAATTTTTTTTCTAATCGTAAATCTTAATCTTTATTATATCAGGGATTTTATATTATATATATCTATAAATTTCTACTTATAGATGTACTTGTTAGTTCATTAGAGTCAGGCTTGCACCCTTGGGTTAAATAATTGTTAAAAATTTGTAAATATCTCTAGTACGTTTTATATATATATTTACACTTTTTCCAAATATGTTATACATTCATAAGTATGTACATGACGATAAACATATGTATGTATATTCGGAATTTCGTTAAACAGATGTAAGCATTTTGAAAAAGCGTACATATTTACACAGATACACATTGGTAATAAGGGTTCTTATTATAATATGTTACACATTTGATGATGAGGATGGTGCTCCTGACTGTGTCTGTGTGGAGATGGTGTTTGAAAAGCCTAAGGATGATGATAATGCTACTGTGGTGTGCGCTGTTGATGTTGAAGCTGCATTTGAAGTAGATGTTGCCAGAGATGCTTCACAATTATTATCTGCTCTTGGTTCAATGAGAAATATATCCGAATATGGTGGCAAGGCTATGGTGGTATCTAAGGTATCGGTGGTATTCACAGTTGAGGTAGAAGCAGCACCCATTACCGAAGTAGATGCACTATTTGCACTAGCGGTTATACGCATTACCTCCTCGTAAGTGGGCAAATCTTTGTCGTCTTTTTCAAGCTGAGCACGAGCACGAGCTGCTTCGGCATTGTTCGATTCTATGAAGAAAATATCGTTGTATCGATTCGCCTGATTGCTTTCGTCATGTATAGTAAATACGTTGCCTTGACGGTCTACAAAAAAAGAAAGAAAAGGGAACGGAATTAAGACAATAACCAGAGGACTTGAAGTTTTCATAGAAACAAATATTTTTAATGTAAATTAATTGAAGACATAAATTTGGACTGTAAATGCTTTCTTGGAAAAACAAATCAAATCTTCGATGCAATCACTTTAAATGAACCTATGCTAAAAGGCCAAATTGTGAAAGAATTCAGAGGATATTTTTCTATTCTTTCAATTGTTATACCTATTGAACGGGCGTATATTCATTTTGTCACTTTGTTTGCCACACCCAGAAGGAATCTTCAGAGACCTCATAAAGTATATACAATCTTGACCCCCATCAAATTTGGAATCGATTTCGGCCCGTTCGTCCGCTTGTGTAATGTCTCTGGTAAATATTCTCCTGGACGAAGTTTATACTGAAACCGAGCTAACCCAATCAAAGAACACCCGTATAGCTTAAAGAATAGGAAACATCTCCGTCTTCTGGATGTTTACCTTACTAGTCCTGAACTACACAATACAAATTTCCACATTATTCCGTAAATACGGCCCCACCTATCCAATATTATAAACTACCGCAAATTTAACTTTTTCGTCCTTTTTTTAAGACACAGAAGTGGGTATAAAAAATTCTCCACACCCGAATATAATTTCCTTACTTGTTAATAATTTCCCTTTTTTCCCGCCTATACGCTGATGATCAGAAAGAAATTGTATGAAGAGAGGGAGAGTGGCTGCAGCAGCTTAGAAAGTGTATGCCGACCGAGAACTTAGCAATAGTGATGACCATACACTAATCGTAATTAAAGTACGGACTATCACACTGGGAATTGGATCGGTCTATGCCGACCTGATAGTTGCGTTTCTTAAATGCTATTTTCTCTATTAATTCTAATTAATTAATAATTTTCTTTACTGTAATGTCGTCCCTGGATGTTTTACAGATCAAAGAAAGTAATTAATATATATATGGATTAAAATGAAATAGAAAAAAAAACATGATGTACTCACAAAAATGTACCTACTATTGGGCGATGACTAATAGATATTTTCCCTTGGAAGAAATTCGTAGGAAAGTGGTACATCGACAACAAATCTGAATATATATACCACACACTTTTGAGGTGGTTAAGGAGGCGTAAACGAAAGTAAACCATGAATAGCAACTCATGCAATTGAATTGAATCGAGTAAGGAACGCAATATATTTTATTACCAGCTTTCAGTGTAATGATGTTCGGTTCAACCAGAGTATACAGTTTTATTATAAACAAAAAGCATCGGTTGGCGGAAAGCTTCAGAAAATGAGTTTTCCGTTCCACATAGTATTCAAATTTTGCATGAAGGATGGGAGAAGTAGAAGCTAGGGAGTGGCAATACTTTGAATGAAATTTATCCTAAAATAAGAGCTTTTTATAAAAAAATGTTACTGACGGGAGAAAGGACACGTAGTTTACCTCTGCATTAACTTTCAGATATGTTCATTTTTTATAATAGTAAACTAATTAAAATTTCCATCCCTTTGGAAATCGACTGTTGACCTTTTTTGACGAAAATTCTTTTCGCCATCGACGTGTTTATTTTTGTTATCAGATATATATTATGCATATACATTAATCGACAAAAAATTTAAAATAATATTTAATTATTCATACTAATTACGTATGTGTGTATATAAATAAGATCGAAAAAGTTAACGTGTAACTGCAAAATAATTCCAAAATTATTATATTTACCTGAAATAATAAAAACGCATCCAACAAGCCTTTTGTAATGTGTAAATAATATCTGCTAATTAATTGAGTGTACCACGGAAAAATTCTTTTCAAATAGTATTTGGTTTTTTGAAAGAATTCTTTTCGAAAACTTTATAAAGAAATTCTGTACGAAACCACTAAAATCACAAGAACAATTCAAAATTGGAGATGGGTTAGAAAATGTTTGAGTAGTCTTTACTTCAATGGATGGAAAAATCAATAGCTTTAACAAAAACGATATGTTTTGCTGCGTTGAGTCCTAACTGGTTCCGTTTTAAAGTATCCGTCTTTTGAATGATATTTAGCACATTCTATATCTATGATTCATATTGCGATACGTTGCTTACAAAATCTGGGACACTAGTAAGGATTACCTTATATTCTTATTGAAGAGCAAAAACCACTGTAACCGGCTTAAAAAAAGTGTTTTTCTGGATGACAGAAATCGTAATAGTGTAATAATACCCGAGAAAGTTAAGTATTAAAAAGAAATCTCACTTTTAAAAAATATAGTAAAACTGAATCACTTAATCTGTAGAGAGTTATTGATAGGGCCTATAGGTAGAGGATTAAAAAAACAGTTTTTTGAACACGATTGAAATTTTTATTGTGCATTTGTTCCAGTTTACGAGTAGTAAACGAAAATCAAAGATATTTTCGGTTTATATAGTACTGTAGGCGCATTCTTTGTACGATTTGGCTCATTTTCAATGAGAAATCTCAATGTTTTTATCAAATTGGATCTGGACTGGCTTATCACTGACATTACACTGATAGGCAAACATACGGATGGAAGGACAAACATGCTTAGATGCATTCCGAATTTGAGACTGGTCAAGAATATATACACTTTATTTCGTCTTTGAAGCTTTTGTCTTGCTGTTATAAACGATTGTTATACTGGACAGGCGTAGATAGCCACAACACGTTGTTTTTATAGATTCGACATCTATCGTTTATGAGTAGCAAGCAAAAAACCAATTTTTTTCTTTTCGAAAGCAGAGTTGTTCTTAGTTTATGTTGTACACCATAGTCGCTTGACTGACTTTGTCTATTTTCAAATTAGCCTTTGTGCAAGAGTCTCCCTCCACTGCTTAAATCGATCAACTTCCTACTTCTTGAGGATAGTTGTTTCATATTTTTATGAATATATCCCATAATTAATTCCATGAATTCTATTAACAAAATTAAATTAGTTCTTCTTGTTTCGTCTCTCTTACGGAAAATGTATTTCCACGTTTTTACAAATAAGTTATAGAGGTTAAGTGGAACTATTGCAACTCTTGCCAAGATTACAAAAAAAACATTCATAAATTTGATACTAATGGTTGCACAGCATGACATTTAAATGACATTTAAAGGAATTTATTAACCTCTCAAACTCCAGCCACATGAGAACTCTTTTTCACTGGGACAACTGTAACCTTCGATTTTTTTTAAGTTTTGGTTTTTCCATACATTAAAGAGTTTTTTATTTTATACAAATTTACGTTGGTAAATTCGCTCAGGTATAAGAAATATATCTAAAGTTAAACTATACTTGCTATTCTCACGAACCGAAGGGATATTACGTTAAAGACTTTGCTATACATGAAGAAGAAAGCGCATCTTAAAAAAAGGGGAAGGAAGGGTTTGTTATGAGAAATTAACATCTTTTTCAGAGCTTGTAATTTAGGCAAAAGATAAAACTCGCAAGTTGTTTGGCAAAAGTAGCCACAACTATAAGCCGGTTCTGCTTAATTGCATGGTAGAACATCAACTTGAAACGCAGTTCGTTCATCTAGCCAAAGTTTTAGCCATCACAGCAATTTTTATGGCTTAGGAATGGTTTGAGAAATCTCATAGAGGTCTTACAATAATTTCTTAATTCAAAATAAAAGTCAATTAAAAAAGCCCTCACTCTGCTTTCTTTAAGTACCTTTTTTCTTAGGTTAAATTTTAGCGAAAATGTTAACGAAAATCGAATGAAAACAATACTTTTTTTGTCATTTTAATTCTAACTTCGTAAAATCGCGTGAAAAGAGGCTCAGATATATGCAATTTATGGAATATATGAAGAACATTATAAATAGAATGTAACTCAAATTCTATAAATATCTTTTCCTTAAATGGATTTTGAACAGTGACTATTTCAAAAACTACATAACATTAATACAACGATCTCACTCATTGTCGATGATTAATATAAGACGAAAATATATATAAAAAAATAAGTCTGCATTAAAAAACCCGAAACTATAATTATATCTTTTCGATTCGAAAAGTGCCAATTTACCAACGATGGCTTACAAATCCAACATGATATACCAACCATGTACTTCAGCGTGAGATTCGTTCCTCCCGCGGTTTCTAAATTTGTTGTACAGCCAGCTTATCATTAAGTCTGTAAAAACATGTGGTAATTAAAATTTACTCGAAACAATCTTTTTCTTTAGAGCATATAAATTCATTTGAACTAAGAGCCTTTGCTTCCAGCAGATTTCATTAGATTACAAACGGAGCGAATAGGAGTAATAATGAATCTCTGGATAGTTGTTGCAGAAAGCAAAAAATTTTATAAAATTTCTTGACATTCCTTTAAAAAAAAAATTGGTTCACTATGAATCATGCAACAAAATATATCGAATGCATGCAATAAGCACGTCAACTCACGGGACCATTCATTTTTCATTCCCTGACAAATAAGGTTTTTTAATATTTTTATTAATGTTCGTTTGGACATAGTAGAAAGTCATCCAAATTCGATAAGCCTTAACCAGTGTCGAAAGGCCTTCACTATAATTGAAATATGCTCCTGTGCCAGATTTGTCCTTTTAACCCATAAAGTTCCTAAATTCCTCATTAGCATAAGAGTTTGATTCGTTTTATAATAAGCCGCCCATCCAGATGTTTCCTCTTTGTTCGCTATTGGACAGAAGGTTGAAACTTGAGGGCCACAGATGTAGCTCGAGAATGGCCATAATCCACTAACAATTACGTCCACAATAAGGAAAAGTCCTATAAATATATACGCAATCTGTAACATATAGCTGTGAATTTTGACTTATATATTCAACGGAGCTATTTCAATAATCACGAGGAAAATGGCCGTGATCAGTCTGCAAATAAGCCTTCTTCAACGAATAGTTTTCTGCCTAGATGATTGGCACACGAGAGGTGTCCATTAGTTGACACGCATACAATTAACAAATTATTTTAGTTTGGCTTTATAAATGCTTACGATTTGCCCCAAAGAGAATATAACTTCCTCATTCCTCAACTTTTCCCTTATGTAGTACAGGTCAATGCAATAAGTATAAAAATTTAATAGTACATTATGGAGAGGAAAGACTACACATACAACAAGCTGTTACCGATAACACAGAAATCGCAAGAATAATTGGTATAAAAACCAAAGAAAACATGACGTAAACTTTTGAAATTTTACAATTTCCCGCTTTTTAACTTTTTTTTAATTTACTTATGACAACGTTACGTTTTCCTTCACCGAGGAAATCAAGTAATGTCAAAAAATATTTAGCAGCAAATTTTTTTTAAAACTGAAAATTCTTTGCCTTAACCCTCACGTGATAACGAGCGAGCAATAAGACAAAAAGATTTAAACAAATTTAGATCATGGATGTTTTTCAATATTGACCAAATTATGCGTGCGATAAAATTTTTAAGGGAATATGCTGCAATCATAAGAAAATATTTTGTATCTTTTCAATCATGCGAACAATAAAAAAAAAAAGAAAAGTACACAGATACTTTGCGAACTTTAAAAACACGACAACTAAATCTAAACAGAATCATCTAAAAAACCTTACTGGTCTTTTACTGGTCTTTGCAATAACGAAGTTGACTTTATGATAATTGTCTAATATTTGTTTTCGAATTCGAACAGTCAAGAACGCGATAGGCATGTGGTTTTGTTTATAATATACCTTATTTATCATATGGTTTTGTTTGTAATATACTCTATTTATCATATGGTTTTGTTTGTAATATACTCTGTATATTTATTTTTCTTCGAAAATAAAAAACCAAAATCGTAAAGTTATACAATGCGCCAGTAGACATGAATCCGTACATTTTTTAATGTCTCTAGTATGCCTTGATTTTGGGGATAATTTCAAGTTTGAATAGTGAGCAACAGTGAAATAAAAAGTTTATGTTTCTTATGTCAACCTTTGCTTGCGTAAACTTTTCCAAGCAGACAAGCATGGTTAGATCGCAACTGAATTTTACGTTATTCAACAATTCATTTATAAACATTGTAGGGCATGCACCGGAATCTAAAGATCTGATCAATATCGTTTACGGATCTATCTGTTCTGTTTTTATGAGGTCTTACTTGAATTACTTATTGGAACCATTCCGTTGATGCAATTCACGGTTGGAAGTATTTTGAATTTTCTAAATTTTCCATTTCGAGTGTTTCTTTTTCTATTCGCTATCAAAATTTGAGTTTCCACCTTCTCAATTTTTTTAGTATGGTTGGCATCGATCGAAAACCTAAAAGAAGAATTTGTATTAATTATAATTCCAGTGAAAATATACCTATGTCCTATATCTGTCCCCTTATATTCTTAATCGATAACAGCTGTTTGCAATTGGGTCTCAGCCACGACTGATGATAGATGATTTTTTTATTCATATTTTTATCTATTCACCTATGTGTTGTACAAATATGCTATATGTTCTCTAAGTAACACCAATGAAAAAGTTCGGAAAATATAACATCGGTTTGAACTGTGTGTAATAAAAAAAATGAAAATTTGTATGTAAATTTGTGTGCGCCTGCACTATACACTAATACAGGCTAATCAGTATTTAAATTTTTTTTGTAAACTTTAAAAAACCAGTCTATTGAAGCAGTAAATAAAGGAACATATGAAACTCTTAAACTACTCCTATATATATATATTCAAAAAGGCTTTCTATTATTTTTTTTTGGATGAACCACGTGACGGCTTCTTGCGACGTTTTTCCGACGACCAATCGATGTCCTTGTCGTCTTGATTAGCTTGTTGTTGCGATGAAGATGATGAAGAGCTGGCGTTAAGGCGCCGACTGGCTATACGCGAGGATGTTCGACCCATTCCCATGCATTTCTCTAGATGCGGAGCAAAACGTGCTGCCGATACCGTCCTGTCACAGTTAGGGCAGGGGCAGTCCGTAGATTTCTTAGCAGTAGAAACACCAAATATATCATAATTTGGCATATCAACTATGCGTGACGGCGACGTTACATCATCATCATCATTATCGTCATCTGTACTCACGCCATCCAAGGCAACCAAATTACCAGTCTTACCCAAATGGTGTATTTCTAAGTATACGCCCATAACAGCGTCATCCAAAACAGATTCATATATATAATTAGCAGCCTCGTCTAAGGATTGCGGATCTCTAATAATTTCCTGATACGCTTTTATTAAATCTTTCGTAGTGGGGTTATCATCTGCGTTGCTGGTGGAAGCTGTATTAGCTTCATTATCGTTAGTCTTCTCATTAAGTGGAACCTTGGTCGCGGGTTTTGGAAATATTGTCACATCTTTGCTTTCGGCATCACTGGCGGGCGACACATTAATATTACTAGTAGAAGCGCTGTCCGACATTTTTTATTACCAATATTTTTAGCGAAAAAAAATCTTTTTTTATTTGATTTTCTCTATTCTTTAAGTTCGCAACACTCGCAATTAAAATGGAGATCTTAAATTTGAAAATAATTAAAATTTGTGCGGATTGCCCAAGAGTGAACATAAGCTTGCAAATTTTTCACATTCACCACAAGGTGAATTAAATTTCTTATATGTTCGTTGTAAATACGCTGAATTGCCTTTAGGTTATAAACACAATAAGGCAGAGCCCTTATTTGGGCCTAGAAATTATAGTTGGACAAATGAAAAGCAGTTTAAACAAACACAATAATAAAACGAATGAACGACGAATTGCTTTACATTTGTTCAGCATTAAAACCCGGGCTTAGAAAAACGCGGAGTAATTGTGTTCAGACTTATCTTTTCTTGATCAGCAAGCAAGCAAAAGCAAAGTCAACTTAGCCATATCGTAACTATTTATCTAAAACAATGGTTCAAACTCTCGTCAATTTAAATTCGACAATGCGCGACCGACGCGTCTGCCTAAAAATAAACAAAGCTGAGAACTTCTCCTTTTTCGCAAAAAAAAGGAATACCAATAAGAGGATTTTTAATTGAAAACTTTAAATCAATATTAAGTTGTTTCTGAATATAAGCGATATATTGAATTAAAGAACGACTGAAATATACGAATACATAATAATATCGTATATCGAAAAGTCTTCTAAGCCAAAATATAATATAATTTATTTCTTCCATTTTCACCAATATGATATAGTAATAGACGCGCGGTGTTAACATTTTTATGCCAAATTTATACATCACTGATCCATCAAACCTTAAACTTAATTGAACGCGTGCTTAAATTACATACCAAATTCTTCTATTTACGTCTAAAAAACCTAAATAAACACATTTAATGTTTTAAAATTTTTCTGCAAATATGCTCTGTACTATTGCATGTTATTTATTAAAACTATTATAAAATTTCAATATAAATATGATTTTTTGATGACAACTAGAAAGGGAAGTTTTGCAATTATGGCTGAATACAATTTGCGTACTTTTTGTAAAAGAAGAGCAGTTTTATCGTCGGAAATATCATTGTATGAATTGCTGATATATACATATCTGCACGATTGATGGCCGGGTAAAGGTTCAAAACTGGCACAAATAAAGCTAATAAAATTATCATATATTATTTGGATTCTAGGCTAGCTCATGTCGATTGAAAATTTGGTATAAATAATTACCAAGTTTCAATTAAAAAAGAAAAACAAAATGTCTTGCAATTTTTGCTTGACAAGGACTGTGCAAAACATACTTTTTTGCCATTGATCTTAGAATTCTCAGCTGACCAATTGAGATTACGTTTATATAAAATTTCTAGAGCATAATTTGCAACGAATTTTATATCGATATATTTTATAAATCGTGCTTTATATTCACTTTATATGCGAATTTTTCGCTTGAGGGCTTTTTACGAGCATTGAAATTAAAATTAGCTCTGTTCCTTGGGCTACTTTTCTGGGTTTAAAAATCGGAGTTACAAAATGGATATACCCGGCCGCGTGCATTGGACATTGGTGTTTGTTTGGTTATTTATTACACATGCCATGTTAATCGAAATGCACCTGATTGAATGCAATTAATCACATTTGGAGAAGGAGTAATTCATCTAAAAACAAACGGACTAAGAACTAAAAAGCAAATTAAAGCAAAATGGGTAATATCAAAACAATTTTGTTTATTTACTTTTTAAGTAATATATAAAAGTATTAAAGTAGAGTTTTATACAATCGCTCGTTTCAGTGAACATACTCAATGTCAAAGTACTCATAATACACTTACGGAAAAATTCAAAAACTTCAAAGCATTGCGAAATCTGTTTACATCAAATCATACAAACTTGACGAGTGTAAGGGTGACAACACCAATGTAAGTCGACTAAATCGGAAATTGCCCGTCGTGTTATGTTGAACAAAATCAACAAATTGAAGTAGCTTTTAGCGAAGTTACAATATATGGATGGTGGATTACAAAAATTGTTTTCGAGATCCGTACCCAGATTTTCTAGCCCTTTCAACCGTAACTATGGTTATTTAGTTGAAAGCGGTAAAGCTTATCAGTTATTGTCTATAACTCTAATAAACTATAAGAATGTTTTTTATACGAACCATGTCTTGTAGAATTATTTGATGAAGCATGAATTTCAGCAGTTAATTTTCGAAAATAATAATACACACATCTCACTAAAAGGACTAGAAATAAAACACAAGTTAATGTTACTAGAGATGTTCCATAGAATAATTCAACGTTCATTTTGCAAATGCCTTCAAAATTCGTTTGTTTACATTTCACGCAGAACGTTGGGATTCACAAGAAAAAAAAAAGAAAACAAAAAAACGATAAATTAAATAGAAACGAATGATAAAAGCTGAAGTGTATAGGCGATCTCATCAAATGACCGACTAATAACATTTGTTAAGACAAGAGTTGTTATCGTCGAAAGAGGTTTATTTTTCGTGGCTGATTTGTGAAGTAAACGATAAGATTGCACACACACACACACACACACACACAGAAACACAATATATATTCTTTTGCACTCTCTTTTTAAGACAGGCCACATATCAGTCAAAAAATGTATATATAACACATAGTATATAGTAAAACAATAAATCGCAATTTATATAAATTTATATGTTAGGTAAAAGAAACCCTCTACGTACATAAAATCGGTAGAATTATTAAAAAAAGCACCACAACTATTGTTAGATAAATTATTATAACATTAATAACTCCGTCCATTATGCGGACCTTAAAAATTCCACATTAGATAATTTTATCTAATTATTGCTATTTTGCTTATTTATATGGCGATTAGAACACTTTTCAACAGAGACAATAGATTTCAAATGGTAAGTCCGCTTTTTCTTGTAAAGAGTATTACAAGAAAACAAAGATTTATTTTAGAAATTTCTTTTATTTTTATTTTTCAAAAGAAAAAGGGGAATCTTAACACTTATTATTTTTTATCGTATCGCATCAAAAACAAATTAGATAAGATTACGGAAAATAATATGAATGTATGACAACAAGTTCACCACCCGCAAACTTCGAAGTACTTCTGATATAAAAAGCAAAAACTATAAATGCTTGACAATTTTCCCTTGTTTTCACAAAATTATGCACAAAATAAAAGATTTATGTTACGGTGGACAAAAAGTAATGAGATTGTAATTTTTTTTAAATACCTCCACAATGACATCGATATGCATATTTTTTGGTAGATTGACAAGGCACCTGTGAAGAAATGACATAAGTTTCGAGACATGTGCCCTTTTGGGTTAGTAATACAACGTTTTTTTTCGTTTAAACTATCTTGTTGTCAGCGATTTTTAGCACGGAGAAATCTGTTAAGCACCATCAAATTTTGTTAAAAATTTTAAATTTCTTGTTCTGATGCATTAAAAATGTTATAAAAGAGTTACGATGATGAGTGATTATCTAGATCATAAGCTTTTAAATGATCATTTAGTGAGGTTCGCGAGGTAGTCGAAGACGAAGTACGGTTAGGAAGAAAATCAACCTCAACTGCTAATGAAAAATCGAATACTTCGAAACATGAAAAACCTTGTATTCATCCGTGCACCGTCCATTGACCCAAAAAGGCCTTCTAAACATCAAAAGCGTCAATACAAACAATTGTGAAGAATGATATAGACTTGAATCATGTTACAAATGTTTTGAATTTCTTTGGGAAACTGCGTCGTGTATTCTATCTAAAATGTATAATTACTGACAATGAAACTTGGATTTATGGCCTGGAAACAGTTCAACGATCTGGAGAATATTGTGCTACAGTTGAGCCAAAACCAAAAAAAAAAGAATGCTGATAAGTAGATTGTTAAATAATAAAAAAAAAACACTGCTATTATTAACCCAACAAGGCTTGTGTTTCGAAATTTATGCCAGTCGTTCACAACAGTCATACCAATCGATCAAGAAATTATACACATCGAAAAAAACAACGGGAAAAATTAAAATTATTCAAAATTATTTATGTTTATTCGGAATGTCCGCTTGTCAATGATTAGGAATGCTTTCTAGTACAACTACTATTCCCATTAGAAGCTAAATACCTGTTTTTTTGTTATTTTTTTTTCGCACTCATTTGAGGTTATGTCATAAGTCAAGGTCTCTTAGACTTTCATTTCTTCGACGAAATTATAACATCTAAACTTTTTTAGTGATAAAAGCTTGAAAAGATTTATTTAAGAATTGTTTTGATTGTTGTATTTTAATGCGCAAGCTAATCGTTTCTTTTTCATATTCGTGCATTCAGTTTATTGTTTTGCTTTTAATATACAGGAATACAGATCACCGATACCGGAATTGTCGACATATTGTCAGAAGATATCGTTTTATAAATATTTAGTACTTTGCTAAAAAATTTTCGGAAACCGATCCAATCCAATCCCGTCGTTACGAAAACTTCTATGATAAGTTAAGCTTAGTTACATCCAGCTTATACACTGAATGCATTCTAACGACGAATTGCCTAAGTTCCGAACAAGCTTGCGATCGCTTAAATATTTTTAGAAAGCCAAGGTTTCTTTTGAAAGATCTGCTTTTTTGAGATGGTATGTAAATTCTGGTTTTAAATTTTGCCTTTTCAGCCGAAATCCTTGGATTTCGTCTGTTATAAGTATTTCCTCAAGCGCAGAAATTAATATAGAACTGCAGTGCTGGACCTAATCCTAAAGCCCTTACATTAATAGCTCACTGCCAGGTTATAGTATATTTCTATATAACTGGATTTTCCTTCTCAAGTTGATTGATAAAAATTACGCCAATTTGTTTTTCAAGTTTCGCTGTGTGGGTCCAAATTTTTGCCATAAATTTCAACTCTCTCTATTCTGCTTTTGTATCCACTAGTGCGCATGTTTACATATAACTTGCAAGGTGTGTATATAAAAAGTCATCTTAAGCCCTTATAAGCTTTTCATATACCAAACGAGCGTTGCGATAACAGGTGACCTCAAACAGTCAAGAAAATCGGAAGATGGATATTAAATGGCAAAATCAGTTCAGAAGTTTACATCAGCGGCGTGTTTGGCCCATGTCTGAGTGTTACAAACAGGAGGATTTTTATCTGTGTCCCGTTAACGGAACTGCTATTGACATTCCAATGGGGCCTGTCCTCCTCTCGTGGTATTAGTAGAAAAATAGTATTGTGTGGCAGAATTGTGTGACAGATTGATATCTTCTTTTCGATCATAGAAAAATCTGTCTTAGCAAGAACTTTCCGATGATCTTGATGTTAGGTAGTTTCGGTGCTTTGTGCTCACGCCTGACGTTTGGCTTGTAAGCATCCCAAAAAGTTCGAAATCTTTGGCAAACACAACCGCTTATCCCAGTTTATATATAAGTGTGAAATTAATGTCTAAATTTGACTAATAGGAAAGGGTGAACACTTTTAAGATTAGGCACCAATGCATTTATAAGCATAAAATAGTTTTAGAATTTTTTAAATTTTTATGGTAATTTTCTTTTAAAAGGTGAAGAGAGTTTAAAAAAAAAATTTTTTAATGAAACGCACAGTAATTTCATACCTCGCTCAGAACACTGGTGACGCTTCAAGCGACATACTTTCCACACGCGTATAATAAGCTAGAACGTTTAAAAAAAATGAAGGATTTAAATTTTAATTCAAACAGAATTTTTCAATTCACTTGGTATTAGAAGGCTATTAGTAAAATTATATATTTTTTTTTGCACTTTTTTGTATTCATTACAATTATAAATTGATAGATAGCGTAAAGAATTGCCAAAGCTATTATATAAACAATTAAGTTTTCTATGACTGGCATCTCCACACACGACATACACGTATCGTATGGATCGACAGACAACTTTCACTTTCATACAGAAAACAAATACTGTCTACCATCGTTTGAAGGTGAATCGATTTAAATAAACGAATCTAACTATGAAGACTAAAAAATACTACACAGGTGCGTGCTAATGAAACTGATTAAATTAAAATTAACTCAAAAAAAACAACAACAAACACAATTTGAACGAAATTGGAAGGAGAAAAGCAGAACGTATATAACAAACTCTCAAACACTTGTCCCTTTATACACACCAAACACTTAAGAAAAAATCAAGATAAGATAAAGCTTAAATTATAATTTATTTATATTTGCATTTCTACGCACATTGTTTTTTTTGTGTGTGTTTTCTTTTTTCTTTTGGTTTTTGTTATTTATGCTTATCATACCGTTTTGCGAACAATTGTTAGTCGTGCATGTAGTTTGTATCTGCCAGCTATTGAGCCAGTTTTGATGGGGTTGCGCATAAAGGACGGAACGATTTTGTGGTCGGCATATTTTCTCCAGTTTAACACTTCTCACATTCACATAAGAGCACATAATCGGTATTATAAAGAAAACCAATACCAACACTATCATAAGATAAAGTATGCTAAGCATAGTGTTTACTTGTTTGCTTTTTCTTTTTTGTAGAAATAATTACGCAAAAAATTACATTGGTTTCATTTCCTTTTTTTTTTACTATTTACTTGGTTTTTGTTTACCATATGTCGTGTGTATAGTAATGAGGTGATTCGCATTAATACCGAATTGGTACTAAGCGAAATGTTTCTGATTTCTTACCTATTCGTTTTAATCAAAGAGGTTTTGTACAATAAATAGCCAAAGCCCAAGAATGCGGGGATATACTGGATTTGTTTTTTCGTTTGTAACACCCCGCAATATCTTTCTTTACTTCATAAACTCCATGAGTTTAAAATTAGAGTCGATTTAAATCTGGTTTTCTGTCCGCTGGTGAATTCTGCTGTGGCAAAAGTTAGGGCGAAAGTAATTATCTATAATTTAGGGCAATTTGGCTCGTGTGTTTCTTAGAGCTTTCTTTAGATGTGCAATGTAAAAGGAGCTCTATCAACCTCCGCACGTAAAAGAATTTTCAATTTCTATGTGCTGCTTTGAAGAGATGAGTACGGTTTTTATTGCCGAACAATTGCTGAAGAAGTTCGCTGCCTGTATTAGCTTTGTTTTAATACGAGTAATTACTCGGCTCTATTAAATACTTCCATATATGATCAATTTAAAATGATCAAAGACTCTTCGACCCTCAAAGTTTTAAGATTTTAAGATCGAAGATCTGAATTTGCCAAACCAAAGTTTTACTAAATTAGAATTTCGTACCCGCTTATGTTGTAGTTTCCTGATTGATTTCCTGATTGATATGAGGACAAGTGTAAATAATGGGCCTTTAAAACATTAGTTTCGACTTTACGCCGAATATAAAGGCTAACTTGGATTAATTTAAATTAACTGAAAGAATGAAAAAAAATCCGAAATTCACATATTTATCACACGTAGAGCTTTTCATCGAACGCAAGTCTTGTCTGCTAGTTATGGGCATCAGCTAAATGAAACTCTACAGAATATTCGAGTGGCTGAAATAACCAAAAAACAAAAAATAATTTTAAATTGATATCTCTATTATAATCACGTTGTTATTGATAATATTCCGTAATTTTTGTTTTTTTAATAAATTTCTGATTTTTACATGTTGTAAGCTAATATGTAAGTAAAATTAAATTTTCAGGTTTCTATCTCGATTTTTAGAAATTATATAAATTCTAAGAAGACGTGTTGAATAAAGCTACTGGGCCGGTGCGGCTAAATCAGAGACGTTGGATATAAAAATATCTCGTAATATAGCTAAAGATGCAGATTGCCAACTATCAATTTTATATAAACTGGAAAATACAGCGATTTAGAATTTATTCAATCTTCTTGAAAGTCCACCAGAAAGTAGGAAGACATAGAAGGAAGACAGCAGGTATACACAATTCGTCTCAAAGTGACTATAATTATCTTAATTATTTCGTACTTATATTTGATTGCCCATCATTTTTTTCTTTTTTTTCAGTTCATTTCTAGTACTAACACATATTTATAACGGTTTACAAGATAAGATTATGTAGCTATATTTTCGAAAGTTATTATCGGTTTATTAAGAAATTTTTGAATTTTATCCACCCATCATTAAGATTTAAATTAAGTATTTAATGGTTTACAAGTTATCAAAAATGTTTGAAGATCTACGAACACGTAAGTAGAATACGGAAGCGTAACATATTTTATACCAATCATTATTAGGCATCCCATGGGGTCTAAAAATACTTTACTGAGTATATCAACTTTCATATCCGACGTGTTAATGCTTTGAAGTACGCAAAAATCAAGACTCGATCAAGACTAATTATTGTTACAAGTTAGTTTAGTCTAGATAGTCCCGATTCAATTTTAAATTTTAGATAAGCAGTATCTTCTTCCTATAACCTCATCTCACGATAGGTAAAAAATCCAGATTACATATGAACAAATATTTACATATCTTTCTAATTAGCATTAAAAGTGCAGCTTATAAGGAAATTTTTCTCATTTGGAATGCTAAATATTGGAATTGAGTTTAAAATCTATTAATTGGTTCATTAATATATATTTTTATATAATGGCTTTAGACAAGTAGAATTAAAAGTGTGGCAAAATTTTTAAATTTTTTCTCATAGGTCAGGTTCTTTCTACCATATTTTGGATCAATAAAACGGGATTTGAAAGAGATTCAATCAGCGGTGACTAAGTCGTCTTAGAATGTCAAACTGGATTAGCACTATACGGCCTTTTACCTATCGCAAATGTATGAAATGATAAATTTAAAATACAGCAAAACTGTCAATGCGGGCATAAAAATATTTTTTAGGGCGATAAGATGGCATTTACAAGATTACCTAAATCGAAAATTTATTAAAATAAACAGTTAGACGGTTTTAAAATGGTGTTGAAAAAAAGCAATAAAATATTTAATCTCTACATAAATCCGGTTAAGAGAAAAGAAAATTTTTCATTTAAGGTCACAGAAAAGCAGAAAGGAAGTCGTTTCAGGATTCAACAGTTCTCGCCTTTGTTTATTCATTTATATCTTATATCGTTATGGAGGTACCGGTGAAAAACATGCGATTTCTATTTTGCAATTAAAACGATCAGGCTTTGTCAGCTGAACGATCAACTAAATTTTTTCTTTTTTCCAGTTGGACGGGGTGTTAGTAGCATTTAAAGATGACAGTTAGCATGGTTGAAGCGTTTTTCTAAATGCAATTAAAGAAGGCACAACAACAAAAGAATGGTCGCCAATGAAGCAAATCTATCTGATTGAAGATTAGAAATTTAATTTAAACCTCAACTCCCGTCTCTTCCATGTCTCTTTAAAACAAATCGTCAAAATGAATTGCATGCAATTGCCCTCTATATGAAATGATGATATAACTTTCTATGTATATAGCTGCAGGAAAGTTTCTAAAATTCTTGCTAAAAAAATTTGAGACTTATTTTTTTAGCATTTATATACAACAGACGAAGTATAACAAGATTTTTTCACTTTTTCTATCTACCAGGTTATGATGTAGATGATTATATAAGTGGATCTTAGTGGATCTGTAACAATCTGTCAAATTTTTGATCTGAGCAATTATTTCAATTCTGTTAAATTTTTTCAGTTTAAATATAAACAATTTTTCAGTTCACAAAAGTTAAATATAGCGAAACATACTAATGCTCACGTACTCAGATTCGGTTTACTATGTAATAATAAAAGTCTATCAGATTGAGGGATTTAGAATAGCAAAATTTATATATATACAACTATATTATTGTAAGGAACAATAGGATAAGAGAGGAAGCTTTGAGTGAAATAACCTTTAGGTACCCGATACGTACTATCCATATAAGAAAATGTCAAAAGGTCGATTACACGACTATTTAGATTCTTTTCTTTTTTATGTGTGGCTGCGACAAACATTTATCTCTGCTATTTCTTAACAAGAGCTTAATTAATTAATTGTCTTTGTTGACCGTGGCTGACAGAAAAATTCCTTTGCAGTCCAACTGAATTTAAATGAAATTATATCTTTTACATCGAAATTTTCCTAATTTTTGCAATACGTAGAAGTACTGTTTGGAACAGCGTGTCCAGAGTGTGTGTGAAAACAATTCGATTCGTTGAGAGCAAATCATTCCTGGATGAAGTCGAATATGATTCTTATATAAAACTAAGCGATATATTTCTAAAAGTGACAAATGTTGAAGTGAGTCCAAATTTAATATTCTAATTTTTCTTTGAGTTTTGAGAATATCTGTCACTCAAGGTAAATGACAATTATGAAGTCAAACCTTCCCGTTTATACAAGCAGTGCACTACATGTCTATTGGGTGCTTACGAATTAATATGTGCCGTTAGAAAAGCTGAAGTGGAAATCGATTCACTTTCAACAACAAGAACATGAACATTCTGAAGACGTGAGTTTGGACTTACAAGAATATAATAATTATGAACCCGACGATGGAGTAGAGAATAACGTGTCATTAAACGTCAAAAGACGGCAATTGGATCACGATTGGATAAACGCTTAGCAGGCGCAATTTTTAATTGTGAGGATTGCGATCATAGTTTCGCCAAAATTGAAACCTTGAAGCCTCACAAGAAGCAAGCCCATACCTTTTTACCGGTGAAAGATATAGCAAATATATCACCTTCAGTCCAGCAAAGCGGAGACAAACGAATATTTTGCTCCCATTGTCAGCTATTTTTTGTGCGACGTGACAATTTTCCTCGCCACTTATTCATTGCACATTCCGACAAGGCAGAGATAATACATAATTATTCTCGTTCTATCTGTCTCTCTCATTGTCGCGTTGACACATCAGTTACTGGTCATATTCGATTTATTTCTCATTCCATGATGCAATTGCTAATGAAAAGAAGGCGTTATGTCAACGTAATTATTCAAACGGCTAGCAGTGTTGCAGTAAACGCTGCGTCACCTACAACTTTAAACTCTACGTAACTCTAAATTTTATATGTATCATTATGTAGTTATCAGTAAGTCATCCCACGAATATGTGCTATTTTGAAAAAGTTAATGTTTCTTGTCTACACAACACTAATTATGGGGCCTCTTTTTAGATTCTGTACTGCACTCTGCGTTTAAGGAAGGGTTTTCAAATCAACTCTTACTTTTAATAGAACTTTCATTTTTATTCTTTCAAATCAGGAGGTTGGTAGTGGATGCATTTTAAAATAATCTCAAACGAAACGTTGGTATTTCTTCTTCAAAGAGAAGTAACAAAATAGTAATAAAGCACACGATCCAAACAAGGTATAGTTTCTTTTATAACTTGCATAGAAAAGACGCAGTTGACTTGTTACGAAATAATTAAAAGTTTTTAGAATATTTTTAGGCGTTCAACCTCAAGACAATTTCTTAGATATTTTATGCAAAAAAATTCTTAATAAATAATAAAAAAAATTCTGAAATAATAAGATTAAGAAACAATAAAACTTTTCTTTGCTTTTTTTTAACGTACCGCTACGTAACACACTTTGTCTATGGAAATTTCGTTGATTTTTTTGACAACATATCGAAGGATCCAATATGAACCATAAGATATGCTAAACTTGAAATAAAAAGTATTTAATTTTAACTGATTACAGTTAAATAAATATACATTACCCGCAGTAATAGAAAAACAAATGGCATTAGTAAGAATATAATGAAAAACGTTGAGATATATAGTATAAGTATATCCATCATTGGATTGCAATTTTGGGATAAACACTAAACACTTTTTTCAAAACAAAACTTTTAAAAATAATATTACGTTTAATAATAATAAATTCATTTTTATTTTTTTCTTCTGAATAATGCGGTAATAAAACCTTACGCACACAATTGAAACTATTTTTAAAATAATATCAAGAAAGAAGAATCATGTAAATAATATATAAGACTGGCCATCGGCTATATGGTGAGGTAGGTGAACACATTATCACAACTAATTACAATTACTTAACGATTAAACGAGAAGATAAGATTAATAAAGGGTATGAACGATAGTTCATATCAAATATCCGATTATCGTTTAAACAAATGAAATACGATCGATCATTCGAAAGGGATTTAAATTCATATGTAATAATTGATATTTTTATTTCAATAGCCTCTGCTATAGTATACGGGGCGGGATAGAAGTGCATTTTTTCTTAACAATGACCAATTGAATGTCAGCTGGAAGTCAGGAAAGTGAAATGATCGGATCTCAATTCCAAGCGATATAAAAAATATTTTATGAGAAATTCTAGATGGAATACAAAGTCCAGTTATTCGCAAAGCAAGCAAATAAGATATATAATTTAAGGAAATTGCCAATCTTCGAAAGATTGTGATTACCTGATACTTTCAAGTCATATCTTGAATTGAATATAACGGACAGTTGTAGCCCATTCTTGATGGTGTACTTATATGTAAGTAGTGAAGTTTCCTACGTACACTATGTTTTTTCGGTAAGTCTAATAAAATAATGTACATCGATGGCTCAATGGAGACGAAGCATCTACAATGCTGCAATGCAATGATAATCCGAAACTTTATTATATTGATTTAAACAACGTTTTACATAATTATATTCATCTCGTAACAAGCAACTTATGTGCGAAATGCTTAGGAAGCTTTCAACGTTTGTTCTGAAATATATCCGAAACAGGCGGTATCTTAAAGCTATTCGAATAAATTTCGATATTAATTCGAAAAAATAGACTATAGTCCACTCGATAAACGAAAAGCAGGACGCTAAAGTCAAAGTATTTCTTGAAAAAGGGACCAATCCGATTGAGAATTTAATTTGATTTCATTTCATTTCAGATTTGAAGGTTATTCTTTGGAATATACTCATTGTTTGTCGCGGTTAAAGAAAAATAACGTCAAAAAAGCATTGTGACGCATCCTTGGAGTTTTCCTTTTTAATCAAATTAGAAAGAACTCAATACAAATTATTCTATTCCAATATTTAGAGTGTTTTTAAGAGATATTATATTGAAGAATTAAATCGATGTTCGATGTAATCCAGACACGTCCTCCATCGACAAATTGTGTTTATCAGCTAAGAGTAGACGCAAACAAAGATGCGGATACAGTCCGGCTCGAAATCATTCGATGGTCAACAAAGAACACAGACACTTTGTGAACACTGGTGAATAGTTTCCTGTATTGCGAACGAAAGGATAAATGTGGCATAGCCTCCTTTTTTGGTAAACCATTATGTGTAATACAAGGCAAGTCTTACTATTCCCGCATCATTATAAAATAAATTTGTAACTCTTAGATTATTAGAATTGTTAGCCAAGTCGGAAACGGGTTTAATTGACATTTCTGAGCTTAATTTGATAAGAGCGTACCATGAAAAGAAATCAGAAATCAGGGGACAGATCCTATTTATTTGAGGCAACCAAGGAGTCACAATAGTTAAAATGCATACTTTTAGAGAAAACATTGAATATTTCTTTAATAAGATTTTTTTAAAGCAATAGAATCAATATTTTTGGTAAGTTTACTGGATATTCCACAGCAAGAAAGTAAAACACAGGTTAGAAATGGCGTGCAGATGCAGATGTCATAGAAGGCAGAGAAATTATTATACACAAGCAACACTAACAACAAATCTGTATTTTTACGATCTTTCCTAACTGTCGCTCAACACACACAGTGGGTTTGTTCGTCGGTCCTTGTGACAAACAAAACCTGAAATTCTTGATATAATAGAATAATAATAGAATAATAGGTTTAATTGACGGTCGTAGATCAAGTTCGAAAAAGCGGCCTTGTAAGCCTACAATCAAGTCCAAGTAATAAGAAAAAAACAAACTTCGATCGGAAACACAAATCAGACGAATATAAAACTTTTATGGATTTCTGAACGCAAATTTCCTTTACATCATAGTCATTTGAAAAATTCTATATATCCTCCATTCATGCATGTAAGCACGTAACCTTCTGCGACTTACTGTACAGATAAATAAATATTTTAAGGGTTTGTCAATATTGTGCAATATTAGTAATTACCAGTCGCTGCGCTGTTACACTTTCAATGGCTTATGAAGAACGAAATTATATTAATTTCAATTATCTCTGACTCACATTTTTTTTCTTTCTTTTGGTGAATAAAATATTTGTTTATATTGATACTCTCCCTCAAGCTATATGTTTATTTTTAATTAGACGAGATAACTAGAGAAGGTGTAAACTGTGTTGTGTCTTTTTTTCGTAGTGCCTACGATAAGATTTCCGAATATGGCTAACACGAAGTAAACAAACAAAAAGTTAAAGTGAGAAGTGTTTGTGAGAATTTAGTGTAAAATAACATCTTACATTTGACACAAATTTTGTGAAATTATAAAATCAAAAATTTACAGTTTTATACTGTGCATACAAGAATCTTCTAAGTCAGTAATATGAAATATATGCAGCACCTACTCACCTGCTGTTGGAATGTTATTGTTAATTACCCTCCCTAAGGTTTCCTGTGAGCTTATGCGTATAGTTCGAATAATCTGACGTTGATATTGAAAGCTTCTTTCGATTTTTATTTTAGTGCAAGCGGAACTGAATAAACTCTACACAAAGATAATTCATGAAAGTATATTTCGGTTTTTTATATATATTTTTTTTAATTTTTGTTTTTTGTTTTAGCTCTTCATACACTTACACTTATTAGCAGCAGGATTATTATTATTAATAAAATGTAGAAAACCGTTGTAACTAAATCATGCATGATGATGGTAAAGTTAATGTTGAAAACTTTTAAATTTATTTAAAATTCTATAGGCAACAACAACAACAACAACAGCATTGTAATGCAGCGATCGATATGACAACGGGTTTGCTTTGTGAAAGGAAATTGAATCGAAATTGATAAGTATTTGCGGATGGGTTTGCTTTTCTGCTTGCGTAGTTGAAACAAAATTGCTTATCAGTTGTATGAAAAAAAACTTGATTAAGAGTTAACACAACAGTCATAATTATTCAGTGTATTCCCCACTTCGAATAACTGCAAATTGCACATTTTCGTATAAATGAATTCAGATATTACTTATTGATCGACAAAACGTTAGAAACCTAACAATTGCACTTTACTTAAAATATTCAAAAAGTGTTAAGTGTATATTTTTGAGTAGGGAATAAGAAAGTAAGCTCAAGTTTTTCGATGGTGTCTGTAAAAATTAAATGAATAAAAAATATAAATTTTTTGCCCGCTTTACAGCAAAAATTGTCTATATAAAGTGAGTTTATAAAGTGACAAAATTCTCCTTCAAAATTCTTCCCTTATAACAACTTCAAACCTTATTTTAAAACTAGATTGTTCTCTCCAAAATTGTTCTCTGCCTTTAGGCGAAGATTCACAAAATATGTCTTAATTGCTTTAACGTTTCCGCTTTTAAAAGAAAAAAAAAATGCAAAATAATTTGAAACTCTTAAATATGGATTTAAAAAGAGATAAAAATAAAAGATAATGAGCACAGACTTACGCTCATTTTTTTTTCGTTTAAATTCGCTTAATAAATTTAAAGAATATGTTTACTTCAATTTTCACATAAATATTCAATAAGTTTGTGATTTAGCAAAACAATAAACAATAAACTGACCTGGATGAGAACGAAAGAATTCCCATTGCCTGAATGAAGTCGGTAAACCATCATATATCGCATAAAAAACCGATAATTCCGTAAAATTTAAAATTTTTGTCGACCACTATTTGAATGACAAATGAAATGGAGAAATGAAATTCAAAAAATGTTTTTGCAAAACTTTACCAACACAGCCCATGCGGGGCAGAAGATTAGTTTGCTTGTAAGACTTACACTTAATGTGATCAAAAATATTATCGTTATAAATATGATGAAATAATAAAAGCCGTTCATTAGATGCTTTTTTAAAAATCTTGAAAGTTGAATATAAACAAAAAATTTTGAAATTATAATAAAAAAAAAAGAAAGAAGTGAAAGAATATAAAATGTCAGAGATATTAAAAGAGAAATTGAAAAATTTCAATATCGTACGGAAAATTCTAGAGTTTATCTGAATGAACATTGAATGAATCTTTTAATTATCAAATGATATTTTGTAGATTTGTATGAAGAGAATATACACATATATATATATATATATATATATATAGGTGGGTTAAGGATATAAGTATAACAAACCTCGACCGTACAAAGTATCACGTATAGTATTAAAGTTGTGATTCCCATCCGTATTAACCGTAGCGCCAAAATGAAAACCTTTGTAAATTATCTACAAAATTAATTGTAAATCAGATTAAGAAATATTTTTTTTTGTTTCGAATTAAAGCGCAACTCACTTACTATGAGTAATAAAATCATTAAAAAAATTAGATAGATTATGTCACTGATATACATGATTAAAATAGACCGCAAAAAAAAAGAACAAATAACGACAACGACAAAGAACAAGTTTTTCGTTATTAGTCACTACTTTCAAGCACTTGAAAAATAATTAAGTGTTAAAAATTATAATTGAAGCAGAAATAAATCAGAAACTATTCTTCTCTATACGAAATGCGCCATTTCATGGGATTGTTTTGTTATCTAATCAGAGATTCTTAAACGAAAGATTACACAGCCTTGCTCTAAAGCTTTAACCAAATGCTTTTTTCGCTGTATTGCGCTCTTATAATGCAATGCACCGAATTAGATCATCTCTCACGCGTATGCTCAAAACACTTACCTCGCGCTAACCATACGTTCGCTTGATTTGCTTGAGCGGTTTCAGGAGGCATGCATAAGATTCTTATAAATACCTAAAAACAAAGAAAATGAGTTTAATTTTTTTTTTTTTTTTTTGTTAATGAATTTTTCCTTAAATTTTACTTTCAATAATGTCGCTATGAATATAACCATGAACAGATAGAAGGACCAATTGAAGCCTTCCATATAATGAACAACCATTCGTCCGCCTGTTTTAGCGAAATTGATCTTTGAATTTAATTTTATTTTATCTTCTCTTTTATTTTTCTTTTAAAGATTCTTGCATTGACTTTCGAATGACAAAGGATTTTTTGTTTTCGAAACAAGTTTGGTTTTTTGTAAATATCTTTTTAACAAGCAATTCGCTCTGCTTTTGTTTATTTAACGCTCGTTATTATTATTATGTACAAATTTTTATATAAATAAATTTTGAGAGAAAGCAAATTATAATATTTTTTTTTGTCTAAATTAATTTAGGAAAAGATAATAAGTAAAATTAGTAAACAGAAAAAAAAAACTTTTTTGTTTACGTAGATAATTAGAAATATTTGTTAATATATGTGAAGTATATAGAAACGATATGCACCCTTCTCTTGTAGTATTACACATAACGGTATGCACTCTTGTCTTGTATTTGAAATTTTTTGGTTGTTCTATTTCTTATTGAACTCCTAAATTATTTCAATTAAAGTCCAGGAATAGGGTTACATTAGTTTCATCGTTTGCAATCGTATGCCAGTAGAAGCCTTACAATCGACGAAGTTTGCTGCAAAGCATTTATTTTTTTTTTTTAGAGTACAATTTTTTAGATCGGAGTGATTTTAAACTCAGGTCCTATGTAGGTCCCACAAAGCAAGGAATTGTATTTCTTAAAAATTGAACTATATTCGAATTAAAATAGGTTTGGTTTCCTATTTATTTTCTATGATAACTTTAGAACATTGTTCTAAGGAATTTCTTCTCGCTTAGAGGCGGGTTTCCATTACTTTCTTTGCGGTGATAGCATACGTTAAGTTATATTGAAAGGCTGTAAAAAAATATATTGTCTTCCAAAATCTTTCAAAGCATTTCGAACTCATCGTATAATATTGCCAACCTATCCAAATACAGACCGTATCGCACATATTCTTGTTGAGTTCACGATTTATGCGGCATCTTTAGGAAATAGGTATTTCTACGACCTGGTTACGAAATAAAATCCAAAACTAAAGCTATTATTAATTAACTCTATACTAATAAAAATAATTCTTAGATTAGAGAGATGAGAACACTAGCTCCGAAACTAAAACTAATAAGACTGCTGTTGACTAAGATCGCCTTGCTGTTAGAATTCAATTCGCGTGATTTTAGTTCGAAACGTAATTGTCGTCGATTTGTTTAAGAGACCAATTCGAAATCATGGGAAATGTGGATGTACTCACACAAAATTATAAGACTATCGGCTCACAAATATTAATTATTTTTTTGATGCCAGAATTATTGGTCTACGGTTTGGCAACTCTATGCTTGCACTAATTGGGCATTTCTCGCAAGCTAAAGATTATATTTGCGAATTTTATAAAGATTGCGAATATTATGAACTTCAGTTTTGTTTACTATTGTGGCTTTTGTACATTTAAGTGGTGATATATCATCTTGGTTTGCGCGATTTCCCTTGAATACTATCGCGCATTATTAGAAGCGATTAGTTTCCATCTCTGATTCGCTCGTTATTGGTTTTCTGAAAATGAAACATCAAATTTCATTATAATTTCTTAGCTGCAAGTCAGAATGTTAGCAATTTATCTTTCTTCCTTTTCGGCAATGCCCGGTTTTTGCATATTTTCATCCTTGTTGCTCTCTGTGCTGTCGCGTATATTTGCTGTAGATGTGTTGTGGTTGCTACCCGTGCCTTTGCTGTCTACTGAGATTGATTCTTTTCTTTAGTTCATTCTATAAGTAATTCTATGAGTAATTCTAATCCGGTTGTTTGTGCCTTTATTGGTATATTATCCTTTTTGTTTTTCGTTCTTTTCCAATTTTGTCTTGCCAAAACAGAGCTTGGGTCTGAGTTGGACCATTTGAAAGAACTACGGTGGTCATGCTTTGACTACATATGCGGATCATTTCATCGTCCATTTATATAAACAGAAACGTTTTTGCCTGAGATAGGTAAAACGCTCTTTCCATTATCTAGTAAATTTCATGAATACAAGGCAATATTTGAGCTTATTTGGAGCGTTACGTTTCGACTCAGAAAATTAATTTTAACACATGTAGTGTGGTTTGTGGGCCTTACCTTTCAACATCACATAAACCTCGTTCTGCACTCTTTCCTTCTCTTTCCCTTAACTCACTGTTTCCTCCTTTTCATAAAGATTAGAACAAGTCTCCTAAAACTAAAAATAAGAAAACCTCCTCACCCACTTGTTCACCCAAGATACACAAAGTAACAAAATAAGTCCGCCTATTTTTTCTCCAATTCAAACTTTTCCAGCAATATAACGAACAATGTGACCTTTATGGCGGTACCCGTACCCCGTCGGAAAGCGTTGCATCTGACAAGCACCTGTATGTCTTAACACAATCTCAATGGGCAATAAAATACTATTTTTTTAAGAATTCCGCTCAGTCTTTGCGAGCGTTTGCCAATTGTAGTGTGAAGGTATCCAAAACACAAATAACCGTGATGAAGACTCGGCGAACCATTACCATGGGTGGTAAAACTAAATGTGCTTGGCGATGCCACTTCGAGCGGATAGGATGCATTAGGGTTGGTTCCAATCAATCCAATCATAATTAAGGAACGCTAACAACATCACTTAATGAAGTTAGGACGAAAGCCGGCACGATATATCAGCACAACAAAATTCGATCCTATATAGTAAAACAGGTCCGGGAAACTTGGTGGCACTAAGCTTAAATGTCCTACTGTCCACGCCGTTAATAACCGTTTAATCAGAGGGAAACTTAGGACTATATCCAGTGAGTGTTTGTTCTGGTACTTTGGAAATTGTGGCGGCCCATTGGGATTACTCCACAGACCGAAGGAAGCTGACTACCGTTCGCTGAAAAGGTTTAAAAATCGAAGCGCAAGCCATATAGCGAGCCGCAGTTTTCATATAACATTTATTTTTTCTAATGCGTTAGGAAAATGGTAATTTTCCCTCGATTTAAGAAGGGGGATGCCTTATTTGAAATTATGGATGTAGTTTATGATCTACTGGCATTAAAATTCCGTTGGAAGTACTTTAAAAAAAAAGCAATAGACATTGCGTGGTTGTCAGATTTTTTTTGTATACACAATATACATAACGTGCTTCTTGACATCTATTTTTTAATTGTACAAACAAAATAGCTGACGTAATGTATTTCAATTCTTCGCTGGGAGTTATATTAAAAATAATCATAATAATAATAATAAAAAAACTCACTGACAATAAAACATTTGTGATTTGTTGGTTAAATGCAAACGCACCAGTGTTAATATAATGTTTTAACCCTGAAACTAATTAAAGATGAACGCAACATAACAAAAAAGCGTAAACTTGCAGGCGATTCCTTAACCCGTAGCAAAATTGTTTGCAATCTTAGAGGAAAACGTATATAAAAATGGAAATAAAATAAAACAATGGTTGAATAAAGTATTTTTGAAAGCCATTTAAACATTTAATTGTAATTTAAATACGATTACAACGTTCTTTTAACGTAATTATGAATTTTCGTTTAATGAGTATATGTTCACTGGCTGGTCATTTAAAGCTGGCAGAATAACGTCCGTTAGTAGATGTATTACTTTCATATGCCCGACAGTTACGGAACAGTGAGTATAACACATCGTATTCATATACATCTATCAGCTCAGTTGATACGTTGAAATGGAGACTTATTTTGAAGTAATGGTACAAATTATATCATGTTTCCGATTGCACAAAGTTCATTATTTCGTTTATTTTATAAGTTTTTTAGAATGATTTCCAAAAAAAAAAAAAAGGAAAGGTTGCAGACAGAATGAGAGAGACGGAGAGGAAGGCAAATGATATCCTCTTCTGGTACTTTATCTATTTAAAGAATCAATCAGACATATCATACTCTACTCTACGCCCCATTCTCTAAGATAAGCAGTTCACTAAAAAATATTTTCCATAATGTTGAGTACAAATCTTGGTATGCGTTGGATTTTTTCGTCTTTTTTTGGCAAATAATTACAATTGAAATTTTTTAGCTTAATGGTAAAAATTAAATTATAAACTTTCGAATTTGAAAGCTATGTAGCTAGTTAAAGGTTTTTCATCTGGAAATCCCAGAAGTTCCATGGTGATGATATAATATTCTTTTATGGCAAAGAGTGATGCAAAGTGTTCGACAAGAACTAAAAATTGATTGAGCTCCTCAAGAAAATAATTAGGCTTGGGAGTGACCAACGCAAAGCAAAAATTCCTTAAAATAATCATGAACTTAGGTAAACCACCAATGGATCTTAGTGTTCTACATTGAAAGAGTTATGTTATAAGCTTGGGTTACAAATTTAAAGTTTAATGAAAAAGTAAAAGTTAATTGTACACTATAACACTAGTGTTACAGGGCGTATGTATGTAACATCGATTACGATCTGAGTCGATTTAAGTCTGTTTAGGTAGACATATACCTTGTCTGCAATTGAAAGTGAATTTATTCGGACCATTTTTATGACCACTACCCATACATTGCTACATTTGAAAAGTAGAAAGTAATTAAATAGATCCATTTTATGGACCCTACCACTTATAAGGGTTCTCATGAATGGAAGCCTTCGTATGACGAAAAGGTCTGATTTTTAATATTTCCTGATGAAACTTAGTCTATAATAGTAATTTGACATTAAAATCACCTACTGAGAATTCGGATCATGTAGGTCTATTTGTTAAAATAACCTCAAAGTATTCTCATAAAAAGTAATCCTTTATATGGCGAAAGAGTACAATGTTTAGTGTTTTATAATAAAAATGTGTCTTAAAGGCAAGTCGATATAAAAATTAATCGTACTAAATTTGGATCGCGCAAGTCTATTTTTTAGACAACGCCAGAATGTAGTTATAATTTTTGATGTTTTCTCACGATAATAACTGAAGAGTAATATAATATTTTTACTTGTTCTTAACTATTATTGTATGATTAATTTGCATCAATTTTTTTAATGAAGCATTAAAAATTATATAAACAAAATCTAATAATACTGAAAAACCAAGTCGAAATTATCCTAAATAAATAATAATAATAACAGGAAATTGTATCCTTAAAAATTTTTGTTTTTTTCCCCGAAGGGTTTTGGTATTCATGTGTCTAGTGTATAAAAATATATATAATTAATTGATAAGAAAAACACCAAAAATTAACTAAGATCAACCCGATAAAAATCAATCTCGTCAGTAAGAAATTATAAGTCTGTCTATTTTTGATTGATTGACAAGTTATTTGATTATGTTAAAAAAAACGCAAAAAAAAATTAATAATAAAATAAAAATAAAAATTGGACATTTTTCAAGGCAAATTGAAAGTTTAACAAGACACATTTTAATAGCAATTATTCGCTTCGATTTCTAAATTAGCGCAAGAATAAAACGGCACAAAAGACACGGAAGTTTTGCGACCATAATTTGTTTTTATAAAATTCATTAAAGTTTTTATAGCCATTTGTGTGTGATTAATTTTCGTTGTCTATGCGGAGGTAAAGAAAGTGGACATTGTTTGCAATCGATTTCTGATAGTTCAGAATGATCAGATTTTTATCAACAGTTTTCGTTTGCTTAATGAATTTAAATTAAAAATAATACCCTTCACTTTGCCTAATATATACAATTCCTCATTTACTTTCGCGGAAAATACCACAAATACACAAGGTTAGGATACCTTCTTTCCATGTGAACGCCTAGTTTCCATGATAGCCCTTATGTGGGTTCAAACACCTGTGTTGAGTTAATTCGATTAGGCTACCTTCTTTTCATGTGAACGCATAGTTTTCATGATAGCCCTTATGTGGGTTCAAGCACGTGTGTTGACATAATCCTAATTTACCAAAATTAATGCTTAATAGATCTTGTTATCATCGCTAAAATTAGACCTCGTGGTTGAGTTCATGTTTCATCATAACCTCTGATGGGTAGAAGTCCAAAAAATAGACTTATGTGGCCCAAATTTAATACAGTTAATTTTTATGTCGAATTGCTATTATGGATTGACTTTCATTATAAAACATAAAAAATTATTTTTTTTTATCATGTAAAGGCTTACTTTTCTTAGGAAAGGTGTATGAGGGAAAGTTAAAAAAATTGTCCTTTCAGATTCAAATTTTTCACTCGAACTGAACTGAACTCGACGCTTTTGCAATAAGGCGTTAAGTGGATACTAGTCATAAAGGTAGTGCGGCCCAATTTCCAGTAAAGTTGGCCAAATCGCACTGACACCAAATTCAAAATTTTTTTTTTTTAAATTATGATCTCCAGGTTGAGCATAAAAATATGTGGGCAGACATTAGATAGACAAAGACACCGACAAGCTTAAGTCGACTTAAAAACTGGTTCTGAAGCGAACATTATAGCGAAGCTGAGTCTATGTTCGCTACCTCTGTTTGCCACATACGTTCGTATGAACTTAATTGTAAAATCCTCTCTTACTGCTAGGAGGAGTATTGTATGGCTAATGTGGTAAGATTACGCTTCTAACGCCAATATTATACAATATTGACGTTTCGCCTTTGTGTGTGTTTAAGAATTTCTTAACGTCTTTGAAATCGTTAATAAAAACATTGAATTTCACTTATAACAGGAAAGTTATCACTTTAAAGAGGAGTTCGTTGGTTCATTCAATTCATTCATATAGCGGAGTTCTAATTTTAACTGGAAGTTTTACGTTTTTATAGTCCTTAATGCTTCTGAAGAGAGCCTCTTTTATAAAAATTTCATAACATATGTAAAATGTTGTAATTTTTCTATATGATCTCACACACATATAATTGATTCACTTTCAATTTTATTAAAATAAACTGAGAAAATGAATAAAAACAGCACAACAAACACTTTCTTTAATTTGTTACGCTTATTGAACTTTCAAGTTTGTTTTTTGCCAGTAATCGAATCAGAAATTTTTAATCGGTTCAGTACGAATTTTAAACGCTTATCACTTCAGAGCTAATATAAGATAAAGGAAAATATGTTAGATACGTGCATGAGATTTATTTTCACATTTATGGGAGCTATCAATATTTCAAAGCGAAGGTAAGAAGGTAAGAAATATTTATAGTCTATACACTAGTAAATCTGCTTATGGTATGCTTACCTAAATCCGGTCTTATATATCGTCTGCTGAAGCAGTCAGAGAAGTTTGCCTGTTGCGAAAGTTGAAAAGCCGCTGCGATTTCTATAGGGGCAGGTGTTTGGCGTCGTTAAACAGATAAGAAATGTAAACTTGTGGTGTCTTAATTTTGGAATAAAACAAATGGTTGAGGAATTTGGTTAAGGAGCGTGACTATCAAGTCGGGATACACGAGCTTAAATCCCAGTGCGGTACATCATGATTTAATTATGATTGTTGTATGATTGCAGCTACAGTGAGCGCTGATCGGTCGGTAAGGGCATAATACTTACTAATCGGAAATACAACTAATGCCTTTCCCTGTCTCCCGACCACCATTTCCCAAAAAAACCCTCATATAAAAAAAATATAGTCTTAGCGGCAAATTAGACAAAGATTTAGTGCTCGGACCTAATTGATAGTTCGATTTTCAAGTTTAGCGTTGAAGCAAATAACAAAGTTGAAAGTGCGTTCCCCATTTATCTTATCTTCTTCTTTTTTTTGCACAATCATAATTGGACTCTTTTAAAAGAACGAGTGTTACGAAGGCAATCACAAAATTAATTTGCAATAATTATTCAATGATACCGGCTCATCGCGGTCAGTGTACGAATTGCATAAAGTCGTGTATGAAGAGTCATAATATGCCATAAAGCAAAGCAATAAAAGCCATGTTTGAAAAGAAACACACGATACAGCAGAAGTAGCATCGCCACGTTTTACACCTACCGGAATCTGAGCGTAAACATATATACTTGACATGCTTCAATAAAGCTGGTCATTAAGCTAGAGTGCAATGTACATCAAAAACATTTTATTAACAAACTAGTAAGAGATATACCCGTTTCTAGAGCGAATTTTGAATACCCACCATCTCAAACGTAAATATAACATGTGATGGAATCATTTGATTCAAATCATTTTCAGTGCATTTAATGAACGAATGAGTTATAAGAAATTTATCTTCTCCAAGGATCAATATGTTTCTATCAATCTTCTTATCGCCCATCTCCCATACGTATCGTCGTTTATTAATCAATATAGGAAGAGAGAGAGAGAGTATGAAATTTTCAATGCTTTTTCCAAGTTATTTTAATCTTATTACTTTTGTGCAAAAGCTTCTAGAAGGTTGATATCGATTTCTAGAAATTTATCAATATTCAGCTTATATCGAATTTTGTTTATCTTTGAGCATTTTACACAAATTCTAATGCCAAGTCAGGTATAAAGCAAACCCACTCTTTCAAGTCGGGTCAGAATCCAAGCTTGATGAAACGTGGCCGCTGCATATCTATAAAATCTACATATTTTATCAAGTAATTAGTCGGTCATAGTTTTTCGAGATAATAATTAATAGTAAGTAATAGTAAATAGTAGTAAATAATGGTAGGTAATAGTAAGCGATAGTAAGGGATAGTAAACGATAGTGAGTGGTAGTAAATGATAGTAAGCGATAGTAAGCGATAGTAATAGCAGGTAATAGTACGTAATATTTAGTATTAGTACGTAAGACTAAGTGATAGTAAGTAATAGCCAATAATAGTACGTAACAGCAAATAATAGTAAGTAATAATAAATGGTAGTAAATAATAGTAAGCGATAGAAAGCGGTAGCAACCGTTTGTAAGCGATAGTAATAGCAGTATTAGTGAATAATATTAAGTATTAGTACGTAATAGCAAGTAATAGCAAGTAAGAGTAAGTAATAGCAAGAAATTGTAAGTAACAGCAAATAATAGTAAGTAATAGTAAATAGTAGTAAATAATAGTAAGCAACAGTAAGCGGTAGCAAGCGATAGTAAGCGATAGTAATAGCAGTTAATAGTAAGTAATATTAAGTAATATTAAGTATTAGTACGTAATAGTAAGCAATAGTGAATAATAGCCAGTAATTGCAAGTAACAGCAAATAATAGTAAGTAATAGTAAATAGTAGTAAATAATAGCAAGCAACAGTAAGCGGTAGCAAGCGATAGTAAGCGATAGTAATAGCAGTTAATAGTAAGTAATATTAAGTAATATTAAGTATTAGTACGTAATAGTAAGCAATAGTGAATAATAGCCAGTAATTGCAAGTAACAGCAAATAATAGTAAGTAATAGTAAATAGTAGTAAATAATAGTAAGCAACAGTAAGCGGTAGCAAGCGATAGTAAGCGATAGTAATTGCAGGTATTAGTAAGTAATATTACGTATTAGTACGTATTAGTACGTAATAGCAAGTAATAGCAAGTAAGAGTAAGTAATAGCAAGAAATTGTAAGTAAAAGCAAATAATGGTAAGTAATAGCAAATAGTAGTAAATAATAGTAAGCAACAGTAAGCGGTAGCAAGCGATAGTAAGCGATAGTAATTGCAGGTATTAGTAAGTAATACTACGTATTAGTACGTATTAGTACGTAATAGCAAGTAATTTCAAGTAAGAGTAAGTAATAGCAAGTAATTGTAAGTAACAGCAAATAATAGTAAGTAATAGTAAGTGGTAGTAAGTACTAGTAAAGATAAAATCTTTCATAATTTTTTCTAAATATTTAAAAGCTTAAAAGTAAAAATTTAATTGTTTTTTTCTTTCTCTACTTATTTACGATCTTGATAAATAGACATGTAGAGTAATAAACTTTCCTGCAAATGCTTTTTATGTGAAGTTAGTTTTTTATTTATTTTTTTTTTAATTTTTCAAGAGAAAAGTTAAAAAATTTATATTCAACACTAATTAGAAATATTAAGCGAGCGTGAAATTTTTTTCAAATAATTTGCAAATATCTGCATTTCTTTATTTTTCTAATATTCGAAGAATCATTTTAATAAACTATATATAATGAATGCAAGTTAAGTTTCACACGATAACAAACATACGTATATACGTTGATGCATACAAAACATATATGTAAATAGATTATTGCACTTCAAAAAGCTGTAGAATATAAAGATACAGACACAGAAACGTAGGTTGATAGGCAGCGAAAAGAAGATGAATATTAATAATAAAAAACTTTGATATATACATGTATGATAAAAATATTAAAAATTAAAATCAAATCCACAGCGAAGGCTGGGAAAAATTTTCAAAACAAGTTTTTCTCTCAAAAATTATTACAACTTATTATTATTAACTTGTTTTTGTGTAAACAGTAAGACAAAACGCTGCTGATTCAAACGCGCGTACTCATGATATTTATAAGATTTTTATATGCATACATAATTGTAATACTAATCATCACAAGGTATATATACAAACGCATACATATGCATATTTTATGAGAAAATTAAGTGAATGATTTTAGAAAGACTTTAACACATCTAATCAGTACTAATCTAAGATTAAGTTTACGTTTAGAATCAATTTTATTTGCTTTTTATTGTTATTATTATTATTATTATTATTTTGAATCCTAGTCTAATTATAATTAATTATTTAATGAGATAATAAAGTTTCTATATGAATAAAATAATGTGAATAAAAAGTTTTTTACTTAAATCTTTTATTTTAATGTAACTTTTTTTTTCTTCACTATTTTCTGCTTACACTTACTTAGTTAGTTAGTTAATTAGCAAATTGGAAATCAATCGGAAATCCTGCTATTGATATAGAGAACTTCATTGAAATCTCTTATGATATGTTAGGTTTTCCTGAAACTTTCCGTGAAATGATTTTAATGAATTAAAAAAAATTGCTTAACACATGGAGCCATTGTACGTTTTAACTTTAGCTATGGTTCCCTGATAAATTTATCTTAAAAATGTTTTAGTTGGGGAAGCCAGCTATTCAATATTATACACTATTTTGTCTAACATGATTTTTGGTACAGATTCTATTGCCATATGACGGCTTATTTTTCTTTCATGAGTGCGCCAATCGTACGAAAAGTAGATCAGTGTAGTGCAAATTTATAACAGGCGGGCTGAAAAGGTCGTAGGCTGACACATAGATGGCGCTACTAATATTAAATCGATGTGATTTTTAGTTAGCCCTAACTTTCAAAGGACACGTGTATAAATTTGACAGCTGTTGCACTATTAGTATGTGAGTTATAGCATTTTTATTGAAGCAAATTTTGTTAGCTTGAAAAAATGGACAAAAAGGAATTTCGTGTGTTAATAAAGCGCAGAATAACTTCGGATAACCGTAAAGTGAAGTTGATTGAGATAGCTGAGCACCTAAAGGTATCAAAGAAATGTGTTGGACATGTCGTGAATGAATATTTGGATATGCGAAAGCTCTGTTCAAAGTGGCTGCCGCGCGAGCTCACAATCGACTAAAAACAACAACGAATTAATGATTCTAATAATAAATATAAATAATAAATAATATAAATAATAAACCCGAATGTTTGCGTCGATATGTGACAATGGATGAAACATGGCTCCATCATTTCACACCGGAATCCAACCGACAGTCAGCCAAGTGGAACTGAAGCCTGTTTTGAGGCCAAAGACAAATCGTACTATAAAAATGGTATCGAAAAATTGTATGACCGCTATAATCGTTGTATCGCACTCGAAGGCAATTATATTGAATAGTAAAATCAAATGCTATCAAAAAAAAAAGAACTTTTCTATGTTAGCCTATCAATTTTCAGCTCACCTGGTATATCAAAAGGTTTTTCTGCGAATTAATTTCTACCGCATTTAAATTTATATATAAATAATGTGACATGAACGCATTTTTTTAAGAACGATTCTGTGAGAAAGACTTCAAAAATTATGTTATTTCATTTTCATTTTTTCACATTCCTTTGGTTGACCATAATATTATTTTGATCTATTTCTGTTGAAAAATATTAGGGCGAGTAAATTTTTTTCGTATGACGACTTTTCCATGTGAGGCTTCATACGGTCCAGGGTCAAAAACATGATTTGAACCGATTCACTATCAATAGGATTCGTGTCTTCAAAATACATGGAAAGACATTAGACGGAGAAACGCAATTAAATTGACTCAGATTCAGGTGTAAAAGAAACAACAAAATGAAATTGTTTGTCGTTCAGGAACTGATAGAGTTTATCGCTTATCATAAAAAACTTATTTATGCATTGAATTATCCAAACCCAGACAAGAGTTCACAAAAAGGAAAACTTCGAATATTTAAATGTAGTGCTTGCATGGCGCCATTTTAATTTTTAATTAATTAATTTAATTTAATTTTTGGAATATCTGCTTGTAAGCCCTACACGCGTGCAAGCTGAGCTATTATTACACTTGATTTGACCTGGAGGCAATGAGTATTAGACAAACTGACGGTAACTTTGATTTTAATCTGGCCTTCTCTACTTCGGAGATGGTGTCATTCCTGTGGTTGTTTGCGCTCGGGGTCTTCGTTAGGCGGATGGACAAGTTTGGGAGGCGAGCCGCATGTGGCCAGAGATTTCTCTTTCTTCTCTCGGATTTTCATTGCATTGCCACTGTAGGTACGCGGTTTTCATTTTGCCCAGGGTACCGTTTTTCTATATTAAGCGGAAGAGGTTGGGATAGGCCTCGCTCCGCCCAGTGAGAATATTATGCCAATGCGCATGTTATAGACTGGTTCACCTCAACAACTATATTTTCACGTACAGTGCTTCTATTCCATAACCGAGTCAGCTTGTATGGAACCTGTTGGCTCGACCAAAGGCCAGAATACTTGTTCTTTCATAGTTTCTATTCTTATTTTATACGGTACCACGGGTGTTAGGAGCCCCCGAAACAATCTTCCAGCTGCGGCCTGATAACGGGAACGGTCCAGTTCGGGAGTTCTGTGGTTAGCTCAAATCGCGGGAAGAGTCAGCCTGCTGACTCGCATGTGGAGTTGCACTGCAACCGGGTGCCTGAACCATAGAAAGACTTGACATGGGCCTCGCTTTCACCAGAGAGGGGAGATACGTCCCATAGCGTGTCTCCATCTGATACTTGGGGGCTGATTATCCCTGAGGCGCCGAGTGTGTGCTTTCACACTTCGTGTGCCATTGGGCACCGGGGGGTTAAGCCTTCACGCCAGGAACCCACGTTAAATCAGTAGAGACCTTACATTTGTTTTCAAATGTGTAGTGTAATAAAAACAAATAAAAAATTTGAAAATACTCCCACTGATAATAGTGCACCCATTATAGAAGACACTGAAACACGTTTTTAGTGCGTAACAAATTCATAAGAATTAATCAAAAGTTCATATAATTGTTGAATACTTTTTGAGAGAAATGTTAACGAAAAAAAAGAAAAACTAACGCACCACTCATTCATTTAATTAAAGAAGTAATTAATTGACTGCGTGTCTTTATCCGCTGCCATGTCGTTTTACTGAATTTTTGCACACTTGTTGTGATACGAAATTAATTATATATTGTGTTAGCCAAGTGTTTATATGCAATTCATTACCGACATATTAACAGCAAATATAAAACTCTATATTTGACGGCTCTTTCCATAACGTTTTTATTCAATTTCTTCTTTTTCTCTTATGCCCGTGTCTGTGTGTACATACTTTATGCATGAACACAATGATCATCATAATTATTATGACTTTTCTGTTTAATTGCTTTTATGGGTCACCAAACTAGTCACTTCCGATACTTTAATAAAACCCATATAGAATGAAAGCTTTTTTTTTTCTTCAAATAATTTCAAAACACACAGAGTTTAAATATGAGTAGAATGGCGCTAGCAATCTGATTTCCGACAAAACGAATAAGAGAACTATGAAAAACTTTGAATGAATTTTTTTTCTGCCCTACCTATAGTAAGCGTAAAAATAAGGAGAAAAAAAAAATACATTCTCTCCTTTTTTCTTGAACCTTAAAAAATATTGAGATTGAATTTTAAAATTATATCTGCCAAATTTATTGATGAATGATATTTTTATTTTAACGTGTCCTTGAACTTTTTTTTTCCAACCGTAACTGAATTTTTGCGGGTTCGCGTCACTGGACTGTGAGTCAATTTTATCTTTTTAAGTTCAATTGAAAAACTAACATTTGTCTGTGTACTTTGGCTTTGGAAAGATATTTAACTCAAGAGTGTTAATACAATTGGTGCTGCTTATGCTCATCTATGTGACTCATTTTATTAAATATTTTATTTGAGTGAACTAAATTCATTTATTCTCTTTTCATTTTTTTTTATACATCCATTTATATTGAATTAACTTCAATTGGCAAACATTTCAAATGAATCGTATCAGGTTATTTTGTAAGAAAACTTCGCAATTTGTGTATGCTAGAAACATGTGTGGCTTCTGCTCCATTCCTGTCCTTTGCTTTTTCTGAATAATCGCTACACTAGTTAGTAACTGGCCCTTCATTGTTGGGTAATTATATATATATATATATATATATATATAGTAACTATGATCAGCATACTGCTACGTAATACGTTTCCTAACCCTTTATTATAAGGACTTTAGATGGAATGTGAAATGAAACTAAATTAATAAATGGAATGGAGTAGAAAAGACAAAAATTTCCAAAAAAAGTTGGATAATTGTACAAATTTTACCTTCAGATTTTCAACTTTTTCTTTTACTTTCGAAGACTTATTTTTCGAGCGAGTGCTTTCTAATCTTTTAAAATTTTGAAAGTTCTAACAGCAGCAGATATCATATGGACATACCCATGAATGAGTCAAACAAAACTTTATATAATTATTTGCACATTTCGGTTCTACAAATCGAAATTAGATTGTTTTCGAATAACTTTTTCTACTTGGTTGGTAATAAATAAATATATTCACTCAACTCAATTTCATACCGAAAATACTCAGTAACTCCGAATATGCAGAGGAAAAGAAATTTTACTAAATCACATTTAATCGCTCTTTCTGGGAGTGCAGCAGAGAGAAGTAAATCCACACTATTAGCAAAGACGATAGTTTGCTTAACTAAAGCCAACAATTGCAAATGTGAGTAAAATACAACAACAACAACAACAACAACAACAACAACAATGACATAAGTAATCTTTCTTGTAGGTATTTCTTTTTTAAATTTTGTTTGTTGTTTTTTTTTTTTTGAATAAATTTTTTTTTCTTTTTTGTCTTTGTAGTATAAAATCAAAAACTTACATTGAAAGTCAAATCATTTGTGTTGTTGAGCTTTAAAGTGGAATAACGAAAATTTGTGCTTATAGTGCGGTAGCGCAGCAGCGAGCAACAAATGCATAACGGTGAAATTATCTTAAAAAAGAAAAAAAGTAGGGAATAATTGTGAAATATATTAAAAGAGAAAAAAAAAGTACATTTCTTTTGGAAAGTGCAAGTGAAAATATTTAGAAGAAATCGAAAGCAAAACCATAAAAGTCTATAAAGAAAAAGTTATTTATTAAAAAGAATAATTCATAATTACAAGCGAGATTGCGCAGACACACACGGAGTCTACATTTTAAAGGATTACTAAACCTGATTACTAATTTGCTGAAATTATTGCTGATTATTTAACGGCAACAAAATATAATAAAATGCAGTAAGTTTTGTCAAATAATTTGGATTTGGATTAAAGTGTTGCAATTTACCGTATACTTAACTCAGTCAACTGAGTCAAAAGTCATTATATTATAACTAGTATGCACCACTTATATGCGTTGTGTGTTAATTGTCAGCTACAAAATGCAAATTTTTTCATCCGTTTTTTCCGTTCTTAAAAAAAAAACGAAAGAAAAAAAATACGGCTTTATAATCTATGTAAACTGGTTGATGATGGTGGGTGTTTTGTATAGATTTTCTGGCGTCGTCGTCGTCATTGTACCAAAAAAAGAAAAAAAAGCAGCTCAACAGATATTTAATCATTATTTAATTTGGTGACATTTATTATGTAATCTCTGTAATTTGAATACATAAAGCAGTGATTCTTAATTTCTTTAACCAACACTTTTAGGGAAAACTTTACACAAAATGATATCGTAAATATCCGGCTTCTGAAACATTTGAAAAATATTTATAAAATGAATAATCAAACGGATGCAAAACATCGTCGACAGAATTAAAAACTTTATAAACTATTTATATTTATATATAGTACGCCTCTCATATGAGATGCAGGAATTTTTTCAATAATGATCATTAGTTCTTTTAAGTAATATACGGTATAATTATAAGCCGTCCTTTCTGAAAGATTTTTAGCTTTATATAAGAGAATGACGTCCGAAGAATTCATTCATCGCCTCAAGGCAATGCATAAATCATTTAATGCATTGCAATGCCTTTGAAAATCTTTTTAAGGGAAACTTCTTAAAGTATTCTATACACTTTTATTTATATGCGAGTGTGCATTGTGTGTATTGCTTTCCTTTCTTTTTATACCCACCACCGAAGGTGAAGGGTATATTTCATTTTGTCACTTGGTTTGTAACTACCAAAAGGAAATTTCACACAAAGTATACATATTCTTGATCAGCATCAAGTTTAGAATCGGTTTAAGCATGACCGTCTGTCTGTCTGTCCGTCTGACTGTGTGATGTCTGTGGTAAACATTCTCCCGAATGTATCGCCTTCAAATTTGGCAGAAACATTCTTGCACACAGGTTAGTATTGAAAACGGAACAAATCGGTCGAAGGACACGCCCATACTACGACGTAGGCTAAGAACTCTGCTTTTGGAAGCAAAAAACAAAAGTCGATTTTTGCTCATTACTCGTAAACCATTGCAGATAGAATATTAGAAATTTCCAAAAATATTGCGCTAGCTATCCCGTAGTCTCTTTGTAAAAATGGATCAACCACGCCTACTCGATATAATGGAATATTGAACCTAAATTTCTTTGTGGAAATGTTTGCAACATTAAGAAAGATGCCTCTGGAACCACATAAAATATATATATTCTTGATCAGTATGAAATTCCGAATCCACCTAAACGTACCCGTCGATACGTCTGCCCATCTTTCTGGCTCCTTAACTATCTAATGTCTGTGGTAAACTTTCTCCTGGCCGCAAAAATGAAGATAACGGCCTCAAATTTGGCAGAAACATTGGAAGTTCTTTCACTGCCACGCCTACCTTCTACAATTTAGTTTTTCACTCTTTTTTTAAGATAAGCGTGGTAGATATAAAAGATTCGGCACAGTTGAATTTAATTTTCTTATTCTTGTTATACCTTACAACGTTTGTGGGGCAAAGAAGTTTCGCGAATATATGCAAAATATGCCGAATGACTTGAGATAGATCGCGACAATAACGGTTGATTCTGCTAATAAGTAACAATAAAATGATTTTGAAAAGAAAATTCATGCGACAAATTACAGTTCATCGATTATTGTTCTTAGAAGTGAAATCTCTTAGCACTTCCAACTACATATCACAGTGAAAGAATTACGTGGCGAAGTTTAATGTGGGGCCGATTTATATGATAGATCTTTGAAAATGATTCAGTGAGGGCAACTCCTTCTATAGTGAGTAAAATATAACTCTTAAAGTATTTTTTGTTCTCCATATGAAGCTGCACCTTTACACAGCATTTTAGGTACAAGCAAATGCATGAAACATACATGCTTGTAAATGAATGGTATGCTCCGACCAATGCAATTACTTTTTATTTTTGATCAACGAATCGATTCGAATCAGTTTTTAAGCTATTGCACAATGTATGACAAATATATTGCTGATTATATAAATATAAAAAATATTTATGTTTAGTTATTTAAAAGTTAACACTAGGTCAAGTCCATGAGTTATTGCTAAAAACATATATTGTGGAAAATATTGCCCATTTTTAGGGCTAAAATTTATTGATTCAATATTTTTTTCTTTGCTTTAGTCAAGCGCACATTTCAATCTAAATGAAGTTGTCTTCTTATCATTATTTGGGAATTCGTGATACATTAAAATGTTTGAATTTTTCCGAGATTTTCCACTGTGATGGATTTTAAGAACTAATAGTTTTCTCATTCGATTCGTGAACATGAACTTGTACAGAAAGCATTCTGCGGAGGTGTTTGCCGTTATGTGTGATGCTGATAGTTTTTTGTGTACTGTCGCTCATTTTGTGAACATACTGTAGAACTTATTTTATACGTTTCTGTTCTTAATTTAATGCGTTTTCCATACTTATTTTATCAAGCTTTACTTTACCTTTTAGTAAAAGGATTGCATCTGAGCCAAGCAAAGGCACAGAACTTAGTTTATCAAGTATAATATGGAAATATTTTCTTACACTTGTGAGGCATATTACGTTTATAGTGATGTAATATTTTTAGTAAAATAAAAAAAGAAAAATGGAAATGTCTTGCTTATTCATTAGATTCAAATAAAATAAAATTTACTTTCCATACTTAATAATAAACCGGGAATAAATAAGAATAAAACAAAATGTTTGGTTTTTTGAAAGTGTCTTTAACAGATTTGTATTTTGAATTTTTATTATAGTTTCTTTATCAGTAAATCTATATAAGCCTTGAAAACATAATAGAGCTGCATTTTCATAATCGACAATGAAATAAATTCAACAAATAATTTACGTTTAATTGCTTTTACGTTCACTTTTTCCCAAAAAAATGCTGCATGCCGTTGAGACTTTATTTCACGTTACTCAAAACGGACGGATCTCTTTTGTTCATTTTTTTCTTTTTATTCAAAGCACAGTTACCTAAGGTGAGGATATACTGCCGCTTAGCAATAGAAATAGTAATAGAAAATTAATTTTTTTTTATTAATGTTTTATTGGTTTATATATAGGTTTCCTTCTCCACTGAAAAATATGATTTTTTTCACGAAGTATTTTTCTATTAAAACTAAAATCATTTGAATCTATTTTTTAAAGAAAATAAGATATAAATTTGAAAAACAATTAAAGCTTTTAAAGCTCCTAGCAAGGCTTAATAGAATCTTTAAGCGAAACTAATAAGATGATCTTTGGAAGATGCTCTAAAGAAAATTTGAATAATAAATGAAACAAGAGAGAAAATTATATTCGGCCGTGCCGAATGTTTCATATCTATCACCTTTATCTTAACAAAGTGGGAAAAGGAGATTTGTAATAGGTGGGCGTGGTAGAAAAAGAACTTCCAATGTTCCTGCCAAATTTGAGGCCGATATCTTCGTTTTCGCGGCCAATTGAAACTTTACCACGAACATTACACAGACGGACAGACGGACATACCCAAATTGATTCTAAATTTGATGCTGAACAAGAGTATATATACGTTATAGGGTCTCCGAAGTTTCCTTTCGGTACTTACAGAACCAAATGACAAAATAAAATATACCCTTCGCCTTCAGTAGGGGATACAAAACTTGATGTTTTATTTTCGATGGGCAATGCTTTAAAGCGATTAAAGATTAGAGAAGTACTTTAATTAGGATTCTTTTTGAAGAGAAGCCCGAAACTTAGCTGTAAGAAATCGCAAAATCTTGGCGATTGATTTACTTCACCGAAACCTGAAATTACACGTTTGGAAAATTCAATTCAATATTGTGAAACCGTAGACATTACCCTTGACATTTGATGATCTGGTTGGCAGTTCAGACCACGAAATGAATGACCCTATACGCATCCTTTGTGATGTGAACGTAATTGCAGATGAGTCAAGCTTCTTTTCAAACTTGATCTATGTCCATTGTCCAATAATATATATGGTGAGTTTCCACTTTGTACTTCAAGCTTTGCCTTCACAAACATTGCATTATATTACGAAAAACAAGCAGACGGACACATGGTCAATGAAACAGTTGATTGAGAATCAAGAATAGATTGTGTGTATTATTTATAAGTTCTCTCATGTGCATTTCTCAATCGTCTAAGCGACAGATATGCTACATTTGTAATGACGTCTAACTGGCCCTTTCTAAATAAAAATAACTTTCATCATTAATATCCATAATAGATTCATTAACGTTGTTTTTTCCGTGTAAACAAAAGTATCTTTTATGTGAACAGATAGTTCTCTCACAATTATAATATAAAAGTATTTAACAATCGGGGAGTGTTGTTCGTTTCAATTGAAATTTTAATTAAATGTCAAGGTTACGAAACATTTCATTAAAATTAAAAAAAGAAGCAAATTGAAAAAAATGGAGATAAATAGATTCACGTAAAATATGTAGAAATGTGTGTTGATGCACAATTTTAATTGCTCCACACAGTAAAACGTACAAACATCGAAACAAACTTAACAAATAGTTATTTAATGCTTGCACTCAATGTTAAAGAAACAAAAAAAGAGAAAAACATAAGTAATTAAATTAAATTACACGCCATGAAATGAATCGAATGCACTTAATAATGGTGTAAATTATTAATGAGTAAATATTAATAGTGTAAACAATTCATTCATTCACTCAACCAAGTAGCTGAAAACAAAACAAGGAAGAAATTTTCTATTCACCTTGCAATTGAATTTTGTTTTTGAAACCACCACTAGTTCATATACTCTTATGTGCGATATTTGTTTGCAAGAGATGAAGCGAAGTTGCATTCTATCGTATACGTTCCCAGGATATATCGTATATATATTTATTTAAGCCTTATTCTTATGCTTTTACATTTACATTCATATTTCTCGACACTATTTTGTTTTTTCGGAGAAAAACAAATTTATTTAATTGAGACATTTTTATAGCATACGAAGTATTCTTCTAAAGCTATTCTGAGAATCGATATTTAAAGAATTCAATTCAATTCAATTCAATTCAGATCAGTTCAATTGAATTTTATTTTAATTTAATGCTTGTTAAAAAGAGAAAAAAAATTTAAAAGGAGAGTAAGAAAATTATAATCGGCTGTGGTCCAAGCTTTAATACCCCCAAGAAAAAACAATACAATATTGGGTGGGCATAGCTGGTTTTTGCTATTTTTATATATTATACACACGCACATATGAAAATTTTTATTACGTATTTGCTACATTTTATGAGTAATGAGCCATTAAACCAGAAACTCAGATGCATTGCGGGCATATTCTTTGACCGTTTGACCGCATTCCGTATTAACTTAGATGCCAGGGTCTAATATTTTTGCTAAACTCTCTTGAACATGATATCTTCATTGTTTCTACCGACAGAATATTCACCAAAGAGGCGCAGATACACAGAGGGACAAATGAACAGACGGGCAGACGGACGGATATGTCTAAATGGCATCTAAATTTAGTACAGATCATGAATACATATAACTCATGAGGATTCTATAGATTCCCTTGTGTCGATAGTCTACAGGAGTAGGTGGGAGTCATTTCAGGGTTGTCGTCAGCTTACGCTTATTCTTCGACCGATTTGGCCACATCTATGTGCTGGAAATTATTTTGACAAAGCCGACATCTTAGTTTTTGCGGTCAATGCGGGATGTACTTATCAAGATCATTACACAAACGGGCAGACCAACAAATGGATGCGTAGATATGGTGTCAATCGAATTTGATGCTGATGAAGCATATATATGGGGCATCTAAAACTTCCTTCTGAATGAATATAACCCCACTTTCGTGGTGGTAAATTATAATAAAAATCGAAAAAAAATAAAATAAAAATATGGTTGGATTGACCTCGTAAGTAAGTAACTAAATGCTAACCCCCCTTATATGAATATTTGATACATTTTTATTCACTCATTCACTTCGTTTCAATAATCAATAATAAATAGTAAATAATAAATAATAAATAATAAACACTAAATAATAGAATAAAAATGGATGAAGTGCCCCAAGTTGCCATTCATTTATTCTCTTCCGTAGTCAAAATATACGTAGTGACAGAGCAAGTTCGAGTAAACGTATGATTTATAAATAAAGTGGAAATTTAGTGTTACATTTATGACAGGTCCTTTACATTTTTATTAAAAAAATGTCCGTACCAAGCTTAACGACTTTTTGCTTCCCCTTTGTTTATTTGTTTGCTTCACTTTATTTGCTGAACTCTTCCTTACCTATATCACTTCATTGTTATTCTTCGATATCTCTGAGAATTATAGGAAATTAGAAATATTACTGCGATATATATACGATACGTTTGACAGCCATGCGAGGGTTATAGCGAGTATTTAAATTTCTACTTCTTAGGAAAATTGCGTTTGATTCTTATAATAAAACGACTAACGACTACAGTAACATAAGTAACCCGTTTTTTTTTTCTCAAATCACACTAAGAGTAATGTTTAGAGAGTTTGATTAACATTATTGTTTTTGTTAGTTGTTATTGTTGTACTCATTCAATATTCTCCTCCCCAAAAAGAAAGATAAGAGACCCATAAGGAAATTTTATCTCATTCAAAAGACAAGGGAGCATAGTTAAGTCTTTCGACATTCTTCCTAAAGATTCCTATGATCCTTACATTTACTTTCATTTAACACAATCATGTACTTAGACTTTTTTCATTTAGACTTTTCACTAAATACTTCTAAATCGAATTTGACTTAAATCTAAAATTTAATACAAAAAATATACTTGCGTTGAAAAACAGGTGCTTTGTGTGTATGTTTGTGCTTTGAAGTCTTTTTCCTTTTGTAAACCACATTTGAGAAACATTTTTAGTTCTGAACGACCTTTTAATTAAAGCTAAAAAAAGAAAAAGAATTTTGTAACAATAATCTTACTTAAGAGACACTTGAAGGTGATCTATAAACCGCAAAATTGTGTAAAGTTTGCCTTGACGAATGAAAAAATCAAAAAAAAAATTTAAAAAAAAAAATCCAACAAAACATACCACCGCTAACTATAGACCAAATTTCCTTCCATTACAAACTCTATGACCATTAAATGTAAACTTATACGGATTCAATGTAAGTGCAGTTCATTTATGAAATATATTACGTATACGCCCGACAGCAAGACAAATAGACAGACCACTTTAAAAAATGTTCAGTCAAGTTAGTTCGGTTCGTTAATGGTCGGCAATGTGCGATAGTGGTTATGGGTTTTCTATTGAAAAACAAAAACAAACAGAAACAGAAATAGAAACATAAACAGAAACATAAACATAAACGTCACATTATTACAGCATCATATGCGTACGTATATTTCACAATCGGTATTTGTTACAATTTTTATATGCGCACACATTTTTACCAAACGTCGTATTGTGTTTTAATCTGTTTCTTGCTTTTATAGAAATAATAAAAATAACAGCAAAAAGTGAATGCATTTAACCCACTTAAGCGTTTAGTCATTTGATTTACAGAAAGGCCGGTTTGTGTAATTCAGCGACAAAAAAGTCGTATCATTACAAACACGTCTAAGCCCAAAAGTAATAAAAGTTTCTGTTTTTTCATTAAAAGGCCATAATCGACTAAAGACAACCAACCAACCAACGAACTATACGAATCGGTTAGATTGCCAGATGTAACTGAAGGGAAATCCTTTTGACATAACTAAAAAAGCATCGGTCCTAGAGAGAAACAGAACATTTTTATTAATGGTTTTTAAGAGTTGGTTAGGTAGTTAATATAAAACATAAATCTCTTTCATTATAAAAAAATATTTAAAGGTCAAGTTCAAGTTATTTCAAATATTTCGATTACAAACGTTATCACATAAGTCTTTACGTCTTTGTATCATTTCGTTTAAACTGCAATCATAGCCGCTTGTAAAAATATTATGGAAATCTTTTATCCCATGTTACTATTACCAAAAGAAAAAAAAAGAGAAAAGTATATTCGACCGTGCCGAATCTATCATATCCACCAACGTTGTCTTAAAAAAAAGGGGTAAACTAAATTTTAATATGTGGGCGTGGCAGATTTTTTTATTTTTGTGGAATACAGAGGAACACAGCCAGCCCTAGATTACCGTGAAAAACAGCCAGAACAACACACAGAAAATAGACGTGCTGTTTTGAGCTTAGGCGTGGCCTGTAATCGATTTAGCCCATTTTCAATAGCAACGTATTTGAAAGAACTTCGAATATTTCTGGCAAACTTGAAGCCGATATCCTCATTTTTGTAGCTAGGAGAATGTTTACCACAGGCATTACATAGATAAGCAGGCAGATAGATGGATAGACGGCCAGACAGATACGTCTAGGTGAATTTAGAATTTTCTACTGATCTATATGGTGCCAGAGGCACTTTTCTTAATGTTACAAATATTTGCACAAAAAAATTAAATTTCTATATTCTATTAAAGCAAGTAGGCGTGGTTGATCCTTTCGTAGCTAGCGTAATCTAGCGCAATATTTGTGGAAATTTTTATAGTTTTATCTGCTATGGTTTATGCATAATGAACAAAAAATCCATTTTTTCTTTGCTCCCAAAAGAAGGGGTGTTCTCAGTCTACTGCGGACGTGCTCTTTGACCGATTTGGCTCATTTTCAATACTAACCTGCGTGCAAGAACTGCCAATGTTGTTGCCGAATTTGAAGACGATATCTTCATTTATACGACCAGGATAATGTTTACCATAGACGGACAGGCGGACATGCTCAAATCGATTTTAAATTTGATGCTGATCAAGAATATATATATTTTGTTAGGTCTCGAAATATACGCTTCACCTTCGATGATGGATATAAAAAAAACGAATAATAATAGATAAATTGAATAAAATAAATGATAATAATAGAGTTCGCACTCTTTACCTTTATTCGCTACAGAACAAATTATCAATAACAATAATAAGGAGGAAAAAGAAAGGAGGGAATATTAAACGGATTGCTTTTGCTTTTGAAGATATACTTATCCGATCAAAACATTTGCAACACCTTGAAGGAGACTGCAATAGAAGCTTTACCAGTATCAATTCTAAATCAATCTAAGCATGTTCGTCTGTCCGCCTCTGGTAAACATTCTCCCAACCGCAATTAATTAAGTTATCGGCTTAAAAGTTTACAAACTTATTAGAAGTTCTTGCATGCGGAGTTCTTATTGAAAGTGGTTGAACGACATACCCGCATATCGTATAGCCTGAACTAACAAACGCCTCTGTTTTCAAATGCAAAAAAAAAAAACAGTTGAGTTTTGCTCATTATTCTTAAGCTGCAACAGATTTTACAATTTCCACGCATATTGTACAAATGACCCTACAGAATTTTTATAAAAGAAAACCAGTTACTCCTCCTATCCATTAGATGGATATAAAAAATTCGACCATAGACGAATATAATTTTTTCTTACTTGTTCGGCTTTTATTACTGCTCGTTATGAACTCGCATAGGTTTGTTTTTCGCCTTATTAAAGAAATGTATAAAGCTTATGCACATATAAGTAAATATTACATAAATACTCAAGTAAATGCATATATTTTACAGTTTACTTTCGAATTCGATCATTTGCTTGTCTGTTTTATAATTTTATTAAGGAAATTTGTACCGTCCAAGTAATAATGGACAAGTTTTTCATGTATGTGCAAGCATATGAAAGTATTTCGTTTTCGTTCATTCGTCATTTATAAACACGTGTGGTCCGGAATACAATTATTTTCCATTATATTTCTGTATTTCTTCCCTAGAAGAGAAATTCGAACATACCCGAATATTACCTCCTTCTGAACACCATAATGTCCGTACATGAAGGGGACAACATCTGAATAGCTGAACGAATGAACAAAAAAAGTTTTGACTCAGTGCGGTCGACAAAGAAATATGATAATTATTACTGGGTAATATTTAAGCAGACTTCATTCACTCAACTTTTGTACCTCTAACTTGTCAATCAAAAGGTCTGCCTAATATAAAACGAATTATTCACTATATGCTTAGCAGATCTTCTACCGTTTTGAAATTCAAAAAAAATTTCTTTATATTTATTATATAGTCGGTATTATATAATGTCTATCCAAATGAAACTTTCGTGTTTATCTATCCTTATATGAAGGGCTCTACAAATTTCATGTTGTATAACATGACCTATCTCTATTCGAGGTGATACTTACATCGAAACCAAAAATTTCGTAAGATGTAAAATTGAAATAGAACTAAAAAAAATTCATCTTTTCAATACATAAACATGATGACAACATACTGTATATATATATATATATATATATATATATATAAAGATCTGTAAAAATTTCCATTTGATTCAAATCAAATCCTCTAATACTACATTGGATTAACGACTAAACGTAAACAAATTAATTGCATTAATGATCAAAGAAACGAATCTTATGAACGCATTACTGAAACTATCTTGAAACTACTATAAACAGCAATAGTTTGCGGCGCATATCTTAGCAGATTCACGAGCTAAGGCAAAAGAAATGTTCTCCGCAAAGTTATCATTACTTTATGTCCAATTACACTCCTTGCCTACATGACATTTACCTTAAGTGGTATAATAAGTATTAGCTAAAGGTAAAATCTTCTCTTTTAAGCCTCCTTAAGAAAGCAAAAAAGAACTGTTCAAACATTAAGACTAAAATAAATGGATCGATGCTAAACAATTTAAGGTCTCGTAGTCAGGCAAAGTCTTCAAATCTGTGCATTTTCATCATAAAGTACTAAAAATTAGATTTTGTTTCAATAAAATAGCTTCTCAAAGAGGGTCCGAAGAGTGAAGTAATGTAACTGTAATTTAGTACAGAAAATGTATATCAATGTTCTGTGGAACAGTTTTCTTCATAAAATGCCAATGAGATTAAGGTTTTTTTTTTTGTAAATAGATTTATTATTGAAGCGCTGTGTTGGTAATATTTTTTTGTGAGGAGGCACGAGAATTTTGATGAGAGATTCACGATATAAGCAAAGAAATGAATAAAATCTTCCTATTTTTAAGTTCTTTTTAGAGAAGAGAGAATAACTTCCACAAAACCGCTCTAATTTGATAAGGGACAATATATCACCATTGGTACGCCCACAAATATAGGAAGGGTTTATAGAACTTTTATCCTCTTTTTTTTTTAATGACTCATGTTGTTTGCGTCCCATAGTCGACGAAAAAAATCAACACATAAAAAATATAAATCAAATAATAAACTTGATCTATAGTCAGTACGTCAGCATAACACTCGTACAGACTGTTACGTGTATGGTTATGTATAGGCCGGTGTACGTACACGTACATCGTCATTAATATAATCGAAATAGACGAAGAATTCACATAATTTAACGATGATTTCGAAATGAAAAATACACGCAACATTTTTTAATTAAAGTAAATTATCTTTAAACATCAAACGCACACTTATACAAATTTGAACTTTATACATTTACAAGCAGCAGCAGCAACTTTCAAAGAAAAACAAAATCTAGACTTGCATATGCGCTACTGCGCTACGTTTCACATAAAAGGCTAAAAGGTCTGATTACCCGCCATCTACTGGCATACAAATTAATACAAGTATTCTAATTAGGTGCGAAAAAACCGCATCTCTTAGCATACATCGTATTATTTATTGCAACTTTTTTAATATAACATATTTTTACAAAATGACATTTTGAATATTTGTAAACTATTCCTTAAAATTTTGAATTATTTCTTAGCAAGAATAAAAAAAAGTGGCATTTTTTATTCCTCGGCTAACAAACGTTATATATGGTTCAAATGTTTTATTTCCTCTTTTCCTCATAATATTTAACCAATTTTATCACATAAGCATAGTTGCATAGGCATACTTAGATTAATAAAAAAAAAAAAAAAATTAAAAAAATGAATAAATAAATAACTAAAGAAGATGAGCTCATTCACCTACAATCAATAAATATTTTGGAAACTGTAATAATAAAAAAAAATTGATCTCATAGCACTGGTTTCGTTTGTTGTTTCTTTTTTTTTTTCTTTTCTTTTTGTTTATTCTTTCAATGCAGTTCATTTTGCTGTAAAGTTTTTATTGTTACTTTACGGTTGATTGTATAGATAGATGATGACGACGATGATGATGATGTGTGTGAATGTTTACTATTGGTTTATACTTGGGCATAAATAACCGATTGTTATTTACAAGGCAGTTAACATATTTTACTTAGCAACGCATTTGTTGTTGCTTTTTATAAGTTGTCGGTATTTTTTTAAAAGGTCAGCTGTGCACTATGTTTGAAGTTAATTATGAAGTAAAAGGAAATGATTATCTTCACATTGCTAGTGATAATGATAACGATAAAGATGATAATGATGATGATGATGATGATGACGATGATAAAATTGTATGATTATAGATGAATTTGATGTATACGAACAAATTATTTATGAGATCTTTTCAAAAATCATGTTCATATTATTGAAGTTTGTGTCTTAAGTCTTTTGTTTTAATTATGCAGTGCCTACGAATATATTACATTTTTGATTCAAGTTATTCCATTTAAAAATATTATTTGGAATAAATATCTATAATTAAGACGATTGCTTGAAGCACACGTACGTCCGCACGTCCGTCCGTCCGTCCATCTGTTGAAATCATTACATATTGTACAAAAAAAAGTTTAAAAAATTTTATATACGTGTTTCAGGGCATCTCTAATTTTTTAGGTATTAAAAACGTACTATTTCTGTCCATCCTTCCTTTTTATTTATTTGACCTTCGAGAATAAATATGAAAATTAAAAAGTCATTTTTGGGATTGAGACCTGACTTATAATCATTCGAGACCGTTTTCCAATGAACGTGTAAATTGGTCTGGTAAGCGATTGTAGCAAATTCGAATTCAATGACTACCATAATTTGTAAATTATAAATATTTATCTTGTCTTTTGAGTGTAATAGTGGGCTAATTTTCAAATTCGATATGTAAATATCAACGAAAAATATACATTCGTAAACATATAACCTTCTACATCAGCTTATATATGAATATTTGTAACGACACCGACAGACAGACAGACAGACAGACAAATGGAAGAACAACAAACATAACTAATTTAATTCGGCATATTCCAAGCAGATGTAATTTCATTGCTTGCTTTTTTTTACAATCAAGATAATAGGATTTTTGACTTTATAAAATGACCCTGAGACTATCGTTCATTTTTGTTCCCTTCCGTGAAGTTTTTGGGATAATTTTTAGAAAACAATGTTCAAAAGACCAAATCAATTAAGTTGAGGCATCTATGTGTGCTCTGTGGCATAACATCACACCATCAAAGTGATGTAATTTTCTATATCTACTCTATTAAAAATTTTGTGATTGTTGTTATCTTATATGCGTCGTTGATGCTGTTTTGTTTTCACTTCTCAGGCAATATTTTTATGAAATCAATGCCTAACGTTAACGCATAAACTAATGCTATTAAATAGAGCGACCAACCGTTCATTGACTGAATATTAGGATTAAAATCATAGATATATTCAAGTAGATTTAATATTGTGTATATATACACAAACATATACATGTATGAACCCGGTTCAACATGTTTTTCGTACATTGAGTTCAACTATAAAGTGGTGAAAACTATTTCAAATGATTTTTTATATAAACAAAATATGAAAACATTTCAAAATGTTTTCTTTCTTTCTTTCTTTTTTGTTTTTTTTTTGTTTGTTTGGCTTCCCGAATTTTGCAACAAAAAAGAAAGACACGTATTCAGTATAAATTATGAAGTTATTACGCTTGGCAAAGAGTGTTATAAGTGCCTATTACATATACATATATACATATGAACTAAAATAAAATAATCGATAATGCATATACAAGTAGACAGAATTAGCGTTTTATGGAACGCACACACGATAACTTCGAATTTATGTAAGACTTTTAGTTTTTTGTTTATAATCAATGCATTAACATGACTACCGGCATTTTTAACGGGTTTTATTTTAACCAATTATCAATTTAAGGTAATTGAGGCCATCCTTAAAAATTTTATTATAATATTTATGCCAATAAGGAGCGAATTTGTGTTACTTTTACTTTTAATTCCATCATTAGCGTTTCTCTGTTCTTCTTCCATGAAGAGACGGCGAAGCAAGACAGATGCGCTTTCAATTTTTTCTAATATAATTTGACTTTCCACTTCTAATGGGCGTTCTTATTAAGAAATTATTCTCATTTTCTCGGACTGATCTCTCAAATTAATCGATAAACTACTATTTCAGAAAATTTCAAATTTCTATCTGAATATTTGCTATTTTAACGGATTATGTAATAGACGAACGGACTGATGGACTGATTTAATGAGGTTAACACAATCTTATCCTACTTATACAGGCGGTATTTCTAAGTGCTACAAATGGGTTGATAATAAAATGTCTACTCACTCTCAAAGGTGAGTATAAAAACCAAATCAGATGCAAAAAAAACACTTTTTTGCCAAAATTGCTAAAAAAAATTGCTTAAACTGGTTATGAAATCTACATATGTGCCCGTCCTGGTGTTTGTCCTGGAGTTTGTTTAAGTAAATTGTAAGCAGTAATGTAATTTTAGTAATTAATAGTGTACCACACCACCAACTGAAGAGAAATTATGTAAAATCGTTTGACGTCGACAATTATTCATTACGTGTTTGTTTTGGTGCTTGTGTGTGTTTGGTTTATACAACAAGCGAGCAGTCCACATTCCCGAGGGTTAATTTGCTTGAAAATGCAGCCAATATGCAAGTATATTTTTAATTTATTTATATAACCAGCCTAACGGTAAAATTTGTAACGAACATTTCAAATAAATATATGAGACCGATGAACTACAAATAACTATTAGAAAATAAAATTTCACCCACATTGCATTCACCGCTGCAAATTTGTGCGTCTACTCATCGATTGTTGACGTACCGTTAATAGTTGAAAAAAAAAAATTCGCTTGTGTGTCGTTAATTAAAATTCGCACACTATCTGAACAATCTATTCTGTTCACACAAAGTACAGCTGTTATAAGTACACGTCCGCTTTGGAACAATTTTTTTTATACCCCACACCAATTGTGGTACAAGATGTTATAAGTTTGCGCGGATGTACATGACACCTAGAAGGGCTTAAGACATGACCCGTTTTCCGATTCACCACTGATCGATTCAGAATCGCTTGCTGGATTGATTTAGGCCTGCCTGTCCATGTGTTTTTATGGTCAAGCTATAGGTCGCAAATTTAGAGATATTTTAACGAAATTTGGGGAACCGATGTGTTTTGAACCAAAGACGCTTTTAATCAAACAATTTTTATAACTAGGCCCCATAGGGCGACCTATTTAAAAGTAGCTTTTATTTAACAAAAATCGGGAAAAAAGCTAGTATTTTAGAATAGGAAATAAATGTGAAAAATACGAATTGAACGGGAACATTTTTCGAACCACCAGTAAAACCTATCTTATGAAAAGTAAGCTTTTATATGACAAATCTTTACTATTCACGATGAAAATTGATTCATGGTCTACAAATTAACTGCACCGATTTTGTACCATGTAGGTCTATTGCTTGAACTTCACTCCACAAAAGGGTTCTCATGAGAAGTATGCCTTTGTATGACAAAAGGGTCTGATTTTTAATATTTTATGATGAAAATGAGTCCCTAACCGTAATTTGATATAAAAATTAATTGTAACAAATTTGGATCACTTGGACCGAGGGTCTATTTTTTACACAATACCATAACATTTTTATAATTTTCCTAGGTTTCTGACAAAAATTAGTGACGAATTGTATTAGGCAAATTGGTGTAGAGTGTTTAGTGGCAGGCATGGCTCATCAAAATATTTTTGCTTATTTTACACCTAAGGAATGAAAATGTTGGCAACGACCTAAAGTGATACTTGCATGGTTGAAACCGAATCATATTCGTGGTGTGAAACATGAACAGGAAGCGATACTTGCCTACAAAGTGTCAATTGAAACAAAGGGCTTTCACTCCAAAATTATAGTAAGAATTTACGGGAAATGTGTTAACAAGTAAAGATAACTTTTAAGTGCTTTTAAAACATTCTATATATATATATCTGTTTGGATATAAAGTGTCCGAATACTCGTTTGCTTCTGTAGGAACATATGGTGTAAAATATTTTAATGAAATATAAAGAAAAATGCAAGACCACAGGTATGGAGACTACTTTAGACAAAGGATCGCTTCTCGTATAAGTATTAATAACAATTTAAAGGTCGGCCTAAATCTATTCCGACCAAAAAAATTCATTTTTTCTAAATTCTTTTAAATTTCAATGTCAAAGCTGTTAACTGACCTCTAACTCTCTTTTCTGTATATTCGAAAGAAACTTCTCTAATAATAAATATTAATAACATTATATGGCAAAATTATATTTAGCTATTAAATAATAAATAGAAGTCAATCCATGCTCTAATGTAAGTCATAATAAAAATTTGGTTAAACATTTTTTACCGAAACAAAAATTAAATGAAAATCATTTTCCATACTATTGCTAAATATACGATATAAAAAATGTAGGCAAACAGTTTCACAATTAAATTATGGTCTATTACTCTGAAACTTGAACCCGAGCGAACCGATTTGATGGTCAAGTTTCTTATCTATTAGGCTATGCGGTAGCTATGTTTAGTTGATAATTATGATTTGTATCCAAACGCGCCTACAAGGCATGACTTATATTAATTTGAAATTTGGCTCGAATATTTATTAGAAAATATGAAAAAGATCGTAAATTTTACCAAACTTTCTTAAGCGAGACCCTGACTACAGCTGCCTAAAACTCATTATGCGATCATAACAGCACATTATTAAATAATTTTGTTTTTAGAGATTTTAATAATTTTAGTATCTCATAATGAAACAGATTTCTTAAGAACAACAATGGATCTCTCGATGTTTTCGTTTTCATTAGACTTCCATCTTTTAAAAAGTTCGCATCTTAAGTCTTTCGTTTTGTTGTCATCATTTTGATTTTCTTGAAAGTTCGTGTCTTAACTCTTTCGTTTTCTTTATTCTGAAAGTATTATAATAATAAGTAACAATTTATCGATTAACTGTTAACTGGTCTGCTATACGCGTTAAGGCAGAAATGAAAATAATTATTTCAATTAAATTACATAGTTTTCATTAGAGAAAAAATAAACGCATAATTAAAAATGAAAATAAATCATTATTAGTATTATAGTATAGGTGAAGTTCTCTCGATTTCTTTATCGACGATAACTGGTAAGCAGCAAATGACAACCAGTTATGGTCTTTAGGTTACATGCTAACATCTAGGGAATGAAGACGAACACATTTAACGAGAAAGAAAAAAATACCGACAAATAAAATTAACCGAACAAAACACAAAGCATCACACAAGAGGCTAAACACACACCGTTGTATTATTACATCTATTGCATAATGTTTGTTGAAGGCATAGACATTTTTAGGCGACTGTGACTTTGTGACTGACTTAAAGAAATCTTGTTCGTCTTCTTTGCTATTATCTGTTGTTTTTTTTTTTTTTGGCTTTGTTTATCATGTGTGGTTCGCTGCTGTGTGAATGAAGGTAAAATCATTTTACTTCAAAGACTCAAAGTAACGGCAAATAGAGTAAAAGATGCTACCAATGGTTAAGAAAAAAAAAAGAAACGGAATTTTCCCGCGCACTTTTCTAAACACATATATAAGAGTGTTTATGTGCTATGTTTATATTGTCTACTTGCGAACTTTTTTCCCATATCATAAAGTTGTGTTGCAGTGATTGCATGTTAAGTTATTGTTAAGACTCTCTATAACACGTCTGTGCTATTACATGAATGTGCATGTATTGATCTCTACCAAAATGTGTGTACATATGCTTACGTCGTATGATATGCCGGTAAATGAATAATAACTTTATACTTTATAAAGCAGCATCGAACTTCACTTCCATTCTATCTTAAGTCTATGTGCTATGTCACGATTATATGTTTCTTTTTAACTTTTTGACTAAAATGAGAATAAATGACCTGCGTGTGCAGAATTGATTTTATTACTTACTATTGCTTCTGCAGCATCTTAACATACGCATCAGAATTGTTGTAAAACATGTATATTCTGGCGAATGATCTCATTAATGGAGCTATATTCGGCCGTTTGCCTGATTTTAGAATTCGCAAAGTAACAAAAATTGATGTAGAAAAGGTCAAATTCGTTAAATAGACAACCAACGAGTGCATATTTAATTGAAAATTTACCGAATTTATAAAAAAGGTCTTTTACTACGTTGCATCATATAAATTTTTTCTCGAAATATTTTTATTCATTTATAAGCAACAGATCTAAGCTTAAATGCAAGAAGAGAAATTGAAAGCAATAGGAAAATTATGTTTGTCTAAATGCTATTTACTGATACCAAACACTTAATTGTGACCGCATTTGCGTATATATGACAGACAACTTCAAACTTATTCTGTCGACTAGGAACCTATGTGCCTAGGTACTAGGTGAAGAATGTCACTTAAGCTGGCTGTTGGAGGAAATTGAAAATAAATTTATTTTATGTTGTGTTACTGAATTTTAAAATTTTGAAATCAAAGACGCATTTTTTCAGTGATCAAAATTTTTTGCCCGCAAGCTATGCACTTTCCTTTCCCTTGCAACGCAAATTTGTCATAAGCTCTTTCAATGGCGACCTCTTTTGCGTTTAAGCATAAATTTTTTTGCACATTCATTTTTTGCGCTCTTTCTTCTCGTATTGCAGATGGTATATGATAGTAATATGATATTAAGTTAAATTCATTTTATCGTTTCAGTTTAAACTTTCCTTTACTAGTCGCTCTGACAAGTTTACTGATTTACAGTCACACAGTTAACGCTGTGGCCACAGCCAGTGTTCGCGCAACCACTATCAAACCTCAGGGTTTCCATGCACGGTCTCTAGAGGCCAACAGTGATGATGACCTTGAAGAAGAATTTGAGACTCAGGCTCAAACCCATTCGGCTTACAGACAGCAACAACCAAATCAACATTATCAACAGCAGCATTATCAACAACAACAACAACAGCAACCGATTTATGATTACAGTCAATCTGAAGAAGAACAAGAAGAACCGCCACGGCAATTATATCAAGGTCGCCAACAGCAACAGAGTAATTATTTAGCAATTAATAATAATAAGAACGTCCAAAATAATAAAAAACAATCGAGTGAAGAAGAGTCCGAAGAAGAGGAAGAAGAGCCCGACAGACTATCTGTTCTGTTAGCCAAATCCACATTTAATTGCAAGGACAAAAATTCGGGGTAAGTTTTTGAAGCTGTACAAGGAAATAGTATTCAATAAATCCTACACTTACAATAGTTATTATGCCGATGAGTCTCTGAAATGTGAAGTCTTTCACTATTGTCAAGAGAATCAACGTCACTCATGGATTTGTCCCGAAGGTTTTACCTTTCATCAGATACACTTGATTTGTATGCCTCCGTCCAGCGATAACATTTGCCAGCAATCTTCAAAATTTCACATAGTCAACGATTATCTATATAAACCTATTAACTTACAAGAGCACCAAAGTAAACCGAACGTTACGCTACGCTATTCGGAACGATACTATCCGGAAAACTATTATGATCATGAACGTTACTCGGAAGAAGATGAAATGCCAAGACCACGTGTGCAACATCAACGTCAACCGGTAAGATGTAGAAAAAAAATTGAAATTGAACGACATTGATGGATTAATCCTTTTACAGGTGCAGGTTGGATTTCCACAAAATATTCAAACGCAACACCAACGACCGTCGGCGCAACAACAACAGCAACAACAGTTACAACAACAGCAGCAACCGCAACAACATCACCAATCGCAACCAGTACGTCATCAACCACAAACAATGACACAATCACAAGCTCTACCACAAACTGCTATCTATCGCAAACCAACGGCAGGCCACAGTACAACTGCTCAGCCTCATGCTTCTCGCGTACCTACCTCCGTATTGGCTGTTGCTCCCACCCCTTATCGCCTTTTTACAGCAAATGCCCAGCTGCAGCACTTGCAACAACAGCAACAGCAAGTCTATAGAACTCCTGAAGATATTAATATATCGCTACAGCAGAGACGTCCTCAGATTTTTATTGGTAGTACCACACCGCGTTATTATGAGGACGAATATTTATATGAACGAAAGTAATTGAAAGCTAGTACTTTATCAATTGACTGTTTTACTTACGTCTAATCCTCTTCTGGACTTTTATATAAATCAACCCCAAAAAAATTTATTTATAAAAAGTACTTATGTAGCATCAAGCAGCTTGATTTGTAAACATACATTTTTCCGAATTTTTTTTTCTCAGTTTATTATTTCATATATATTAAGCATAAGCTTTAATGTTATTAATCTGACATTTGTAATCTATTGAATTTAGTCCCAAAATCAAACACATAAATAGGTAACATCATACGTACGCGTACGTTTTGCAAATGTATCCAAAACTTTACCTTTCATAAGTTTCTACTCTTTAGTAGTATATTAGTTCATATTTTTTATTAAATAAGAGAAAAATTTGTTAAATTAATAAAATAAAACTCACTTATTGTACCTCCCGCTTTTTTTCTTACCTCTAATTCGCCATAGGTAGTACATTGAAAACATTTTTAATGATATTTAGTAAAGAAGTCAACTCAAATTAAGTATGTCCTCTGGTATACTTTGTAACGAGAAAACAAAATTTAAATTAAAACAGAGCAGTGTTGCCATCAATCACCGTGTAACTTTGAGATAACCTCTTTCTACGTTAAAATTGCAACTGTGTAAAAAAAGCAGACCCAAAAGGCACACATACTTCGACATTTGCTGTCGCTTTGCAATTTACATTAGCACTGACCACAAAAAAAAGAAAAAGTACTGACACAATCTCTTTCACAGTTGTATTTTAACGTAGAAAGAGACTTTATTAAAGTTACATGATGACCCCCCTGTTTACGCGAAAGCCTATTGGTTTTTTTTAGAGATAGCCAATAGTCTACCAAAATCTAATTAGATAACACATTCTCTAACTTCCCAATAGTGTTTCTTTATAATGGTGAGAGAGAGAGAGAGCCATAAAAAATGAAAGATAAATTGAAGCTTGTTTGTTTCTTTGTTGTATAAACACAACACATATGGTGAACAATAACAAAAAGACTAAATTAAATAAAGGCCGAAGCTATACAAAATTCAAATGAAAATTTTTTTTTAAATCACTTTTCCCGAGCGTTCAAAAAGGAAGTCACACAACCAATTAGTTAAAAAATAATCAATATACTGAAGATGTAAACCTGAAATAAATGGCTTACTCCATCCGTAACGTACAACAAATGTTTGTTATACAGTCTAAATAATCAGTGTTTCAATTTCATTTCCTTTATCCACAGAAATACCATTGCTGTCGAAATCGCAACATCGAAAAGCATTTGATAAACATCAAGAAATATATGCATTTCAATCTCTCCTTTTACTTCCGTACCTATTCGTCAATCCATTTTTCCATCCAGTTTATACAACAATCTTCTTCAAAACTTGTAGCTTATGTAAAAAATTGTGGTCAAACTGTAAATCTATCAAAAAATCGTAAATAAATCGCACATCTCACTAAACATTGTTCGATTGCTTCATTATCCTCGATGATAATTGTCAGTTACTGCATATGAAATCAAACACACAAAACAGAAGAAAAACATTCAAAAAAAGATGTAGTTGAAGAAAGTACCAAAAGATTCGAGCAATAGTAAATAACACAAGTTAATCGCGGACTTTATTAGGACTCAGGCAAAGCACACACTGCGTTTTTTCTAATATGAAATAACAAACCGTTTGTTGTCAAACCGCTGACTACCTTTTGAGAAGAAGAAGAAACACGTACGACAACGTAAACAATTTTCATAATCTTAAAGATTAAGTCATTAGTGAGTAAAAGTAAATAAAAAAATGATGACCCAAGAGTTCCAAGCTGTTGTTTTGGCAGCGGGACGTGGTTCGCGTTTACCCGAGGTTCTAGGGGACACACCAAAAAGTTTATTAACGGTTGGACCTTATCCTCTATTGTGGTATCCGCTAAATTTATTGCAACAGCATGGGTTTCAAGGTAATAAAAAAGCTAATAAAAGGAAAAACAAACACAAAATAATTTCTCCATACAGAAGCTATTGTTATAATATTGGAAAATGAAAAAAGCGAAATACAGCTTGCTTTAGAGCACACACCACTGAAGCTTAAGCTGGATTTTGTTTGCATACCAAGCGAGAGTGATTTTGGGACAGCCGATAGTTTACGTTATATTCAGGATAAAATCAAAGTCGACTTTTTGGTGTTAAGCTGCGACCTTATTACAAGCGCCAATCTGTTTCCATTAATCAACATATTTCGACAGCACGACGCAACTTTGGCAATCTTACTCTTTCGGGGCGGTTTTGAACCAGATGTTACTCTACCTGGTCCCAAATCTAAACAGAGAGCAGAGCGTGACTTAATCGGTATAAATCCTGATACCAAACGTCTCCTATTTTTCGCTGCTGCCAGTGACTTTGAGGAAACTGTGAATATCAACGCTCACCTGCTACGTAAATATGAGAAAATGACTGTGTACTCACGTCTGGTGGATGGACATGTTTATGTTATGAAAAAATGGACTACCGAACTTTTGAAAAAGGTGGGGAAAGTAACTTTTAAAAACAAGCGTTACTGTATGTAAATTTTGTTTTTTCTCAGAAAGAACATTTTTCAACCTTGAAGGGTGAATTTTTACCGTACATTGTTAAAAAACAAATGGCCAAAGCAGATAAGACAAACCCGATTCCAGCTATGATTTCAGATTCTCAGTCCGAGTTGGGGTTAAACCACACAGCGGAAGACAACATCTTCAGTGTAAGCTGATTATTAAAGAAATTCAGCAACGTTTTTAAAATAAGTCTCCAATAATTTCAGTTTATACCAGATGCAAATTTAAAGCAGCAGGTCTTGAAAAGTACTCTTTACAATGATAATTTATCAAAACCTTTATACAATGGTGACCCCTTACGTTGTTATGCTATAGAGGCTGCTAAAGACACCTTAGGATTACGCGTTAATACCACTTTAAATTATTTTGCTATAAATCAAAAGGTGTGGCCTTTTTCCAATACATCTTGCATTTTATGTAACAAACTACTATTTTAGATTTCTTCCATATGGCCTTTGTTGTGTGCTGGTCAAGATCTTGCCTTGATTTCTTCGGGTGCTGTCGTTAACTCAACGCAAACTAAGGAAATATCAGCAGCCGAGAGCGCCAAATTGAGCGAAAAGACTTCCTTAAATTTCAGTGTTTTTGGTCCCAATTGTTGCATTAAATCTAAAAATATCGTGAATAAGTCCTTGATTATGGCCAATGCTATAGTTGAAGAAGGGTGAGCCCTATTTGCAAAGAATTTGTATTTAACCTTTGTTTTCATTGTTTGTTGTTTTTCAGTTGTAACATCGAAAATTGCATAATTGGTCCAAAAGCCGTAGTGAAAACGGGAGCTAAACTAAAAAATTGCTTAGTAGGCGCTAACTATATTGTAGAAGAAAATTCTATATTAAATTCTAAGCATTTGACACACGCTGATGACTTTATGGAAATTGACATTCAATAAATTCATAATCACCCATTTTTCCATTTTTTTATTTTTCATAAAATATAATATGAATGCAAATGATCAAGAGAGCGATATAAATAGTAAAATTGAAGTAATTCTTATTTGCTCTGCAGCGTTATCACTTTCATGAGATTATTTTCTAGCGGCATTTATTTGTAAAGTATTATATCTTAGTGAATGCCAGACAAGCCAAATTCTGCATGTTTGCCATTGCTATTGTTATTGCATTGTGTCTGGAGACAAATTCTATTCAAATTTGTCGTAAGCCGTAAAAATAAACAAAAGATGTCTTCAGGGGAAAATCAAATAAATGATCCAGTTAAAGAGCCTACAGCTCCCGAAAGTGAAAAAATTGTTGTGAATGATGAAGAACACTTTGCTTTTAATCCAAATATACTAGAAGTTGAAAACGCAGATCCTGAAGACTTGGAACGTATACGCGGAGATGCTATAGGCGATACTTTGTATAGTGAACGTTTCGTTTTAAATACTTTACTTAAATTAAGTAAACTAGAAAAAAATTTACAAGACGAAAAGGCAATCGAAAAGGATTTATGTACACTCTGGGATATGACATTGGATACAGATGTGATCGAATATTTGCTAAAGCAGGATGTATTAACTTTATTCGCTGAAGTTATTAAGGCCACTAATGATAAGCGCTTAACCGAAATTTTGGTTGGAATATTAGCCAATATGTGCGATCTGAAGAAAACAAGAGATGAATTATGTCTGCAAGAATCACAACTAGTGGAAGTGTTACTGGACCTATCGGGATGCCTGGATGCATTAACGTTACAGCAGCTTATGCGATTGTGGGCTGTAATATTTGTTAAAAGTCCCACCGAACATATTGAGAAATGGTATGAATTGGTCTGTAAGAATGGCCAATTTATAGAGAATATCTGTTTTATTCTGAACAATGCCATTAATCACAAGGTATTATTACAAACATTGGAAACTTTAAACGCGGTATTAGCAAAATTCGCTTTGTTGGAAAATCCGGCTAAAAGTTTTATGGAACTTTTCATAAAGTCTGAAGTTGTAAGTGCAACTATGGAAGCATTTAATGCAATTTTAACTGAAAGTGCGTCGCAGGAAAACGACTCTGAAGAACTGGAAAAAAAACAAATGAAAATAAAGCAGACTTTTTGCAATATTCACGGCATATTAACACAATACCAGCAATATTCGGAAGAAGCTTATGCGACAAACCGGGAGGATGTATTGCAATGTATGAAGAAAATTTTAAAACCATTGGCCTTGGAATCGGACATAAGAACATGGCAAACTTTTGAGTTAGAAGTTCTTGATACATTAAGTGACTTGTTAGAGGTAACTTTCTTATATTTTAGACTGGAAGAAAATGAGCAACCTATTCATATTTGGTTACAGATTCTACCTCCTTATTTTGATCCGCCTCTATCATCATACTTAATAAAAATTTGGCATAAGTCTTTGCGAACACAACAAAGCTGCGTGTCTACCGAATTCGAAGAAGAATTAAATTATAAAGATTTGTCCGATAAATGTTTGCAGCTTTTATTACTTGTTTTAACTGAAGCTAAAGAAACAGAATTACAAGAAAATCTTAAAATTGTTCAAACAGAAAAAGTCCGGTTTTTAAAATCTTTAGAAAAACTGGAAAAAAATGGTCGCCTAATTAAGGCTTATGATAAAATAAAGAATGCTCTCGAAGAGTAGAATGCATTTTACTTGATTATATCTTACACTTTCACACCTATTTACTAGTTCTTAATGGTCTTCTGTAATTCTTTTTTGCTTGCCAGGCATCATGTGTAAAGTTGTCATGTCCATCCACGAACTTTTGCCTAGAGTGACTTCATTTTTACAGTAAATTTTCAAAATCGTTTCTGCTGATTTTTCTGAATTCCATTTGAAATTTTGCTTATTTTCGTTTAAACCGGGAGTTAAATGCCGCAACGAATCGTCTAAACTTATGATGCTTACGTCGTTCTGAATGCACGCTTCTATGTTAGCATTATTCTCTATTACGTCAGATATGTTAACTACAGCTGATTCCATATTTTCTGTTCGTATGACGTTGTCACCGCACAATTCAGATAACTGTATATTCATAAGGCCACCTTTGCAATGAACCCTTAAATTGCCATGGACGCCAACTTTGTATTTTATAGAACATATTTGACAGATATTTATGTTTAAATATTTTTACGTTAAAATATCACTTACGCATGTTCAACTTTCCTTTTTGATTTACCGCTACCTCCGTATGTTTATGTATGTTTTTTAGAAATAAAGAACCGCTGCTAGTTTCGAATTTTGAGAATTCCACATAACTACAGTTGGTATTAATATTACCTTCTACAGTCTTACAAGTACAACGATCTCCTTGCAATTTATCCAACGTGATATTCTGGAATTTTATTATTATTGACTTTGGTTTGCCAACTTTTTAATATTTACCCCTTTGCCGTTGGTTTCTATCAGAGTTTCTTTGCCCAACAGCAGACCTAAGCAACTGATGTTTTCGCCTTCACTCTCTAAGTGTATAAATTCGGCTCGAACATCTCGTACGTTTATAAATTTATTAGCTTTTACTCTAACTGCTCTGCCAAATATATTTTTAACACTAGCGCCGTGCCGCGAATCAACGGTTACAGCTGCTCTTATTGGTACAGCCAATTCACAATGAAAATCACTCTCAGGCGCTATCTTTTTAATGACCACTTCAACTTGTTTCTCGTCATCGCTGATTTTAACATCCATTGAAGCTGTACAATTCCTAAGAGGCCCACCATGCAGTTCACTTATGAATGCATTACCATCAGGAAAAGCGTGGACATCAGCAGATCTAATTTTTGTGTAAATATCTGATAAAACAATAATATGAGCTTGCGGATCGATGAATCTTAAAGTTTCTTGATGTATTTGATTCATGGTGGGTGGAAATTTTTTTGAAGCATAAAAACGTTTGATGATTGTTAAATATTGAAATAAAGGCGCTGTTTGACGTAAAATTATCATAGCTTTCGACAATTTCAACAGCGATAAGTACAAATCAATAAATATTTCTAATTATAAGGTTATGATTGAATTTTGTCAGCTGTTATTTGTTGACGCGACATCTGGCCAAGGTTACCTTTCCACTCTTAATAAACAAAGTACTAACGCCAAGTGGAAATAAAATAAGCACTTGATATTTTGCATACAAGTTGCAATGTCGGTTTTGCTAAGCGAGCAACGCCTGCTTTCTTACTTGTTGTTGAACTTCATGATACCTATTGACAGCTACTGAATGATACATACCTCTTTTCTATTATACTAAATCCTTAATTCTGAAGCTCGTTTCTTGTGTGCTGGTGAGTTAATTTATAATTATTATTATTGCTATATTATTGTTACGTCTACAGTACTTGTCATTGCTACGATGTATTTTATCATATCACATGTTTACCATAGCAATATTTTACTTGTAAACTATATCATGTGAACTTTGTTTTTGTAAAACATACGATTGTTCAAAAACACCTCCTTTTATAACGGGTTTTGCACATAATTCGATAGTTTCCAGATCTACCTTAATTGATTACTATGATTCTGAAATGTGGGTAAAAAAAGGGTGCATTGGCAACCCTAACTATTCTGTCAACGTATATCAATCGACATATCAAAACAGACCAGTGTTGAATGATTTGAAATCAGCAGAAGATTAAATTCAATTCCAAGCCAAGAAAGAAATACATCAAAAGATACGTACAAATAATAATAAGTAATCACAGATTATTTAAGCACTGCCGCTATTAAAAATAATGTCATTTGATACAATACCTAAGGATTTACGAGGCTTGAGAGCGTGTCTGGTGTGTTCTTTAGTAAAAGTGAGTTATATGCATAAGCAAGAATTTTATTTATAATATATTTCGTTTTTAGACTTTCGATCAATTTGAATATGATGGTTGTGAAAATTGCGACGACTTTTTGCGCATGAAAAATAACAAAGATAACGTTTATGATCATACTAGCAATAATTTTGACGGAATTATTGCCTTAATGAGTCCAGAAGATTCTTGGGTAGCTAAGTGGCAAAGAATAGGTAGGTTCGAGGATTCCATTCTAATAAATAACCAATATTTGTACTAAATATTTCCAGGCCGCTTTACGAGGGGAATTTACGCCATATCAGTATCAGGAAATCTACCGCAAGCTACTTTAAGAGAAATGAAGAGTCGTGGAATTCCTTATAGACCCAGAGATACTAGTCAGCGTTAAATTGCATGCACTTTTCAGCAGCATTAGTATGAATTTACTCACTATTCACTAAGTTTCTTGCATGTCTTTATTAAATAATAAAATAAAATTAAACTTTTTTTCTATGTATATAAAGTAAATGTCATTTGTCATTATAAAAATATTACGTTTCTAAAAATTAAGTGGAAAAATTGTAGGTTTCACAAATAACTAATCGTTTTACAACTTTTCTATGAATAAACCGTCACCACCAGCTGTAGTAGAATGCACTCCAAAACCCGCAGCTTCTAGCTCTTCTTTTAACTTCCAGAATACTTCATTTTTAGCGTAATTATCTGGCAACAGGACTATAACGTAGCCACCTGCTCCAGCACCAGTTATTTTACTAAAAAATCCCCGTTTGTAGGCAATACTAAAAATTTGCTCTAACTTAGGATGGCTAACACCAATTGCTTTCAATAAATCATTATTTATTTGAAATAGACGTTCCAATTTCTCGAATTTTTCACCATCATCTTTGCTATTGCCGAATATCTCATACAATGGTATAGCTTCTGTAACAAGGGCTTCAATAGCATCCCAAATAGCATTAATTAGTTCAGGAAATGATTCGCTTAAGTGCCGAACTTTAGCTACTATATCAGCGGTGCTACGTTTTACTTTGCTATCTACCAGCAGTATGTTTAAAGGACGTACGATATTAAGAGTTTGAAATCCTTGTCCTTTAACAAAACGTAACATGCCACCATAGCTGCAGATAGTGTTATCAACACCTGATGGTGAACCGTGAATAATACGTTCCGATTCAAATGCCCAGTTAGATATCATTGCCAAATTCTGCGGATCTCGATAGTTAGATAGATCGAAGTGCTGAGCATATAAAAGAAAAGCTGCTGCCAAAGCCACGCCATATGATGCAGAACTTCCCAGACCGGACCCTATATTGAGTTCAGTGTCTATGCGTAGTGTAAAACCATTCGTTATTTTGAAGCGTTCTACAGGTGATGACAGCACGGCTCCCGCTAGTAAATAGTAAATTGATATAAACGATTTTTGAATTTGTTGTTTTTTTGGTGTGTTATTGTTTTCGAGTTGTTCTTCTTGCTGTTTTGCCAGTTCAACGCGCACTTCTTCCAACAACTGAACAGTGTTATTAAACCTTTCTGTAGGATATTTCGCACGAAACTTGCTCAAAAATTCATTAAAAGTTTTCACCTCCACACTGAAGTTATTATTAAGCGCCTCCAAGTGAACAGAAATTAATGCTTTATTTTCATCCATAGAAAACTGTAAAGTTGTAGCCAACCCTACGACAGCGGCCAAAGCGGGTTTATGATAAACGACTGCATGTTCTCCATGCAATATAATTTTACCTGGTGCTCTAACTTGAAAGTTAAACATAACGAATTATGTAATTTTTGTTCTCGCAGCCGCCCGATTTTATCTATGTTTTGCAATTCAAATTAACAGTAATTAGAAAACACCGTGTATTTGCACTCATAGGCAATATCAGATAAATGTTTTAGAAATCGTATGAAATTGAATTCACTGCAAATTTTAATTTATTCTTATAACAGATAAAGCTGCCTTTGCACGACTAAAAACTACGTTTTAAGTGAAAATATTTAACAGAGATCTTTGAAACGGGTTGTAAGCTAAATGAACTATTGGTAAATTGTAAGTGGCTACGACTTTGTTAACTTACTTTCACTTTCTGTTAGAGAGAGTATAACTTAACTTGATAGCGAGTGAGTATGTGCAGAGATTTTGTTATTAACTCTAGTTTGTGGCAACAAAACTGGTTTCACTATCTCTCCTTGCCTTTCCACCTACCAAAATTGATTTTATTGTTGTTTTTGTTCTTGTAATTTCTCCCACTCTTCGACAGTATAAAGTTTTTGTGTGAATGCGTGAATCTCTTTAAGTTCTTCCGCCAATACCGTGTTAACCAAGCGATGTTTTTGCAATAACGTTTTGCCTTTGAATTTATCCGATACAATAATTACATTAAATTTTCCGCCGCATCCATCAGATTCATCTACTGCATGTACATACTTCGATTCAAGTTGTTCTGTGAGTTTCTTTTCCAAATAGCTGGACGTGTACTTGCTCATGTTTTGTAGTTGCTCTCTGTCTTTTATTACTTGGTGATCTTTTTACTCTTTGTGCAGGCTTATTGATGGCGTACAATTTTAGATTATTTTTATTATTTTAGAATATATATTTGAAATATGCACATGATAACTTTTTCTCCACAATTCAACTTCTGTGTAGGGTAGCCATTCCTAATTTTGATTAAGAAAAGCAGGACCAAAATGTTAACTTAAATAAATTTAACTGGTGTTGTTGACAGTAATATAAAAACGTTTCAAAATTTTGTTTTGTTTATTTACGATATCTGAAATAGAAACGATTGAAAAATGAAATAGAAATGATTGAACAGCGTGTTTTGTGTTTCAATAAATTTACAAGAATAATCAAAAGAGAATAGAAATATAGGGATGATAAAATAGTTGCTACAAGGTTTGATTTTAGAGAATTAAAAATTTTAATATGTTTATTGTATTCGACTGACGAAACAAATGTTATTTAAACATGTATGCTTATTATTTAAAACATGTATGTTTTGAAAACTGAAAATTGGAAATAGCGTTAATAATGGAGATGTTTTAAAATTGATGAGATGGTAGCCATTATAGGTATTATCAAAGCCAAATGATTACTTTACGCTGAGATATTCACTTTTTGTTTCCTGGCCTATTAACTTCGGTTTGTCGTAAGTAAGATACTCTGTTATTATTGTTTGACATTACAAATAATCTGATTCAAGTCTGTATATATTTATGTGTAGATTAACTAGGCGTATTTTCCAAATAAAAGGACAAGAATAGGGGATTTGCTTTACCAATGGAAATGGATCAATGTATAGCGAAAAGCCTTCTTAATAATGGCGCTGTGCTAATTATAACAGGTGTGCCAATAAGAACTTTATTCGGTATAGATTTGTCTACTTATGCAATAGCGGATAACTTTCGAGGTGTTAAAATGATACCTCCAGGATTTCATTACGTTTGGTGTGCAGCTACTGGACCTTATGGTGATTCAGCTCCAAGAGTAGGATTTGCTCACTACTTTAAGGCTCGAGAAATTTTGGTAAAAGAATGGGATACTAGTAGAGAGGAGTTAAGAGAAAGACAAATCGTTGATCCGCAATTGGAGAAGCAGCGTATTCGCGAGCATCTAAAGGATTTAGATAGATTTTTAGCTCCATACGATTTGCATTCCTTAAAGGATTGGGTTAAGCTAACATCTACCATTAGCGAAGAGGTTTTGAACAAATGCAACCCATCTTTGGGGACAATACGAACAAACGTTGAGTTGGAGTCGTGTCCAGATTCTGAAAGACCGCGAGGTTCTTTAAATGAAAGTTATTCAATTATGAAATTAAAATTTGTGAATGATGAAAATGATTTATTGCCCAAATTAAAACCAGTTGATGGCACGGCACCGCGATTTAGCACTGTACCAGATAGAGTGCCTAAAAACTGTTTACCGCCAGATATCTCCCGGCATTCCATAGATTGCATTGAAGCTTGCGACGAATTATTAAAATCTTACGCCAATTCGCTTGATTTAATTCAAGAAATCCAGCTATCATTTGCATTTTTCATAATCGGCTTCTCCACGGAATCTTTGCTGTTTTGGCGTAAAATATTAAATTTATTGTCACATTCAGAAGAGGCAACTGGAAAATACCGCTCGATTTATGGGGAATACTGCAAAGTATTGGTTTTTCAATTGCCGCACTTACCAGAAGAACTTTCATTACCCACAGAACGTAACCCAGTTTATAAAGATGTGCGTTCGTTATTGTACAACTTGAAAAGAGGAGAATTAGAAAATAGCGCTAATCTTCTAATAAAAAGTCTTGAGAAATCGATTAATTGGAAATTTGATAGTTTAATAGAAGATCCGGAAGATATGCCAGTAGTAGTAGAATTGAACGAAACAATAGAATAATACTTATTTAGTTTTACTTTTTAATGCTGTATTAAAGAATTGCTTAAAAAAGAAAAGTTATACCTAGAATTTCTTAAAGCGAATCAAAAGATTATACGCGATATGTGATAGAAAATAAAAAGCAACAAAGAATTATGTTAGTCTCTGAGTTTTTCAATAAATTTGTACTTAAAAGTGAAATGTGTTCAATATTTTATATACGTATGTACATTAAAAGTACAACTAGTAAGAACCAAAGAGTATTCATAGTCTGTTTTTTGTTTGCGAAAACGGATCTTTTTGCATGCAAAGGTGCATGGGTTGGGGAAAAATAATCATTTATACAAAAGTATTGTAGAAAGCACACTTCTATTACGTCCAAAGAGAAAAACGAGGTCTTCAGATACTTCTTAAATATTATGTATTTTTCGCTTTCTTTTTATACATAACATCTATCATTTTTCCATCCATCAACATCCATCGTTTTTCTTTCCGATCAAGGAAATGAGTGAAATAATTTTCGTATTTTATGTATATGAAAATATTCGTTGGATAAAAAATATACTGCGTTCGATTCAAACAAGGAAAAAAAATCGTTGGTCTTTAAATATATTTTTTATATTAGAAGTTTGCTTGGGCATAAATAAGCATCGCTATTTATAAACTGTATTCCTGATCTTCGCTTTATCGAAGCACGCAATTTGTTTAGATCAGTCTATACAAATAGGTTCAATTTCAGTGATTTATTGCATAGTTGTAATTCCCATTAATTAAATAATTGCAAAAAGTGGTATTGAAATCCTTCAGTAAATACGGGCGGGTATAATGTTATTTAACAATAAATAAACTATATTCATAAATTATATTCATATAAAAATAAATTATATTCGGCTAAAACCGAGTTCTTGAGTACCACTTGCTTATTTTTTTAAGGTAAATGCACTTTGACTTCGAAAATTCATTTTATCGGCAAATCATAACAGCATATACACGACATACAAGCTAACAGAAAGGGAATTATGTGTGGTTACAACATAACTTCAAGCAACCCATCATATATAATCAAAAAACATAAAACTTAACACGACAGAGGAGAATTTCACAAATAACATAGGTTTGGAATGATTATTATACAAAAAATTTTTAATTGAAATTTTTATAGGCAGGATTTAAAAATATTAGATGTTCTTTCAAGACAAATTTCTGATCTGAAATCGTCATTGCACAGCGAGTGGACATCTATACCCGTCAGGCATATGCGAGGCCCCTAAATAAACATCAAAAAATATTCGTTTTAAACCATACCCAGGTACAATAAAATGCACAGAAATTAAGGTAAATCATGAAGATCATGCAAAGTGTATAATGCTTCAGTGCGGTCATAAACTAATTTGGTGTTATTCAACATTTCTGGCAAAACTTCAATGGCCCTTGCCACATTGCAGCAAACTCGTTTTAAAAGTTCACCTTGTGTCGGCAAAGCATACATAGCAACCAAAGCACCTTTCCGTATGACCCAAGGATGATGTTTAGCTAAAGTCATTTCGTAAGCCAATTTGCAGCAAGTGTGCGTTTTATCACATTCTGCCAAGCTTGCTAAGCGACTCAAGAATTCGTAAATGAATTCTATAATACATGAAAAAAACGTTATAAGCATTTTCTTACACCTATATATCAAGCGAACCTAAGCCTCTGTGTAAACGTAATAAAGTACGGCTACCGGATATATATTTCGCATCCTCCAGAAGATTATTTTCCTTCTCATAAGTCATCATCGTTTTAACCGTTATAAATTTTCTAGCCTTTTCTGCATCGGTTTCATTTCTGAAATCATATAAAATATCAATTTTGGAGCGCACATCACTGCTAACGAAACTGAAAACCGTGCCCATCAAATTAAAAAACCTGAAATCATACGTTTACTATTAACACGGGAGCCGAAGGAAAAAAAACTGCATAGCTAGTAATTACTTATTAATTTCCTCATAAGCTTTTAGATATTCATCTAATAACACATCATCATCATCATGTAAACTTTCTTGAAATATTTGTTTTACTTTTTCAATATCAAAACGCTCCAATGCAGCCATTTTGCGTTTCTATGTTACTTCTGTCTCTAATACCTTTAATTAATTTTAATAATAAACTGACTAATTAATTTATTACTTTACAATTGAGAAATAATACTTTATTTATATTTAATAGATAACTATACTCTTCATGAGATTAAGGCGTTGAATTTAGAAAACACAGAATGGTTGATGTGACAATTATTGCTTCTCAGCAGTCAGATAATTTATATACAGTTTAGTGTTGCTTCTGCCGCATTCCATACAAGAATTTGGCAAAAACGATGTAGAGTTCATACAGAATTAGTATTCCTAACTTGGCTTCACTTTGGCAAATCGTATGGTTTCTTTCATATAAAAACAACAATAAGTAAAGACAATATAAAAAAAATTCTTGGCAAACAAAAAATATAGTTACTAAATAAATTTCTAATACAAATATTTATAGCTTTTTTTTATTTCACTATTTTTTACTAAGACAAATTTCTCTCTATATCGTCAGAGTTTTCTTGACATCATTTACGCAGATATATAGAGCAGACTTTTACTTTTTTCATTTTACAAAATTCCCGTAAATTTATTATCTGTGAATTATTTTTGTTTCTAAAATACAATAAATGAAACAATAAAGAATTAAATATAAATACGTTTTAAATTAAATAAAATTTTCATATCGGCACAAAAACGTTGTTCAGGTCCCTCATACAAAGCCCAATTATGATCTAGTGGCGTACGGTCATTGTGAAGAGTGAGATGTGCAGCTTGGTCACCTTCATGATTCGTGCCAGTTAAAGCGACCGAAGACAGAAGATCAAAGGAAATTTTGTTATCGGGTTTGGGATAGACGATTTGTGGGCATTGACTAGCTAATTTCAAAGATTGATTGTCCAAGGTTCACGGCCACCCAAGAATATTGAGATACCACTCAACATCATACAATCCCAATGGAAAGACGGCCGCACGTTGTGTACTTTATATAAGTCTTTCCATATGAATGAATTTTTAATCCTAAATAAACAATTAAAGGAATTTTTGTAGTGTTCATTTCTTAGATTAATAATCTGTCTTACGTTTTTCAATATCGAAAATAAAGTTTAGCTTTAGGTTAACGGTGCTCGTTAACAAACTACTTTTAACAAGCTAAAGGAAGAAGAATCGTTATATATAGAACTGACACAATTTAATATAGCATCGCCTTGTTCTGTGAATTCTATATAGAATGCCACAAAACTATAATTAGTAGCATCTAATTTAAAATATATACACAGATTAATAAACACCAAACGAAAAGAGGAAAATGATGCGGGATATTGATAGAAGAATACTATCTCTAAGCGAATCTTATGAAACATTAGAATAAATAAATGAAGTTTTCATATCGTTGTTGAAACGTAATGTCCAGAATAAAAATTGCAACTAATTCTTATTTATATATGAACTTTTGAGACTTGGAGATGAATCCTTGGATATGTGAAATATCGAATTATTTTAAACTATTAAAAATAAGGCGGAGATTGTAGATTGTAAAATTTGTTGCTTATTCCCCAGTATTATTGAAAAAATTAGGAAACCTTTATAGAAATAGTATTCTTTTTAGCCTTCAAATTTCGATTAAGCAATAGTCCTCACAAGCTTAGGAATCATTCCGTCAAGCAAACAAATGCGATGTTATTCAAACTGAGAAATGTTGTTTTGCGATTTAGCTTTTCAATGAACGAGTATTATGGAAACTAGTTTCGTTACACTTACACTAAACCGATTTTTGTTTGGTTGGATTACTTGCTGTTTCTGTTTTTGGAATCTTCTGAAAGACTAATTGTTACAAATTGGTCACAATATTTTAAAGCCATTTTTAGTCCAATAATACCGGTCTGTGTTTTCAATTCAAAACTTGAATTCGCCATACTCTCGACAATTTTCGACTTTGTTTTGGTCATCGATATAAATAAAACTCAACACTTTAACTCTTTCAGAAATTTGTTGATTATTTGAGAATGTAGATTGTATTTCTCCGCGATTTTTTCGATTGTTTTTATCGTATATCATGACAACACTTATTAGACTATGTGAGCATAAAAATCAAATACAATATATGTTACACTACATAAATCGTGGTATTGTTGCTATATAGCTCGAAAGCAGTATATTGTTATATGCAACGTGGTCCGTTGGTATTCCGTTAAATAAGAGTAAAGTGTAGATTTTTATTATTGTAAATAAAAAATCTATTTGGTTCTTCCGTTTTTAGTTTGTGTGATTGTGTGATATATATTAACCATTGAAACTTGTTGAACCCTTTGAATATCAAATTTTAAATAAAAAAAAATTATTGTTAATTTGTTAGCGAATGCGATTTCATAAAACAATAATTTGAAGAAACTACATTATGTTGCTTTAAATAAGATTATGTTTACCTGAATAACAATAATACAAATGCATTTTAAAATGCACACATTCGCATACACATTTAAAATATTGGCTCCCTTGCATACCGTTGAGCGCCATCTTTAATTATTATGTGTAGCATTCATTTCAAAAACTTAACGAAACCAACGTACTCGTACAGAAGCTAAACAAAAATTCAAATCATTCGCTAGGCAACGGTTGACGTGCATAGACCTATTTTAACTAACTGAACGGGTAGTAGAGTGCGAATAGTTCGGGCGCGAATATATTTTCTCTGCGTATGTGTGCGTGTTTGTACAGAGAAACGATAAAGTAAGGTGTTTGTTTGAGCTTAAGCAGAGAAAAAGAAGAAACCAGGCTTAAAGCATAAAGGCAAAAAAAAGAAGAAAAACAAAAGAATATAAACTGAAAAAAAGTCAAGAAAAGAGAAGTTTCAAGTGTGTTGTGTGACTCAATGATATTATTTAAGAAAATTAAATGATCTTTTCTGGATGTGAGACGGAGAGCAAAGATCTCTGTTAAAAAAAAAAATAACTAACTTCTTACGAGCTTTTTTTTTGTATTGAGAATCTCCAGACATTCATCGACCATATCTGTATTTGACGAAAGGAAGAAAGTCAGAGTATTATACGGTGTGCATAGTCGATGAGAAAGCGTTTTAAGATCAAGTTGTGTGACTTTATAAGAATAAAGTTTAATTCTTCATACCTATACATACAGATGTACGGAAGATGTCTTTATTAATTTATATTATTAAACTAATTTAAAAGACGCCAAGTTTAAAAAAGTGAAACAGAAAAGAACAAATAATAAAAATAACAACATTTTCAAAAAATTCAATTGGCGAAAACTATAAGCTTAGGGTGTGGTGCAATTTATATACATACATACATACACACACACACACATATATATATATATATATATATATATATATTTATATACATACACTTATATATATATATAAATATAACATACGTAAATATGTATATATATATATATATAAATATAAATACATGAATATAGGATAATTTTTTTTCATCTTTAGATCTCTGGATTCCTACGATATGAAATAGTGTCTATTGATTATTAGTGCGTCTCTATTAATTATTAAAGCAAAAAAAAAAAATCCAAAAGGCTCTGCAAATACGTTCAATTTTCCCTAAATAATTACAATTAATTGAAACAGCAGATCATTTAACAGTACAAACATGAATGGATTCATTAGTAGCAATACAAAATTTTGGTATACCGCGTGTATCCTGTTATTGACCTTATTGGCTAACAAAAGTACACATGCGCAGCGAACACCTACAATATCGTATATATCACAAGAGCAAATTAAGGATATCGGCGGCACTGTAGAATTCGAATGTTCCGTACAATATGCCAAAGATTATTCTGTTCAGTGGACCAAAACCGATGGTGAACCTGTTTTCTTATCATCTGGCTCGACATTAGTTATCAGAGATTCGCGCTTTGCATTACGTTATGAACCGAGCGCTTCCACGTATAGACTGCAAATTAAGGACATTCAGGAGACTGACGCTGGTACTTACACATGCCAAGTGGTTATATCAGTAGTAAATAAAGTTAGTGCCAATGTAAAATTATCTGTACGTCGTCCTCCTGTAATCTCTGATAATTCGACGCAATCATTGGTCGCTAGCGAAGGCAGTGAAGTACAAATGGAATGTTATGCTAGCGGTTATCCCACGCCAACAGTTACTTGGCGTCGTGAGAATAACGCCATTTTACCAACAGGTAATTACATATAAATAGATAGCATTTTCATGAATATTTATTCAAGTGCATACATAACTTAACAACTCAACCAACCACCACAGTTCCAAACGAACCAGCAAAGGGCTTATGATAAGTTTCCTTCTTTTAGTGCGTTTTTTTTTAAAATAAATAATAGGAAATATTTTACATGTGTACACTTTTAATGTGCATAAGTATTTGTTGAGTCACCCACTGTGACCAAACTAAAAAAATAACAGTCATATAATCCAACCAAGCAGAAAAAAAAAGAAAAGAAAAACGAGAGGCTAAACAAGTTTCGTGACTCCCGCTTATTCTCATTTTCTGCGTTTACCTTTTCTCGTCTCTTTCTTTGTTGCAGCAAACCTGAATATTCGCTACAAACTTGGCTTACATTCAATTATTTGTTATTGATTGCGCACAAAACAAAGACAAGTGAGAAAATTACAAAGCGAGGGCTTAAAACGACGCCTAAGCACCCATCATGCTTAACGAAAATAATCATTAGACTCAATTAGATTAGAAAACAACAATTTGATTGAGTTTTCGAGTTCCAAAAAGCGCAATAAATGAATGACAAAAGGAAAAAGAAAAGAAATTATTTGATTCCTTTAAGTGCTACTTAAAAATTTTCTTCTTAACATTTATTATCTTGTAGAAATAAAGTCTTCAAGGAGGGATGATTACATTTCAGTTGATTTTATTCGAGAATTTAATTCGATTTACTTGGACTTGGTTCTACTTATCTTGTGATCATGCCAAACATATTTCTAAAAAACATAACCGAAAGCGATTTGAACATAGTTTTGTTGATTTTGACATTCCTTGTTGTACAATAACGACTTAAATGTAACCACAAATGTCGATTTTATGTGGTGGTTTTACAAAGAATTTGCTAACTTCATCAATCTAATTGCCAACAGAGATATTGACGAATGTTATATTTTGATTGAAATTAAACCAATTCTTCTTTTTAGTAGGGGAAATTTTGCGTAGTTTGGAAAGATTATTTCAAATATTTCGGAAACTCTTGTTTCCAAACCGCTTGCTTGAGTTATTTGATCCTATTTTTTTTTTTTTTTGCAAAATATTCCCTAAATTGTTCCCAATATGTTCGTCAGATTGAATAGATGCTCTCTACCAGATTTTATATTTTCGTTACCTTTACATATAAATGCGAAAATCTTGCTTTACGTTTAACATTATCCGTAGTAAGCGAAAATATCAATTTTTTAAAAAAACATCTATAAATATCAGGCCCTAGTTTCCGCTGAGAAAGTAAAAACAAGTTTACCAATGCTTCATAAAATTTATTTGTATGCTATGTATGCTCTGTAAGATAAACTTAAAAAAAATCTAGACCTAATAAGTCTAATTACATCGCACAATACTTTTTGTGTTAATTAAGCGAAGAAAAATATTAGCAATAATTTTATGATAAAATTGGCTGAATATTAATATATGTTTCGGAGAATCTAATACTAATGTCAAAAACTAATCAATAATGTTAGCGTAACTTTACTCTTTACTTTTTATTCCTTCATTTGTTTTCAAACAATTAACTAATAAAAAATGTACTCGCGACTAATTGAAGAAATTTTTAGTTACTCTCTGTTTACTATGATTTTCTAATGGAGACTTGAATTGTTCGTTACGAGAAAATTACGAATAAATCATGGACCGAGCCTTATAGCATAGCTTTGGAAGGGGCTTTGCAATAAGAAATTTTAGATTTTTTTAAAAATTGATTGTTAAGCATAACTACCTAGAAAACTGGGTAGTGCTTTAGGTTTTAGTTCTAAGATCCAGAGTTTCCAAATCTATGAAATTGATGAGGCTTACAAAGTTAATTATTTACATTAAGGTCAGCGCCGGCGGAAATTAAAATGGAGAAATAGAGACCAAACAAAACCGTACATGGTCGGTTGCCAAAAAAAGAGAACATGTTAAGTAATGTCGTGCAAATTTGAGACCAATTATCTGAAGTCGCCCGTTTATTGAAAAATGAAGTATTGCTTAAGTTTTCTTAGTTCAGCAGCCATCATTCATCATCCGTAGATATATTCAGCAAGCGAAAATAAGGTAAAATGTGAGAAAAGACGAAAATTTCTATAAAATTTTATCGATAACTTACATTGGTTATGCAACATATATATAGATTCATTAATTTTGCAGAGAGATTTGGATCGAATTTGTTTTGAATATGTAGTTTGGACTATTCCATTATTTGTGAAATACAATATCATTCAATTGTCTTCTAAATGCCCTGTGTCTTATAGGACTGAATCCTTTCGAAGCCATTTTCGATGACTTGTCTACACATAGCGGGGAATAGTTCGGTCATAACTTGATGTATGTTCGTTTTCGTTAAAAGTTTGAGAACTGTTCGCATACATTCGATCCTTCAAGTAGCCCCAAAAAAAAGTCCAGCGGTGAAAAGTTGCACGTTCTTGGTGATTTCACCAAAACGTGAAATTGAACGTCAGGAAAATTTATCACGCAACAGGGCCAAAACAGATAGTTTTGCTTGGCTCATTGCATCGTCCCACGTAACCACGTATTTTCAAAATTCGCATCTTCAATTTCATGTAGAAAAAAAATTAATAATTAATAATGCTGTGCTCGCCGTGTAAGGATTAAAGTTGATTCCTCTTCGAAACTTCCAGCAAAAGCGCCAAGATTTTCGGTCGAGCGTGCATTTTGATCTGTTATAGATTCAGTTTCTTCAAAATTCTTTACAGTTTTGCCTATAGTGCGGTGAAATGGACGATTACGTGGGATATAATCTACCATAGAATCATCACTTTTGTAGCGAGTGTTTCCAATTTAACGAGTTCAGCAGTTGTCAAACGATCCATATTATAAAATGGCAAATATTTTACTAAACGCATCGTACCCCAAATGAAGGTTCTGTTTTAAATAAGTTATTGAAATAAGGTTGCCAAAGCCGTCCCAAGAAATTGATAATTCCCTACTAAAGGCCTAAATATCGGGTACGAAAATGGTAACTTTGTGGTCTATTGTTTCCATCTTTCATTAAGAGATGTAAAATTTTATATGTATTTGTTTTTGTTCAAATTTTTTTTTCTTTTGATTTAAAGGGGATTTAGTTTTTTTGTTGTATTTCTCGTTGTTTTTTCCTCTAACGATAGAGCAGTTTTTCATCGAGTAACTGTTATTTCTATTCGATACCCTTATCTGTATAGAAGCAAATTTTTAAAACTCGTTCATAGCATTTTTTTTTCTCTCATTATTTCCCCCACTAAATAGCGCTGATTACGGTAGTGGTAAAAAATGTAAAGTATTTTTTCAATATTGTGCGTGATTTGCTTAAAACAGCGTAAAATATGCCGTATAAACAAATTTCAATTTTAAGTGAAATTGATTCTAAAGAATTTTTGCAACACCCTCAACTTTATGTTATATGCTAATGTGTTTGAATGACTGGCTGAATGCTAAATGAATTTTAAAAAGGGCTTCGGCCACTATCCTCACACTGCACGCTGCATACATAATGTCTAATATTTATGCAAGACTGACGATAAGAGTACTTTCGAAAATTGCTTATTAGATGTGCTAAAAAGAAATTTAATTAAATTATACTTTTTTTTTTTTTAACACTTGTGCTATATACATATGCATGTATGGATTAACACCAAAAATGAAAATCATTGAGCTAAATAATAATAAAAATAATAACAAAATTTTGCATTAAGTTTGATAAGGCAGAAAGAGAGAGAGAGAGAGAGGGAGAAGAAGAGAGAGAGATAGTTACTTAAAAATGTATCACATGTAACTATTAAATTTATTCATACGTGCCAAAATATCAAAACACAATTTACAATAACAATTGATGTGATTTTATTTAATATTTTTCCAACCACTTAACCTTGTGTTGGGGATCCTGCAAAACACTGAATATGATATTTATTCATGTATTCATCATAAACTCTTGTATTTATTTTTTTTTTAGAGGACTTAACTGATAAATGACTCTGCAAACATTTACATTTTCCATAGCGACAACACTGTTCAACAGCGAAGAATTACACTATATTCCTATGTTTGTTTCTATTAAGCAAACGAAAAAGTAGTGAGGCATCATCAAATCAAAATTTATTCATTTAAATGGCTCTTTCAAACTTCCTAGTTACAAACACTAGCTAAGAAAATCCTCATTAGTTACAAAAGAAACTTGATTTGTAAGGATGCGTTTAATACCAAATTTTCTATTTATTGTTATAATTTTTGTTTTTTCGATTCGCATCCATAAGGCGGCTAGTTCTTTGAAAGTTAGTGCCTCAACGTCCATGAACGATTTAAATTTTAAGATTTAAAATTTATTTAGAATTTCAATGGGAGGCTAACTATGTAACTATTAATGTGCTGTTAAGTGCTGAGAATTTGAATTTTTAAAAACAGTTTTGTTTCTTGCTAAAGTCTATCTTAGTTCGTAGGCTCGAGGATTGACGATTTCTTCCCTTAAAGGATTTCTATTCAAGATTTTTTGAAGCGAAGAAAAAAAATTGTTTTTGTACGGAATAAATTTTTTATGTGACAACGGTAGAATGTGGACGACACTGCCGAAGTGTATTCCAATACTGGTCATACCAAAGTCATATAGTTTTTTTGTAATATACCGATCTTCAAATTCCCACGATTCCCGTTTAACGAAACCAAGTATTGATCGAGCTTTATTAATAGGGAATTTGAACGCGAGCTTCGTTTCGAGTAATACCCCAAGATTAGGAACTGTCCTCTATGTTTTCAAGTTTACGTGATTCAATGGAATATTCAGTCTTCAGCAAACTGCTTTGAGAGAATGATATTTTTTTACATTTACTTAAATTTAGCGTTGAAAAGTTAGTTGAAGACCATTTTGTCATGCTACTTATGTTTGATTGAACTTTAATAGCATCCGTTTCTGTGTTCTTCTAACCTATCCTTCTAAAAAAAGTCTTTAGTTTTTATTTTTTAATTTCAACAGACGGAGATATAGATAGATCGGCAGACATATGTAAATGGAATTTATTCTTTATCCTGATCAAAAATATATATCTCAGTAAAATTGAGCACTTATTACAAAAAAATTTGGTCCAATTGGTATATTGTGGCGCGCGGTCCACTTTTTCATAAGTAGTCTTTTGAGACTGATCCACTTCTTAGGTAACTTCAAATAAAATATACTTCTGATTGAGATTCGAACCAAATTTTTTTTTCGATATATTGTTTGAACCCTTTCATTATTTGCGGTATACAACATCATTCAAATATCCGCCAGGGACATCTTACGGGACTCGATTATTTTGAGATAATTTTCGATGGCTTGTTAGCACTTAGCAAGCAACAGCTCTTTGATAACTTGACGGATGTCCATTTTCAAAGCGTCAAAAGTTTGAGAATTGTTCGCATAAACTCGATCCTTTGAATGACCACAAAAAGTGACCAAAAAAGTCGAGCGGTAAGAAATCGAACGCTCTTGGTGGCTAATTCGCATCACCAAAGCTTGAAACTATACGTCCGGGAAATATTTGGCGTAATAATGCAAAAACAAGGCATGTTGTGTGACATGTAGCAGCAACCTGTGGAAACTGCAAGCTGGATCTTTTTCGACAGTGTCATTAACAACATCAGTATATTCGGTCATGACTGCTTTACAATGATGTGTGGGCTTTAGCAAATCTGTAACAGATCCACAGTTTCTTCAAACTTCTTAGCAGTTTTTCCTTTGGTTCTTTCAGATGGACGATTAAGTTGATCATGCATGTAACGTACAATTTTTCAGTAAGTTTTTATTCTTTTAATGCTCTTAGCGGTTGTCAAACGATCCGTATTGTAAAATGGCAAACATTATACTAAAAGTATGATATAATATATACAAATGTTGAGATAAGAATTTCAAAAACCTCTACTTTTTATTGAGTTTTAGAAAGACTTGTTGAAGAGATGAGTATAAATGAAACACTGAGTTTCTGCATGGATTTGTATCTTACCCTATTGGAAGTGTCAAGCTGTATATCAAACTGCCGCGTTATTACCATCATCTCTATTTCAATATTCGTTGAAAATTCGAGTTTTCTTTTTATTTTTATTGTTATAAACAATGACATTTCCGAACAATTTGTTTTTCTTAAACCTAACATCAACTTCCTGTTTATAAAAAAGGCGAGGCAAAGTTACTAACTTTTTCAATACTTTTTATACACAAACTTTATCCAAACTTGGCAGACAAAGTGACGAACAGTCAAATAGGCGGAGCTACTTGCTTTTTTGCTAAAAAAATGTAATATATAAGATGAAAAAATAATATAATTGTAAAATATATAGACTTTTAAAAAAAAATTTTTTTTTTGTAGACGAGTGTTGTTTTACGGCTGATAGAACACTTGAATTTCAATCGTTGCTCTTGGTGTCGTTGGTAATATTTTTGTTCCCTATGTTTTGCTTTATATGCGTCGGTGTATTTTTCATGCATTTTAATTATTTTTCAAAGAATAGAGTAAACACGTAAAAGAGCATTAAGGCTTAGTGCGGAATATCTAAATAACTATGTTATCTCATAGTTGTAGTTTAAAGGTTTAATTAAAATTCTCTAATTGAAAGAAGAAAAAATTACCTCAACTAGATATTAAGTAGATTTCTTTTGATATTCGTACTAGATGGTATTTATTTATTTATTTATTTTTTAAATATTAAATTAAAAAAGAATAACAGTAATACAGCCTAATAGTTATATAAACTCCAATGAATCTAACAAATGTACACGTGTTTTATTTTTACTTTAAGTTGTGACTTTGTAGTATCAGTAATGAATCAAGGGGAAGTCTAAAGTGTGGTGTCTTTTCAGTCTTCTTACTTAGTAACTGTCATCTAATAAGTTTAGTTCGCTGAAATGTTATCGTTTAAGCTTAAATTGTGTAAGTAATTACTGCTAAAGCGCTTTATTGCATCTTTTACGTTCGGGATGGCAAATTTGGCATGAGAAACATTAAGAGAATTTGTGATTAGTTGTAAGGTTTTAGATTCATGACTTTGTAATATTTTCACGTTATAATTGCTAGATGTCCCCCATAGCTGGATCCCATGCGTCCTTGCTGGCTTTAGAATAGTTTTGTAAAGCATAGAATGGAACTGAAATAAACATTTACTCACAAACGGTTGTTAAAATATTAACCCAAGAGAGGACATGCATTCTAGATAGATCTATTTTTCTTATCTGTAACACTCAAAGATACAAATACAATACAATGCGAATACAAAAAATTTCTTAATTAACGTAAACTTCTGAATCGCTAAAAAGCTAAAGCTTTGCAAAAAAATTTGCAGGCACTTGCTTTTTTGATGACCATGCAAACATTTTAAACGGTCGAGATAATCAATTTTCCATTTAAAGTATACTGGATAAGTTTGCAAGAAAGCAAAAAAGTTTAATTCGATTGGAGCGGAATTTCGTATACCCACCACGATTCATTTCATTCTAGCAAAGCTTATCGTATGGAGTGTACAGAATCATTTTCAACATTATATCTTGTTCGCCTTCTGAAAAAGTATAGAAAATGCGAATTTCATCACTTATAACATCATGAATATGAATAGTAGGGTCCTCCATTAAATAAATTTAGTAAATTTCAACTTTTACTTTTTCACAAATTAACGAAGAAAGTGAGAAAAAAATTCACAAATTTTTGTTAATTAATTTGGTTCATTTTCAGTACCGACCTGCGTGCAAGAACTTCCAGTGTTTCTGCCAGATTTAAAATCCATATCTTTATTTTTGGGAACAGGAAAGTGCGAACGACATACATGCACAGCAAGTAGACAAACGCATAGATGGGCGGGCATGGCATGATCGATACAGAATATCACGTTGATCTACTACTTATGTGATTTATAAATATTACGACAAAATGAAGAATTTTCTTCTTGCAAATTATTTTTTAATGAAATTTCAAAACTGTTTTTCTCGAAATATATGTTGAGTTTAACCTGTCGCTGACTATTTGGATTTGTATCCGATTACCTTGAAATTTTGATTAAGGCCTCCAAATAATATTCTCCAGTGAGCGCCGTAGAACTTTTCCCGTATATTAAATTTTGTGAAACCTATGGACGATCGATCGTTCAGATATTTTCTTAAAAAAAAAAAAAAAATTGAATCGACGCCAAAGTTTTTTAATCAATTTTTCGAAAATACCACGCGATGCTCCCCAGATTTTGGCTCATATTTCCAAGAAATGTTCTGTTTGTCAGGACAAAAAATTGCATATAATGAGAGTTGCTACTTCGCTAATTTATTCTTAAAAATTTGAAAAGAAAAATTTAATATTCGGTAAGACCTATAATTTCATATGTGAAAAACCGTACAATATATAATAAAACTTGTTTCTTTTTTATAAATTGAGAAAAAACTGTCCTACTTTTATGGAACATAAGATAATATTCCCAATTAACATAACATTTGTGTCGGTTTCTAATTGCAATAGCATGAGTCCACGCAAAACTATTATCCCTTTAGACAACTATCGAATCATTTTTAATAGCAATGAATATAAAAAAGGAAAACAAATCAACAAAGCAATAGTTTTATTAACTTCTAATTATTACGAAATGTAAACCATATTTTTGGACAATAGAAGTTTCATGTAAATGATATAACAATTTTTATTACTAATTATGTGATGTTTCTCTTAAATATTTTTTTTTGTTTGGCTTCCCTCCTTTATTTGCAGATTAACCCATTTATTTATTAAAAGATATGTTAGTTTATATAATTTGGAAGTAAGATATGAATTCTTTTATTTAGATTTTAAATAGTTCTCAAGAAGTCACATGAACTGAAATAAAGCAAAAGTTTGCAACAATTTTTAACCAAATGTTCGTTTTTAGAAATTTTTTCCTGACATTTATTTAACTTTCACTTTAATATTAAATACGAATAAACATGATATGTGCTACCTTTGTTGTTCCTATAACATGTGGAAACACTCAGAAGTGTCACAGTGTATATAAATATTTAACAGCTTTAGCGCCATATCGGACATTTCTCTGCCTGGACATTAAAAACACTTTCAATTATTGACACCGGCCATCAAAGCAAGAGAATATATTTTACTATGTGCGGCAACATTCACGAGCACATGTCGGACACACTATGAAGTATTTATGCCCTTTCATATTTCACTGTTATTGGTTTTTATATCCTACATTTCTTATTGTAGAGCCTATGTTAAGACGCCTACAAACCCCATCTTTTATTAGGTCAATCTGAATCGACTTAAGATTATCTATCAATCTGTGATGTCTGTCCATGTGTTCAACCTATAGGTCGCAATTCTTGAGATATTTTCACGAAATTTAGTAACTAGTCTATTTTGGGCTAACGACGAATGGTGGAAATGGATTTGATCGGACTATTTTTACGATCACTCTTCATATGATACCTGTCTGAAAAGTGTCTTTATGTGACAAAAATTGTAATTTTTAATCTATTTTGAGACTCTTTCGATGTATGCTGTTGAGTGTGTCGAAACAAGATTTGAAGAGGCTCCTGCCCGCACAGGGTGGCAAATACTTTTTGCATCTTTGCTCATGACTACAACTTTTGACACTTGGAATATATATTTTGTCCAACACACTTCCTTTTGTATTGTCATAGTCTAGGGTTAACTAGCTGTTGTGGGAATAGGTTTGAAAATTGGAAGCATGTGCTGGTGTAATGCCCCTTGTACTCTAATCTTAGAGACCTGGAGGTAATAGGTATTAGACAAAGGGATGGTAATTTTGATTTTAATCTGGCCCTCTCTACTTCGGAGACAGTAGCATTCTTTAGTGCGCTTGCGTCCGGTGTTTCCGTTAGGCAGCACGCAGCAAAGTGAGGTGTGGAAAACCCTTCTCTCGTATCCGCATCCTTCTTATGACCATAACCGACGGACAAGTGGGGTGGGGGAGGGGCGAGCCGGAGCCTTGAATATTTATTCTTTCATAGTTTCTATTCTCATTTTATCCGTTACCATGAATGCCAGGAGCCCCGAAACAATCTTCCAGCTTCGGCCTGACAACGGGAACAGCCCAGTGCGGGGGTTTGGTGGTGGCTGTGGTTAGCCCAAACTGTGGGAAGAGTCAGCATACTGGCTTGCGCGTGGAGTTGGATTGCAATCGGGTGCCTGATCCATAGAAAGGCAGAAATTTTAGATGGGGACACGTCCCATAGCGTGCCTCAATCTGAAACTTGGCGGTTGATCATATCCCTGAGGCGCTGAGTGTCTGTTTCCACACTCCATGTGCCATTGGGCATCGAGTTAAGCCTTCACGGCAGGAACCCACGTTAAATCACTAGAGACGTCATAGTCTGAACACCAAGTGTTACCGATATTTCTAAATCCTCACCGCCAAAAGCGAGGAGTTATTCGTCACTTAGGGGCAGTATTGCGCATTGTATTAAAATGTAGACTGTTAGCCTGATCACATTCTGTTATTTATATGACTTGATTTTACAAAAATGTTCTCTTACGAAGTTAACAGACAGTTAAGCTTTTCCCTCTTTTCAAAAGTGTCATCTTCATCGAAAGCCACTAAAATTATTTTTGTCGAACGTCAAGTTCAGTTAGTTCGCAACTAAACATGAAGGCTCATTTCGTTGCTACAATTCGATCATTAGAATTAGGAATGCAGTCAAACGCTTTAACTAAAACGATAAAAATCATTTTTTGTCCGATTTAAGAAATTTCTAAAATCGCTTACAGTTACAGCAGAAAATTGAAACTTAGCACATGTGCTCTAAACCAAGTTCCACGAAGTAAGTTTGATAGTGGATCTGATCTATCCACAGCAGCTAGAAAAGTGAAATCAACTTAAAGAAGGGATGGTCCATTCGGATCAGCAAATTTATCGAAAAAATAAGAACCCATTACAACATAAAGTCCTACTGTCGTAGAGTTTGTTTGTCTATCCATCTCGGCTTTTTCGAATCTTACTTTACCTTGTTCAAATGTGGGTGAGTATATGCATTGAGATAAGAAAATCTGCTAATTTTTACTTGTCAGATATCATTGCACTGGCAGCCGCATGTTGGCAGTTGAAAACAATCCGAAATTTAAAGTACCACGTCTTACTTGAAGATCCTATAAGTATACGTAGAAGTTTTGAAGTTTTTATAGAAAGCAAATTATTTTCAATTTCGACGAATGGTGTAATCAATCAATGAACGGTACCGCACCTTTTCGACTGAGTAGTTTTTGGCTTGAAATTGATGCTATGAAACAGGATGATGCCACTTATGACAGAGGCATTGTTGTAAGAAGTCTTTATATTAAATCATTCGACCTATATGGCAACTAAGGAGTTTTAGTTGAAGATATCTGTCTTAGCGGTAGTTTAAGAATGAGTTCTCCTGTTTGTAAATTCAGAATTTTGAACGAATATTTACTTTTATGTTCCAGTCAAAGCTCTTTGCTGTCTAACAAAAACTTTTTAATTTCATCATAATTTTTTCCTCCAAGAAAACCTTGCGCTTATTTTTAAAAAATCTAGAAAATTACATCTTATCTTTATTCTAATGAAACCTTTTGTAATTGCACGGATATCTAGGTAGGCTTTTCTTTTAGTAAAGCCACCTAAGGCTTTTAGTTTGTCTTTATGTGAATTTAGAATCTTGAAAGCACGTTCGCAAGGTTCATCGAGCATTAAAGGAAAAAAGTTTTAATAAAAGCTTCAATCGTTTATAGAAGTTTTTTGCTTTTTTTTAAACCAAAAGCAAATGTTTGAAAACTTTTTTATGCAAAACATTAGAACCCGACGAAGAGGAAGCGTACGGCTCTTGCCACCCCTAGTGTTAGCTTTAGCTTCTTTGTAAAGGTGAGCGCACGTATCTGCGTACGTTTTAAATACATTTTTACTATTATTGTTATTGTTTTTGTATTGAATTTTTCTCAGTTGCTCACAGTGTGTTTGTTTACATTTATTTTTATTTTTATTCCTTTTTTTTCACACAATACTTAGTAACGGCCTAACACAGCTCGTATTTTGTTTTTTTCGCATTTTTTATGCCTTATTATAGGAATACCTTGTAATTTATATAAACTGACAAACGTTCGCATTTCAGTGGTTGTTGTTGTTGTTTTTGTTGTTATTATTATTATTGTTCTCATGCCGCCATTATTTTAAGACTATTGTTTACAAGGAAACCGTAGAGACACAAACTGGCAGAGAAGTAGGGGAACGAAATAAACATAAACGCCTTTCTAGCCTGAATTTTTTCAATAATTTTCTATACAAGCAATACAATCCTTTTTGCTACGGATATGTTACGTTTACGTATACACGTATATGTAGTTTTCTTACACGAAAGCGTTACATACTTTATGTACATATCTATATACTTTCGTATATTTCTGTATGTTGTTTGAATTTTGTTTACATTAGTTGCAAATTGTTTGCATTTAGTCACGGCTGCCTCTTTATTTTCTAACCATTGCACTCTTATACACACACACACACATATATATATATATATATATACATATCTGTACATTAACACACACGCACAGACAGACAAACTTGCCTCCCAACAAACAACATATTCGAATACTATTTTTTATTTCCTTTTGTTTTTGCTGCTTGTTCTGCTGTGTGTGTCCCTTCAGTATATATAGCTTTGTGCACCTTTTCATTAAGACTTTACTACAACGGACCCATATACATTGTCCTGTGTGTGCTTGTCCGTACATCGTAGGATAAATGTTAGTAAATGCGTATGTGTGTATATATATATCTATATATATTTGTAAATTTGTATGTATCACCCATTTGCTTGCTTGAGCACATTTTCAAGTTGCGGAAGCAAATTGCGCGTGCTAAAGTTGTCGAATCTTTGTCGTCTGCTATGGTTACGGTTGCTGCTTAACAACTTTGAGAAGATTGTCATACATCTATGTTTATTTGCCTGCACACACACATATATGCGTTTCTGTGTTTCTGTGTATATTCATGTCTTTTTTTTATTTCGTTACTTGTTTTTGTTTTTGTTTTGCTAGGTTGTGTTTGTTAAACCGGGAGGGTTCGTTTGTTTATTCTTTTCCTTCCTTCCACATATTACGTGTGTACCCTCTCGCTGTACCCTTTCTGCTCGTCTAATGCTCGAGGATATGATGATTCCATGGCAAAATTATAGGTTTCAGAAAATAAAGTGTGAAACTCTCTGCTCAGCATCCTTTTGAAAGCCAAACAACAAGGCTTTTGATTTTGCATTTTGTTGATGTTTGTATTGTAGAATGAAACACACATACACACGTGTATATATATATATATATTTATATACATATATATATTTATATATATAATCTTTAAATGCTTACACGTACATAAAATACAATAACTACAACAACAACAACAACAACAACACAACACAATTTGAAATGTTTGTTGGCCAGCCGTACGCTTTGAAATGAGTGCAGTCACACTGTTTTATTAATGCACGCGTATGTGTACGTCTGTGTGTACGTTAATGGCTGTATGTACGTATGCATGTATGTATAAATGACACTTACATTGCCAGCGATTTAATCCGAGATTAAATTCTTAGAGTTTCTCTTTTTTAAGGCAAGCGTGTTGTGTGTGTGATTTATCGCTATTGAAATCTTCATAGAAACTATAATATTATGTAATTGACTTTTTAAAAAGTAATTTAACCTGCACTCGTTCGCTCCCTCAGAGACGTGAGCGTTTACCTTAAAAAAAAATCGCAAATAAGAAGAAAAGATAAATACTTAGTTAAGTGCTTACTTTTTATTTAAATACATTCATGTGTTTACATACGCGCTCAGGCAGAATTTTAAGTGTTTTTTATTGATAACCAAGGGTGAATGTTAGCTGCCATTAGCTTCTTTGAGTTATTGAATGTTTTGAATGCAAAAAACTTTTTGGTTTAAAAATAAAATAAAATAAAAGAGGAACTAACCGTCTTCGGTTTTAAATATCGTGAGAGGAGAAAGTGAACTTTTATCGACATTATTTCCAATAAAGGATAAAAGTAAATAAATAAATCATTCGACACGTTTTCTCTATTTTCACCTCAGTGAATAGCACTTCACAAAAGTTTTAATCAAAAGTTTTTACATCGTTTGATTGCCTATTTTTTCACAGATGAATATAAAAATCTTGTTACTTTTGCTTTGTTAAGCAAAAACTTTATTCATTTTCACTCGTTATTTTTAAATAATTTTTATCTGAATTTAAAAAATCAATTTTTTTCTTAAAGCCCTTATGGGAAAGAATTTTATTATTGAAATATTTGCAAATCTATCAGTTCAGATTGGCGATGAGATTACAATTAGTAAACGACTAATTAAAATTATAAATCTCTATGGAATCTGCAGATGAAATGCTTGTAACTTCTGGGAATATATATCGGAAAACTCTTACAGAAAATCATGCTATCATGCTTATGTGCGAGCTCATTTGAATAATAAGTTGATAGATAACATTGAATGGAAGCAGATTTCATACATATATCCTTTGATCATTATATCTGCGCTCCATAGCATCTTTATCAAACAGGCAAACCTGCTTTTATGCGGTAAATAGCAACGATAGGACAGAGAACGCAAAAAAAAACATATTATATAACAAATAATTTTTCACAACATATGCGTCAAGAGTTTGAGAATTGTTCGCATAAACTAAATGCTTCGCGTAACCCCCACCAAAAAATAGTTTGGCGGAGAGAAATCGTACAATCTGGGTAGCGAATTCAGATTACCAAAACGTGATATTACACGTTCGCGAATTTTTTCGCGCAACAACGCCAAAACCGAATGTGTTGTGTAGCTAGTGTTGAAATCACATGTACATTCACTATTTTGTATAAGAACTTTGACACAAGAAAATTGCTTTCGAAACGGGATACTTTCGTATCCTTTCCAAACGGCGTTTACTCACAACGAAGAAAAGTCAAATGGTCAATGGATACGATGACAAAATTAAACTTTGAAATGCTGTCCCACCCGACATATACATATTCTTTAGAGTTGGTCTGCAATAACCATTATCAGTTTGCAAATTTTAAAAGGATGCTTCAGAAAAAAGTGTTTAGATCAAGTAAGGAGGTCATATGGAATGATTCTTTTTCAATTCAAGGCCTTTTCCCCTCCCTTCGTATAAATACGGCCTTGGTCAGAGAAAGAGGTGTATTGGAAAATGGATGTAAGGCCGCAGGCTGAGAGGTATTCGGTAACTGTGATACCTTCACCAATTGAGCATTCATTATGACCGCACCCATTCGTCAACTGTAATTAAAGTCTGTTCTTACTGTCTTGGGAATTAAAGCCGGCTACGCTGATTTGATAATTACGCTTCTTATGTACTAGACTTTGCGGCAGGCTCTTGATAAATCGTTTTATAAAAACAAAAAGCATCTGACGGAACTCATCATTCTTCAAGGAGAATTTTGTAAAAAAAAAAATGTTTTTCATAATCATTACAGAATGTTTTAAACAATCAGCCATGATTTCAAAATTATAAAACAAAAAGTTGATGCTGGTGTTATTTTTGAAGTAGTCTTTCAACTACGTATGCAAGTATAAGTAGGTTTGTTAAGGTAATTTTATTCAACTTTTATAAACATACATCGCTTACTATGAACGAGTAGAAATAATTTATAACTATTTTAGTTATGAAATAGTTACTTTTAGGTATCTTTTGCACTCACCACTAAAAGGCGGGAATTATTGACAGATCTGAATTGAAAAGTTTTAAAATACATATATCTAATATTTTCAGTAGCCCAATTTTGTTTGGATTTTCGTCCGTAATCAACAACAACCTGACTCTTGGAAAAACAACACAACCTGAGTCTTGGTACATATGCCTTTAACTGATAATAACATAAAGATTGTTATACGTCTCCGAATCTCAAATCTCTGTTGTAATTAAAAACTGGAAAAAAAACATAAATCGAAATTGTATCAAAAACTTCAACGCTCATTCAATAGATTCTTTTAAAAAAATTACTTCAGATTTTAAATGCGTTTCGCACTTCTTTAAAACTTCGCAATTATTGGCCTATTGGGTGTCCAAGAGTTGCAAAGAAGCAAACACGACATTTTTACTTATTTAAATAATGTATTTAAGTATTAAGCACAACTTTCAAAAAACTGATATCGATAGATAGATATCGAAATGTTTAGTCGAAGCAAATATAATTCCTCTGTCGAGGAATTACCACGAGTGGTATAAGTCGAGGAATTACCACGAGTGGTATTAAGTCTGCGCAGATGTATGCAACATCCGAATGGATTTAAGATAGACCCACCTTTAATTTTTTATTCAGTCTGTCCGTCCATCTGATTTCCAGCCTCGTATTCTTGTATTAAACTTATGGCTCATAATTTTTGAGGTATTTTGACGAAATTAGGTATACGTGTTTTGGTCCAAGGACGAATGTTATTGAAGATGCATTTGATCGGAAGATTGTGACGACTTCGCCTCATTCAGCGGGTCATATTTGAAAAAATCTTTTATAAGCCATAAGTTGCACTTTTTAATATTTTGCGACAAAAATCGATAGAAATTAATATTTTGTTATATATGATAAATGTGGATCGGATGGAGCTATTTTTTGAATCAACTCCCATATAACAAAAGTTAGTTCACAATAGTAACAAATAGTAACGAACTCTACCAAATTTCAGTCACATAATTCTGGATCTTGTACCACACCACTATATAAGAATTCCCAAAAAAAAAAAAAATATGTGGCGACAAAATCTACATTTTAATACTTTATAACGGATATAGTTGAAGAATAAAAAAATCTTTGACAGAAAAATTAAATTTGCTAAATCTAATCGCATTAAGATATAATAAAAGTTGAATCTTTTAGAAGTTTCTTAAGGGAAAGAAATATGTTGCCGGGGTCACTAAAGTGTTGACTTTGTTTTGATTTTACTGTAAACTTCATTGTATAGAGCAACTTGAATTTATTATTTATTTTAAATCGTTATTTCCTTGGGGTAGTGTAGTCATAGAACAGCAACATATTCAAATTCAAATTTGAACAAGAAAAGTTTTTTTTTGTTTTTTTTTCTTTAAACAAAGGTTAATTGCAATGTAATCTTTGGCTTATGGCCAAAGTTTGCTTTACTATGTTGTTTTCCAAAAAGAATATTACGTTTTTAAGGATCAGTGAAACAGAGACATTTCTTGCTTTTTGTTTGTGTTTTTTTTGTTTTTTTCATTCCTTATGTATTCGTTCAACAAACTTTAAGTAGTTCTTAGCTGCTTATACTTAATTCTTTGACTAACAAATGGAGCGTAGTGTGGTCCGTCAATCCTTTTGCAAAATGTTGAATATTGTACGTTTGTTCGTTCGTAAATGGAGAGTTGTTGCTAATATTTTTATAATGACAAGGTTCACATAGTAAAAGTCTTAAAAGTAAAGAGAGAAAGGAAAAGATAAAAACTTGTTTTACTTTAAAGTATGACCAAAGAAAAACATAGATACCTACACTTAATAAATATGCAAGAATATATGTTTATATTCTCTTAAAGTGCAGACGTTGATGTGGCCTGAGTACTGTTTTTTTCAGTAACGGTCATTTATTTTTGACCACTACAGACACTACACTAAAGGTTCAACTACCTGTACTAGGTGTTAAGTGCATTACAAACGGCATACAGGTATTAAAATAAACTATTATAAGGAAATGTATGTGGAAGGAATACATTAAACACGTATCCATGCGGGTATGTACACAAGTGTACACAAGTGTTAAAGTAAAAGAGCATCATCACAAAAAAAAAAACAGAAAAAAATACATAATCCATAAGATACATCAGTTTTTCTACAAGGTGCTGTTCTGTTTGTCCTTTTTTCCTCTCTGTCTCCTTTAAATTATCGTTGAATTTCTTAAGGGACCTTAAATATGCATATAACATACTTGTGTATACATATTTAGCTCAATAATAGTTTTCAGAAGGTAATCATTTGCACCCCGCATTGTGTTACCTGATTGCTAACCTACAGGTTACAAAAAATTGCTGGTTTCAGTTAGAAGAGTACAATGACTTTAGAAGTTTCTTATTACTGTGCCATAGTGTGCTAGTGTTCACCCTTACTTATAACGTTGTTTTTATACCGTACAGCACTTATAGTGTCGGATATATGAAGTTTGTGCGGATATATATGGATTCGATCGGACAATTTTTGCGAGCACTCGCCATAAAACGACTTATTTGGAAAAAGTTGAATATATTGAATTTTCGTAGCGAAAATCGCTGTGTGTAACCATTTTGCCATATTAAACTGATACATAAAATTTGGATCGAATGGGCTAATTTTTAGAATTCCTTATATAAATATTTCTATGAAATTCATTTAAGCTTTCACAGGGTAAAACGATCTAATTTTTTAAAATTTTCTTTTTTAATGCATTAACTTATAATCTATCTAAAGGATAATAAGTAAATGTTATGGACATAACAGAGGTTATCGTCTCCCAAAGGGGACAATATAAAATATGCGAATACATTAAAATGAGTATTATAAAACTAAGATGATACATCAAATAATTAATGAGAAAGTATAAATTAACTACTAAATGGGAGATTCAATATATAGCGTCTTTTTATATTTCTTATCTTAATCTAAAATTCATCTAAAAGACATAATGCCAAGATATTTTGAAGAAAGAAGAAGATGAATTTGACTTCTAACAAAGCCAATAGCCAGGTCCATAAGACGAAAAGTCTTAGATTCACATTTTTGGAGCATTTCGATATTTGAGTTATTGTGGCTGTTCCCCATAATTGTACGCCATAGGTCCAAACTGTTTGGAGAATGCTCTTGTATAATGTACATAAAATCTATATATTAAATTGGGATTCTGCACGAAATCACCAATAGAGCCTTTTGGTTTTTAAATCAAGTTGCTGGCGTTTAGCTTTTATATGATTTGTTCATGATCAATATGTAAGCTAAGATATTTTATGCAGTTGTTGACTGGGAGGTTATTGTCATTTAAAAATGGCGAGGTACAGGGATCCTTACTTAGCGTGAACGTAATATGCGTGGATTATCCAGGATTAATCTTTATATTCCATTTGTTTAGCCAAAGCCAAATATTGTTGAGATGAATTTGCAGCTCGTAGTAATTATTTCCTGATAATTATTTGACATAAAAGTGAACAGCACATCACAGAAGAGTTATCGTGAAAAGTAAACATTTATATGGTAAAAAGATTTAATTTTTGACATTATGTGATGAAAATTAATGTACTAAATTGGGCCAAGTAAATCAAGTTTTGGGCACCGCCCTTTATAAGGTTTGTTATGAAAATTAAGCATTTTTTTGATGGTAAAAAGTTCGAATTTTTAAAATTTCGTAGTGAAAGTTGCTCTATAGTAGTAATTTGATCCAAATTAATTACACAAAATTGGACACCACCTTACGGTATAAGGGTCGTTACAAAAAGTAAGTCTTTACATAATAAAAAAATGTCTAATTTTGTAAATTTTATGATGAAAATCGTTCCATAATTGTAATTCGATACACAAATTAATTGTACCAAATTTGGGTCACATATATCGATTTTTTTACTCCCTTCCTTCAACGGGTTGTCATAAGAAGTAAGCCTTTTTTATGATAAAAAGGTCGAGATTTTAAATATTTCACAGTAATAATATTACTCATAATAGCAATTCGATATAAAATTTCTGTGTGAAATTTGGACCACGTAGAACTGCAGTGTAGACCCCGCTTTATATGAGGATCCTTATGAAAATTAAGCTCTTGCGTGATAAAAAATTTTAATTTTTGAAATTTATCACGAGAATAAATGAAGAATTGCATTAGACAAGACGGTGTACGGCTTTTTAATACCCTACACCTATAATATTTTCACCTGTAATATTTTTACTTGTTTTTAATTTAGCTTACATTTTTTTCAGATACTAGATATCACGTTCTGATCTATTAGCACATTTTGTCTTTAAGGAACTCTCAGACCGTAATAGTTAAGCTATAGGAGATGTTTTAAACTTTTTGGAATATCTTGTAAGACGTGTATCTGTAACGTATTTTATTGGAAACAATCTGATATATCGTGCAAGCTTAAAGCGAAAATCCATCCAAACTGAAGTATATATTTGCATAGTAAATGGTTTATGAATATGAAATAAAACTTTCCAAGATAATTACAAAAGCCATAAAGACCTAATGTAAGGTAAAATAACCTGCAGACTGTCTCAAAGTATTTTATATGAGATATTTACAAAACTGAGTGGCTCCTTCTTGCAACCAAAATTCAAACACATTTGTCTTACATTATATTTTAAATGAATTTTTTATGCTAAATATTATATCAGTTTAATCGATAGTGTATTTTATTCATTCATCAAATTGAAAATTTATCAGTTGAAAATGCTGAAAATATTATGTTATGCTTTGGTAAATATGTAGCTCTAATATATTAAAATAATTCATTCTTAAACAAATTTACTTTTGTTAAGTTTTATCAATAAATTTTTTTGCGTTTTTTAATTCCGTAATCATTACGTTTGTATCTCATCGATATTTGTAATTGAACGAAAAGCGATGCCGCTATATGTCTGACTGAAAAGAGCTCTCTCGTTACATATTGGATAACATATATATTCAATATTATCTCTTCCAGTTAACAACTTAATAAATTGTACAATTCCGATATGTTTGGTGTAATTGAGGTAGACATGACCATAAGTTCATCTGATGTAAATACAAAAACTCACTGCCACGCTGCCATCAATGTAATCGGTTTGATTGCTTTTTGATGTTACATATTATAAATAATTGCATGCGTTCGGTATTTTCAAATTTAATACTAATGGCGGAAAAAAAAGTATTCCATCAAAGGTTTTTATTGAGAATTAAGCGGAAATGGTTATTTATTTTTGTTAGAAATTAATTTTATTTTTTTTTTTTGCATGCTATGCAAATAAACATCTTTCCCTTTTTATCTATCCCTCTTCTCCCTCTTTCTCTCTCTCTCTCTCTTTTATTATCATATCGTCTCTTCATAATAAACTGCCTACTTATGCATATACAAGTTTCTAAATTAGTTCGTTATCCACTACTCCATACATGTGCTTATGTAGGATTCAAAAGGCTTAACTATCTATCTAACATATCACGCATCTTGTGAAAGAGTATTTCGGTTACAAGTATTAAGTAATATAATATTTGAAAAGAAAGAGTAAACTAAGATAGTCTTTGGTCTGTAGCTCTTGCAGGATTACAAATAAACAGATATTCATATGGAAATGCGTAATACCTGAGCATTAAATAAATATGAAATTTGAAATTTTTTAAAATGAAATATTTTTTTTTAAGGAAATACAAATTTATTATTTATTTGCATACGAATAGCATGTGTGTGTTCGTACATATATGCAGTAGTAATTTATGCCTTACAATAAAAGCACTTGAATATTGATGGTATGGGGTTGAGCGGCAGTGGATGGTGAGCAGCAGTTTATGCATGCATGTGAGCGGATGAATTTTTGTTTTCATTTAAGCTTTAGCGTATTATTTATTTAGGTCTTCAAATATTAAAAAGGATTTGTTTTACTACCTTTCATATGGTTTGTTGATTGTTATTTTTGGCGATTAATTACATGTTATTTATGTATATAAAAATATAGATATATTTATACTCGATGTACGCGATTTAAATATAAATGTAAAAAATATATATGCAGATATGTATGTGTATGTGATGTACATATGTATATATAGATAAATATAAATATATATACAACGATTTTTATTAACAATTTTTGTATATCATAGCGTCACTTCTTAAATTCAATCAAAATCATGACGTTAATGCGGATCCTTACGGAATTATCAAGAAATTGGCTAAAGATTATAGGCTTTGCATTAGATTTATATTGAAATTTTGTTGAAATTGAAGATCAAATTATCTACAAAAAATATAAAATTCCCGTTGGTCCAGAAAGTCGATCATTGATAAAATGGTGTGAAACCTTCTATGACTGGAGATCTTAATAATTTATGATTATTGATTTTTTTTTATTTTTGACGAGGCAGCAGAGCATGGTCGTATTAAAAATATTGGTATCCTCCGAACTATTAACCTTACATAGCTTAAATGTGAAGTTTGAAGAGGCTGTGTAGCTTATCATTTGTTCGGTAAGCGTCAATAATAAACGCCCTCAGTGAATTTGCAGGAATGGAAAATTTTGGTTATGCAATGCAGCTCTTTTAGTTGAAACACATTAATTCTCGGTCGAATTAGATCTTATCCTAGGGGAGTTTGCTGCTTTATTTACAACAACAAGATGTTCGGTGACATAATTTAAATGAAGCTTTGCCAAGATGAACACCGCGCTGGTCGATCAAATGAAGAGGCCATGACACAGGTAGCGAAGGATGTCCACAAAACGGTATAGGAAAGTCGTCAACTGAACAGGAGTGAGGTAACAGGCATATTGCTGTGTGCACATCGTATTTAGATTAAAAATTGAGACTTGGAACTGGTAAAGCCTCAGCTCTCCGTTATCTCGATGCCCAAAAGCAAAGAACTAAAATTCATATTTGTTCTGCTCAGAGATTTATTTTATTTTTCCAAATATATTAAACCAGTCAAAAGATTATAGCCGGTCAAACCCAACAATTACGTAACCTACGCCACGTTGTCGAATACAATTCTTTACTAACTTCGTGAGAGAATACGAAGAATTATAAATGTATTATGGTGTTATCCAAAATATGGATTTGCGTGGTTCAAATTTGATACACCTAATTTTTATGTCAAATTACTATTACGAAATCATTTTCATCACAATGTATTAAAAAGTGCATCTTCTTAACACATAAAGGCCTACTTTGAATAAGAAAAGTTATATGGGAAGTGGTTTAAAAAATGGTCCCAAAATTTTGGTTAGAAAGCGATTTTTTTACATAAAACTTATTTTCTAATAACTCGTTGCATGGGACGATGTCGTAAAAACATTCCGAGCAAAAGCATTTCCAATAGCATTAGTCCCTGGGCCAAAACACGTCAGCATACCGAATTCGTCAAAATGTCGCAATATTTGCGACCTGCATTTTGTCCAAAAGAATACATAGACAGATGAGACAGACAGCCGCCAAAAAGACAGATAGGCTTAAATCGATTCAGAAAATGATTCTGAAACGATCGGTTTAATAAAAGACCTTGTAATAACTTATAGCAAAAGTTATATAGGATATCAAAGTGGACCGAAGATAATTGATTTGCTAATACTGCGTATGATGAATATTTTGAAGAGCTCGACGGTTATCAGAAAATCGAAGTCACCGAATATCGCAGGAGAAGGTGTAGCGAACCAAGAGGTGACCACTGAAAGTGTAGATATTTTTCCCAATTTTTTCTTTTTCTCAGGTGCTTCTGAAACTGTCTTTGTATACATTCAAAAACTGAACTTTATGATGTGTGTATGTGGCTTTAGTGCCACTAGATGGCACTGTTTTTCAGTCACAGAAGCCCAGTCTTTAAAACCAAGAACTATCCTAGCAGCTCCATGTTTGTAGGGTTCTTTTGTAATAAACTGGAGGGACAGAATGCTTTTTGCTTTTACACTGATTCCCATAACCTAACGCCTGTATCGGTCTGGTCCTAATAGTCTGCATATAACTAAAATATAAGACTATTACTGTAAAGTTAAAACGATATGTAACAACATATTGAGATTAATCCAAAATAGTAGAAGTAATGGATTTTCGAACCGCCCAATCCAGCGTTACTGAATGTTAAGATGTCTTCATCTCTTTTTTTCGTAAATTTAACAATCATATTTGACATGTTTTCTATTTGGTTTAATAATCTTTTATATATAAGTTTCAAGTATTTCGTAAGTTTCAAGTACTTAACAGTCCTCCGCACATGTAGCTCAAAAACCTTCTCTTATAGCGTTTGTCTTCCTCTACCGCTTTAACGGCATATTATGAAATGGTCCACTCCGTCTAATAAGACTTGCGATTGAAAATACCGAAAATGTTCTCTTCCTTCCATAATCGTTGCCCAGCAGCGAGTATCAGGTAGACATACCGGGCTTTAATTCCCGTAGCCCGTACTTAAATTGCGATAGGCATGTGGCCGCAGCTGCAATGAACTCTAAATCTCTAAAGGTATAACATTTACCGTTCAGGCATATCCATCTCACTCCTCGACTCCATCCTAACCTTCTCTTTCCACTTCTTTCAATCGGTCACCGCATTTGTACACATATAAGGGGGACATCACTTTAGCAGCAGGTCAAATTTAAAAAAAAATAAATAAAACAAAAAGCTCCCCACGGGCTATAAGAAAAATTGATAAAAAAAATAAATAAATAAAATAAAATGATACTTAAACTGTGTTTCGAAATAAACCCATTCAGACTTTCATGCGCAACATTATCTAATTCGCTTTAAGGGATTTGTAAAAACCCGTTCAGATAATTTAGCCAAATAAGCGCAAAAGTTCAAATGCAAGAGATACTAAATGAATTTAAAAACTTTTGAATTATTAAAACTTTCTCTCTATGAAAATACTCATATATGCACACATACACAAATGTATAACAAAAGTGCTTAATACGCTTAAATACATACATAGAAAAACGCTCTTAATTATTTAAATAAAAAATTACCTCTTACGACTGTGTCTAAATTAATGTTTAGTGGTATCATTCATAAAAGTAATTTGATCCTCATGTAAACACACACTTGCTCGCTCATACGCGCACACACACACACAAACAAAGCAGGAAAAAAGCCTATTAATCATAATAACGCTGCTGCAGTCACAACTTTGCAAACCTGCTATTGTATGTGGGTTTGGTTATGTGCATGCGTGGAAATTTTATCGCTTACATTGACATTTGATGTCTGTGCATTTTGAATGAATAAGAATTGAGAAATCAAAAAAAAAAAAAAAGAATTTTTATAATAATAAAAATACGCATACACTTACATAAGCGCGTATACTTACATACATGGATGTAAAAGTAGAAATGCATACCGGTGCCAAACACCAAAGTGGGTGCATTCACATGTCTCAAGAGCTTGTTATAGGCTCGATACATGCATATATGTAAGCACGTACATGTGTATGTATGTATGTAACCTCACATAAAACGGCGACAACAACAAATAAACAGCATTACTGGAATGCATTTCTTAACATTAAATGGAAGTTACGTACGTATACACTAGCTCGTACATAGACGGGCCATATACACTTGACAGAATCGCACAAGACCAAGGTCTCCTATTATGCTTTATATGAGTGCGCATCTATGTAAGTAATCCTGTATACTAAGCATGTAGATATTCACACACATATATATACATATGCATGTATGCGTATTACATATAAAAGAGGAAAAAATCAATTTCTATGCGCGCCAGAGCATAACAGACCTGACGTTTTAATTTTTTTCTTTTTTTTTTTTTCATTTCTTTTTCTAGCTATATTTTTCTGAGTTTTCTGTTTAAGTGCATATTAAACATACGCAAACAAGAGCATATACGTACACATACATATGTGATTAAACGTATGTATAATTATTTACGTGATACATGACATTTTAAGTACAGTTCACAAAAAAGTGAAATTTCTATACTCGTTTTCTTTTTCTTTCTCTCTCTCTCGTCATTTTCTCAAGTAAAACAATCAGTTTCACTAGAATGAAATTTTAATTGCATTTATGTATATGTAATAAATATATAACGTTCACCGAGCATACACTGAAATGTTTGACGAACATAAAGAAATATAATATATCCACATCCACATGCGTGACTTGCGTCAGTAGTGAGAGCAGAACAGCTTCCTATAAGGGAAGTTTATTAAAGCGATATACCTGCCAAAGGCTATAAAAGACCGCTACAGCGTGGCTATGTGACTAAAAATAAACAGAAGAAAAAGCCCAAAAAAATGTAAGCAACCATTTCTAATGTGTTGAAGTTTCAAGTGAAGATATATTAATTTGTGACAAAATAAATGAGAAAGCTTTGTTGTGTGTTCGGGAATGACCACATATCACGTACACACATAGGTATTAATATTTTTTACGACCGAATATGATACGTTTTACAAATTTTATTATTTCGTTTGTAATGAATAAACTGAACTATGCATAGCACAATGGAATTTAGTCATGTTTAACTGGCCGTCTTTCTTTCTTTTGTTTCCAATAAGTAACGAAATTATCTTAATTTGAAGTCGAATTTCGAATACTCGTCTTACTAAACATTGCGGGAATGCATGACAATTGGAATTTTTGCATAGTTTCTATGCTAAATGAAAGCATCTTATGTAGAAATTGTATAACTAATATAAAGGAGAGGAAGTCTATAGTAACTCCTCGAATGACTTAATAAACTTATTTTGTTATTAATCGACGCTTTGTTATTAATCGACGAAAGATGCTCGTAACCTCTGAAGAAGAGATAAAATAGGAAAATATCCTCATGATACCGAGACAAAAAGAAGGGACTTCGGGTAAACAAAATCTAGTACTAGTCGCCTTTGAGGGCAGTAACATTTTTGGTTATGAACAACAACATAATTTGTTTTTAAGAGTTGACTGACAAACTGACAAAAAATTTGCGTGCATTTGTTAACTCTACCCGTCCGTTAATATCGTATTTCGGTGATCACATAACTAACATAATTAACGATTGAAATTTTGTTACGAATATTCTGCGAAACCATATGTACAACTTCTTTTTTATTCTTATAAAGTTATTGAAAATTTTCAAGAAACTGATTGACGCTCAAGTAATGCTTGTTCATATGTGGCTTACAACTTATTATTATCAGTATATCCTAGACTAGTGAATTTAATTCTTAGATTAGAGAAGTGTACTGTGCACTAGCAACATAGGCTATCGGCTCGTTGTGAAAAAATCTACCGCAATGAGATTTGAACCCAAGTCTACTGACTTGCTAGAGGCGCTTCTTAACAGTTCAGCTCCATTTACGGCTGGCTTATAGCTTACGTTGTACTACGCTTTGTTCATAATTCTTAATTCTCGAGTACGCAGTCTTCCCGCCTATTTCATAATTTCTAAACCTCGAAAAGAGTTTAGAACATTTTCGGATAAGTTTTGATCGTAATATTTCTGTAGTTGTAAAACTTAGAAGAAAAGATTAGAATAGATAGAAAGCCCTTACAAATTAGTAGATCATCAATTTTCGAAACTATTGAGGTCAATAATTAATTAAAACTAAGCTTGATTTTAAACAAATGATGATTAGAGATTTTTTTTATTTGTATTTTAATGATTGTCACTGAGAAGAAATAACAAAAATAAAGCTTTTGCAATATTCTCTTGAAATCATTCTTTTTTAAAAAAAAGCTGATTTTTAACTGTCGCGCTTATATTTAAATAAGTCTTATAGTATATAAAATCCATCCAATATTTGTAACATTTAATAATATGTCAGATTTTCATAAAGTAAATATGAATTTCAGCCAATTCTATCTGTAAACCTGCGTGAAAGCCTCAAAACTCTTCCTAAAAAAAGAAAAAAACTTAAATTTTTTTCTCATCTATATAGACGCGTTGTCTTCAAATATAAGCGAAATTGATTTTTGAATGCTCGCTCACAATTACAATATTTTTAGTATTCTTGTTATTTTCCACCTTTTCCTAATAAATGATCTCAAAATTGCTTGGGGATTTGAACATGGACCATCACTTGAATAATAATAAGAATTCGTCCAAACCTACCAACAAATCCTTTGTAAATGAGACGATACATGTGAATATAAAATAAAAATATAAAATTCGACTTGTAATGAACCTCTTGCAAGTAATTTAATGTTTACCTTCATACTAAAATGTCAAGTTTAGGTTTAAGTTTTTATTCGCATTTTCCGTTATTAAATTGACTTTTTTGGCAGTTTCGAGTAAGTCGAGCTCCGTAAAAAAACAAAACACCAAACATGGAAAATAGTTCTTTTTTCTACTTAATTTGAGAGATTACGATGATGAATTGCGACGGGTGCTGAACTACCGATGGGGTTATGAGGTTTGCAGTGCAAACAACACTAATGCAGATTTACCATTAACCGTTAACATCGACGATAAAGTCGAATATCCATGGCCAACCAATTTGAATTGCGTTGATTTCTCTACATGATTTTTTCTCAATACAGAAAAATGTCTAACTTTTTGTCAATACAGAAAACTTTTATCGCAAAGCATAGAAAAAAAACGTGATCAACACTAAACTGAAATATGCTACACTCCTTGCGCTATTCGCCAAACTCTGTTTCTTATGAAAAGAGATCACAATGTTATCAAGCGGTAATTTATTATCTCGCGGAGATGGAAAAGGCTCAAAACGCCCCTTAACTCTTCAACACGAAATTCAGATTCTCTAAGGAAGATGAGTACGGTGATGAAGGCAAACAGAAGTCTACGGAACGTGTGCTTTGGTTTTTATACTGGTTAAGCTCATATGGTCTTGTGGCGGATACCAACTTTTGATGGTAATATTTAGGACTATCATGGTTGGGTAAAGGCCAAGCAATGTTCGATTCTGCGGAGGGAACCTGAAAAACGATTACGAAGTCTAAGTAAGGCAGCCGGTATGTAAATTACCCACTTCTAATTGAAAGAGGTAACAATACACGCCTGATGTGAAAGGACCTTTCACTGGAATGAGTACATTTTAAATCCTTTAACAATATACAATTGTAATATTCTTTGTATATTAATCTTTGTATAGTATTCTTTGTGTATTATATAGCGGTTGGCAACATTTTGAGTACAAGATTTATTGCAACTTTTCCGCAGCAAAGTCATGATTTTCACAAAAACAAAAAGTCTTTATAACTATTATGTATATCCCCAATAACTCTATATATATTCAATAATTTGTTTCTTCCTTGAATAGCATTTTTGCCTATAGTAGGATAATAGAAAAGCTACTTTTCATACTTGGCGTCACTTTTTTTGTGTGTTGGAAAAAAACAAAATAAATTTTCGAACAATCCGTTAGTTTTGTGCTTCTTAATGTTATTCATATTCATACTTGCAACATGTTATTACCTAGAGGTACCTTCAAAACAATGACATTTGCGTTAGCAGTTTTCGTACAAAGCATACATATCAGCTATTTAATTGGATGTTTGAATAACAGGCTTGACTAAGAGTATTATGTATCGCAACAATTTCTAATATTTTCTCCACTTTCCATAGGTATAGCAATAACAAACAAATGCTTGATATTAATTTTACAGGATAATATCGCAATAGCAACCAAAAAAAGAGTCCACTTTTAACAATTTTTTTCTGGAATGGAAGGAAAAATAGTTGGATGAAAATTATCGAGGAAGTTATTAAGCATATACAGGTAACCCTCCTATAACGCAGTAATCCTACAACGCGATTTTCAAGAATTTTTTTAAATAATATTCTATAAAGCTTTAGTTTTGCATTATATGTTTATTTAAAAAATTGTGAGATCTTTGATTTTTACACTACATACTTTAATTTTACAAGAAAGATCGCCTATCTGCCATTGTCTCTATATAGCATGGCTAGAATTTAATCGACGGCAAAGTTACAAATCTTAAAAATAATTTATCCGCGTACCAGGAAATCTGTATAGATTTACGAAATAAGAGAAAAAAATTTTTTTAAAAGCAGTAATCGCTGGAAAAGATCAGTCTGATAATAGATCAAGCTCGGAATTTGAATTAGGATAGATATGAGCAAAACGTTTGAAACACACTCAAATTATAATAATTGATGTAGAGGAGGCAGATTTGTAAAAGCTTGTAATTTGAATTTTCGTTTAATTTAACATTAAGTAGAGTTGAAATTGCGTTTTTATTTGCTTTCCCAGATTTTATTTTATTTTGCCCTGCTTAAATAAATGAATTGATAATAAATGAATTAATTTATGTTGTTATGATGAAATGGATAAATAAAAAAATATCTCAAATAAAAACTATTTTTTTCCGATTAGGAACTTTTTGCACTGGATCTAAGTTTCCTACAACGCGATTCCCTATAACGCGGAATTTTTCAGGAACCTATTGACCGCGTTGTAGAAGGGTAACCTGTATTTAAATATTAAAAAAAATATTTTCGAGAAATATTAAAAACTGATAACACAGGTACCTAATTTGCGAGGTAAATTTGAGTAACACTCTAAAAAAGAATATTTTCCATTTCAATTCTTTTTGTGTAAAAGGAAAGAATTTTGAATAAAATTATTTTTGTAAAATATGTTAAACTGGCAACACAGGAGCTTCTTTTGCTAGGCATACTCAATTTAACTAGTAATACCACTGGAGCACTCTAAAGAAGGTATCTGTGGCTGAAACGTTGAAAGCTTGCAAATCTTTCTCAGACTCATACGTACGCAATTGTCGCTTCAATGAAGGTACATTGGAAACCTTTTCTAAATGAACAGAAATGCTTTCTTAAGATATCTTGTAGTACTCTAGAAAAGTTAGAAATCTATTGGCGAAAATGTTAAACTATAACTTCCCAGCAGATAATTATTTGACACAGACAACCTTGAGGAGTGCTTGAGGAAAAGGTCGATTTTTCAAGGTTCAAAATAATTTTAAAAATTTAAATTTGCAGTGGTATGGTCCCTTCTGTGACGAGCAGTTTAACTTATACGAATTTGATTGTAAAAAAAAATCCCATAAACCTTGCGCCTATGGCTAGAGAAATACCTATTCGATTTTAAAAATATTGATTTTCATATCCTTGGCGAGTATTTGAAAAATTATTTATCAATTGTCGTCCACAAAAATAAACGTAACATAAAACAAACTATTATTAATAAATCTAAATGAACTTATAGAAAATCTCTTACTCCCACTTCCCATTATTTCCTTCCAGAGAATATCATTTTGAAGATTCTGTACAAAATTCGAATGCAAAGACTGAAAATTGTTGAATTTGTGCTGTTTGCCGTTCCGAAATATACTGTTTCAAGTATCCGTACACGGTCCTATCATTATGTTCGCAATATCAAATTTTAGGAGTATTTAAAACTTGGCCACATCCACAAATATGGTTTTTTTATATCATTCTTGAATGTTTAATGAATTTTATACAAAAACAAGTGAGAAAATTATATTCGGCTGTACCCATTACTTTTGTCTTAAAAGAAAGGAAAAAAATTAAACTTTAATAAGTGGGTGTGGCAGATTTTTTACTTTTTTATGGGATACCATGGAAATTTTGATTTTGCTATCTATGAGCACTGAGCAAAATAGTAAGAAAACGGACGTGTTTTAAGATACAGTAGGCGTGGCTCATTGTTCAATAGCAACGTACGTGGAAAAATTTCTAATATCATTTTTACGGCCAGGAGAACGTTTACCACAGAGATTATACAGACGGACAGACTGATCAAGAATATATATATGTGCACATGCTTTGTGGAGTCTCTGAAGTGTCCTTCTGTACGTTAGCAACAAAATGGTAAAATGAGTACAACCCTCACCTTCGGTGCTGGGTATTAAAAAATGAATTTCCTGAAAACTTTACAGTGGCAGGACCCCTTAGTTTGTCACCTTTTTTAATAGTTCGTAGTCATTATTATTAACAGGTAGAAAATGTATAATAAACACTTTCAAGAGTATTATTTTGTTAACAACGTAATTCTGATAATTCATTGCCAATTAATACCGAGAGATGATGAGATTTCCTTTTGCAAAAAAAAATGCAATTCTTTGGAGAGTACGGCACCTTCGTAAAAACATATTCAACTTTCAGATAACGTAAATAAAATTGGAAATAAATATGTATATTAAATTCATGTTGACGCACGCCGCCGTTTAAGGTTTAAATAACAATGTTTCTATTCTCAAGATCAATACTGGACTTTGTAGAATAAATTAGATATAGAACCTTGAAGGTTGAACGAATTAAGTAAACGAACTAAACTCTCTCTGGTTCCAACGAATATGTACCTTAACAATGTACTTAATGTAAAATTATAATATAATCGTATCCGTTCATAATCATAAAGATTATCATTAATATTCAAAAATCGTATTTGTCTCCATATAAAGAAACCTTTGCGCTCTATAAAATTTCGTAAGCAAAGGTTATACACGAAAAATTCAAGATATGCGTGCAAAATCACAGGAAATTAATAAGGAATACACGGCAGACATCGAGTTAAGCTCTGTCAGTAGCAAAAAGACCAAAAAAAAAAGAAAAAAATAAAAAACAAAATTGAAAAAAAAGACGGCAACCGCTGTACAACAGGATATAAAATAGGCAAAGAAAAAGAGAATTTGATGAGACCGTTGTAATAGCATTTTCCATGCAAATATATATATGTGGGCGAGTATGTGTATGTATGTGTTTTTATATATAACTACAATATATAATTACATTAGACGTCATAACGAAGCCTTAGACGAAACCTCATGATGATTGGTGGTCTCAAAAAATGTGGTGGTATTTTTTTTTCTCTCGTACGCTTGAATCAAATTTGTTAACATAAAATATTGCGTTTGAAAAGGGGTTAGAAATAAGAATTTTCTAAAGAAAATGGCGGTTTATAGATAAATACGGAAAAAAAACATTCATTTCGCTTATGGCAAATTTCAAATATCCACCACTGTCTTATTCTACGTGATTCTGAGGGACATTTGTGTGTTTCAGGCTTCACGACTATGTCTACTGCAGATCATAAATTAATAATGAATATATGAAAAATGTAGTTGACTCAAAAGCAATATTTATACAAGTATTCGGTTGATTAGATGAACTTTATCTGAGTTTCGTTTTCATATCCTATCCTAACTACGGCGATTTTGGAAACTTTAAAAGCAAACAGTTAGTTGAGAGTTCTGATTATTCCAATGTCAATATGATGCCACATTTAAAATCATTACTCATTAAAAAAAAAGTAATTAAAAGTTTCGAAGAACCGGTCCTTCTTGACTTATAATATTAACCGCATGTGAATTATAGTTATTTCTGAATATTATAAATTAAATGACACGAATTTGACATAAAAACCGAATTTCATAAAATATATAAGTGACGGAAGAGTTACTACTACGTTTTGTTTGTTGCTATGGTAACTAATTCGTTTATTAGCACGCACACGAAATTGTTCCGCTCATTAACTATTTCAGCGTAATAGGAAATTTTCTTCGAAAAAACTCATGAATTTTGAAAATTTTTAACGCGAAAAAGTTCATTAAAAACGTACAAATCAGCGAAGCATTTAAAATCAATAAAAACACAAATAATAAAACCAAGCCTTCAAGTCATTAGCATTTAACCACAATTTTGTGTATCAAAAATTATTTTTCAATATTTCATACGTACGCAGGAAAGCAACATTAAATTAAAAGTTGAACATCCTTTTATCTCAGTGAGTGCATTTCACTTCAGTTGTTTACCGGTTTTTTATAGCATGACTTCCTTAAACATTTGTTTACTAAAAGATTGAAAACAAAAAAAAGAAACATAATAATAATAAAAAGCAAGAGAATGTAATTCATTCGGTCATTGTTCCATAGCATATGTTGAATTTTAAACTTAATATACATTTTTTCATGTTTTCCATTTTTTCCATTTTTTCTATATTGCCTCACGTACTCGCAACTGTTGACGATTCTTTTGTATGAAACTGTCAAGTCATATCATATCACATCTCTTCACCAATGTGACTGTTTTTATTTTTTTTATATTTTTTTATGTCTACCATTGTGATTCCCTTACCTCACTTGGACAGCGTAACAAATTTACAGAAGAGTGTGGAGAGTAAGGAAACGACCCATTTTTTTTGTTTGCACTTTTTGCTTAATTTTATGCATAACTCTTACTGTTTGCGATTTTATTAGATAGTTTTCGGAAAGTTTGTTGCCTTCAAAAGTCAGAAAGAATTGTAAATATTTAACAATTTTGAGAAGTAAAAAATTTACATTCAGCTGTGTCTAATCTTCCATAGACATCATTGTCTTTACCTTAAATAAATTTAAAAATCCAAATTTCGATATTCTATACTGTTAAGTGGGCGTAGCTGATTTGGTCCATTTTTGTAGCATACACGTGGAAGTTTTTTTCTTAAAGAGCAAAAATTCAGACGGCAGAAGCGATATTCATGTTGGGTTGCGGACATGTTTTTTGATCTATTGGTTTCATGTGTGATATTCACTTGACATTACTCATGGGTACATATATATGATGGAGTTTCTGAAGTTTCTTTCCAGGTGTTATACACATTTTTGGTAGAGTTACAAATTTTTACTGTGGTTTATGAGAGATCAGCAAAAAAAGCAATTTTTTTTTTCTGCTCAAAACAGAGGTGGGGTCAGTTAACGTTGTACTATAGGCATGCCCTTTGACCGATTTGACTCATTCTCAAGACCCACCAGCGAGCAAGACCTTCTAATGTATTTGCCAAAGTCGAGACCGATATTTTGATTTTTGCTACCAGGAGAATGGTTAGCACAGACTGACAGACGGACATGTTTAAAACGATTCTAAATTTGATGTTGATTGAGAATATAAATACCGAAGCATTTTTCTGAGTATTACAAACAAGCTGACAGCATAAATGTGCTCCCATGCTACGGTGGCGGGTACAAAAAAGTGGCCGAATCATCAACATTCACCACACAAGTAGATATATGAAAATAGTTTAGTGTTTTTGTTGACTGTCGTCCGCTTCACATGATATTTTGCATATTATTGACGAAAATGTAACATTTTTACATAAGAGATTGATTTGACGTTATGCCCCTTGAAATTTGTTTTAATATTATAGGGAGTTTAAATTTTTCAAACCCTATGATTTAATTGTTTCTTTTAACCAATGAGCGAAATCAAATCTTTAAACAGGAAGTGTATCTATGTACGATACGAGATCGTGGTTAAAGTGTACTCCACGCAGGAAATATCGATGTGATGATAAGCAAAACTGTCATAGGTCGGTTACCTAATTTTAACTATGCTTACAACGTAGAAGTGAACTTACATCCTTATTATAATTACAAAACTTTTGCATTTAAATCGCTCGATCAAAAGAATATTTTTTTTGCTAAGTTCGCAGAGGCTGGTTCCAATTTCATATCACTTGTTTTCATTAATTTATGAGGCAAAATTTCACTTCTATGTAAACTTTTGTATACTTTTATGCTGTACATAGTATTATAAGAAGGGCTTAAGATAGACCCGTTTTTTATTATACTGAATCATTTTTCGAACCAATATAATCCTATCTAATGTCTGTTTACGTATTTTTTAATGGTTAATTTTTGTGAGAAATTTGAGATATTTTGACGGAACTTGGTATACTAACATCTATTAGCCCAAGGAAGAACGCTATTGAAAATGGATCCGATCGCATAATTTTAATAACCACACCCCCATACGACGCCCCATTTGAACGGAGTCTTTATATAATAAAAATCGGTAGAAACTAGTATTTTAGTATGTAAAATCAATGTGAAAAATTTGGAATGGATGGGACCATTTTTGGAACCACCTGTCATATAGCCTTTCTTATGAAAAGTAATCCTTTATATGGGGAAAAGGTTCTCTTTTTTTAATATATTATGATGAATGTCATAACTTAACATAAAAAGTAAGTGCAACAAATTTGGATCAGGTAGATATATTTTTTCAACAATATCACGATATATATTTAATTTTTTCCAGTTTCTCACGAAAGTAAGTAAAGAATCGCAGTGTGAGAAAGTAAGAGTTCTCTCTACATTTCTCACGAGAAGCTTTACAGAAATAACGCACAAAGCCCAAGTAATATTCGTCGTGAACAGTTTAACTCGTCGGAAATGATTCTGAAGCGCAGAACACACCACGAAAATCGAAGAAAACTTATAGTCGTTTTACGGGCAACATAACAAAGACAGCTTAATAAATGCTTTGTATCTTTTGCCAAAAAATTCATTAAGCGAGAGAAATGCGTTCTTTGTACATTGTACAAAGCATCAATAGACCCTTAAGAAATCTACTCCTCCAATTTGCAATTACGATCAAAATCTTGCGATTAAACATGTACTCCGTGCATTCTAAAGTCTTTCCACAGTTCAAAAATAATATCATATTCGGAGCATCTCTTCGACAGATGTAATAATAAACACGTCACCTTTTAATAAGAAATTTTTTAGAAAAAAGTATGAGAAACAGTACTTGGACATGGAACGTAATTTTTACAGTCCCTTGTATAGCAGATGGATTACAGAATTTTAGAAAAAAATTATTATAACCAAAAAATATGTTTTCAAAACATTTCAAAACTTTAACGGTGTTTTTCTCGAAACACGTTTTTTTGAAATGACACGCAACCTCAGTTCCATTAAGTAAATGTATTCTTGATCAGCACGAACGGATTAAGCTGCTTAGCTATGCCTTCGTCATTGTCTGTTGACGCCTATTGAAATAAATCTCTGTCTGCAAAAAAAAAAGAAAAAAATTTTCTTTAAAATTTTCTTTAAAATTTTTTGAGTTAAATTGCAAAATTGACAAATTAGTCCTAAAGGTCCACGTTTGCGTAACTTTCCCCCTTTTTCCAAATTATATCCACAAATGTAACGCCCTATACAATAATGTAAAGCCTAAGTATCAAACGTAGAAAAGTGCTGACAAATCCTATAAAATTATGATTTTCAAAATTACGATGTGCGATAGCTGATATAATACGCGATCGGTACAGCAAGTAAATGAATTTCTGTTATTTCTCACAATCAGAGATCGTGTACTCGATCGTACTCTAGATTTTAAAAGATTCAGGCTAAAAACTCGACTGATATTCTTTCTTGTGTGCTTGCCTGTTAGTTGATGGAAATAAATTTAAATAAAATTTTGCTACAATTTAAAAACAAACTTGTGTGCTCATAATAAAAGTGAAATAATATAATTAAGTTTCAAATGTGAAATTGTCTCATTTCTATGGCAAAGGTTTGCTGGTGTACGTTATGCATTAATGATACTCTTTGACTTGTTTATCAATTTGTTTTCTTCTCCTTTTTTTTTGGACCACAGCTGGTGTGGCATTAAATTTAAGCATTTTAATTAACTTCGAAATGTTACGTTTACCGAATGGTTTTCACTTCCGTATGCACAGAATTTTAATTAAGTTTAATAACTTGCCACTACTGTACTGTTCTGTACTGTGCTAGAGACAATTTCGATATCGATTCCATTAGCTAATGTCTATGTGTATGTGCGTATAAATGCTATAACAAAAATCTCAATGGCTTCCTCGGATAAAATATGAGAAAAACAATTTAAAATTAAAAGCATAGAGGAACGAAAACAAATAAATGCTGGTACGCTGGTACCCCTAGCATTAAAACCCTTGCACGCACATACATTCGGTATGGCATTCAACTAATTACACTTGGGATTGTTACAATATATTCTGAATATATACTAACCATGCACCTCTCTTGCGCAACATACTGTTTATTTTGGCGGTTGGTTTGGGTTAATAATTAAAATTTTAATATAAATAAACAACAAGAAGTGCAACTGCTGCTTATTTTTGTTTTTCTCTCATAAATTTTATTTTATGTTTTTTTTTCGGTTTTTTTTTTCTCAAAATCAGTTTTCTGAAATTCTAGTCGATGCAACGTAATCCGTTAAAGAGCATTCACTAATATGTCAATTGATTATTAAATAATTTCATTGACAAAGGAAAACTTCGAAAGACATTAAAAACAAATGAGTCATAAAGTAGTTAATAGAAATAAATAACGAAACGCGGCCTGAGAATATGAGACGCAGTCATATTGTGTGTTTAGTTGCCTTGAAAAAGCGTAGCAAAAGTGAAAAATGAGAAGTCAATCATTGCATTAGTCAGTAAAGAAATCAAAACAATGTGTATATTAGGCAGGCAAAAAACAAAAATATTTTCAATATTTTTATATAGAAGACGCGGGCAGAGTATTCTGAAGAGCTTGCTATCAATATAGTCTTTTTTTTCTTCTTTTTCTTTGCTTTTTTTTATGGGTATCAAATATATTCAAGTCCAACTTGTTTGTTTTTTTAATATAAATATTATTCTTAGGGCCAGCTAGCAAGGGCAGCAAAATAAAGTGAAAAAACGAACATATTCGGCATCATTAAGGTATTGATTTTTTAAGATTCCGAAAGGAGAACTCAACGTTTATAGCAATAGTTTAAAAAACTCCATTTTAAAGATTATTCACTTAGCGAATTCGTCCAATTGAGTTTGGATTCTACTCAAAGCATATCCTTAGTTGAAAAGAATCCCTGTTTTTTTCTGGTAATTATCTAATCGGACCTAACATTTCGAAGTTTTTCAAAATCAAAATGATTAAATATTTTCGACCCGCTTGAGAAATCGCATGTATTTCAATTCTCTAGCAAGTACTTTTCAACAAAGCACCTGGGAGAAAAGGTCCTTTTTTAAATTTTTCACTTATCTTGTTTCAGTTTTTAGAAATCTTCCCTTTTTTTATTTCCCTTTCGCTAACCTCGCACTTGTTACATTTCTCATGTGTTTTTTTATACTTTTTCTGATTTAACAAACTAAAAAAGTTCCGAAACATAGAAAAGGACTGAAACGTATAAAGGTAAAACGAGTTCGAAGACAATACGAGATCTAAGAAAGTACTCTCTAGAAAAGTGAAAAATATTTTAAATATGTTGGCTTCGCTAAGAGACCCGATCAAGTCCGATGTGAATTGAAAAAAGTCTCATGTAAAACTATGAAAGAAGCGAAATGAATTCAAGTTTTTTAAAAACGACATCGCTTCTCTTCTCCTTTCACTGTGTAGTCATCATTCAAAAATGCCCAAGTGAAGTAATGATATTTAATGCTGAATTCCATCAAAAATGTATTATGTTCTCAACCTATTGGACCTAGAAAGATATTAGGTATTTTGAACTGGTCTTATCGAAGAGATTTTGAAAAACACGCGGGCACGGTATCGAAATAAATGTATTTTACCGCAATCACCCAATTTTCGCCTTGTAATTTGAAGGAAACTATGAGAAGGCTTAACGAAGCTCTGAGCGGGTTTCATTTTAATACATCTCTCATTTCAAAATTCGAAAAAAATTTTCAAGTAATTTAAAATTTCGTTCGCTAATGAGAATGCTTCGAAAACGCACTTTACACAAATTTTTTGCAAACAACTACCAGAAGTTCTAGGAAGATTTAAATTATGCTGTCAGCAGAACGACGGGAAATGGTTTTTTAATTAATTAAATTTGTTTTTTAAGAAATTAAGTTTTATATCAAATCATTAAAAAAAGCGAAATTATTTTCCCGTTAATCTATCATTTGTTCATTTGCATTAGAGAAGTTATTCATTTTTAACTGCGCCCCTGTAAAATTTTTTAATAACCACTGATAGATAGAGAGAAGAGCAATTGTCTTGAGAAAAGTTTAATGAAGAATTTCCCATAAGAAAATATTTTCTAATAAGTTTTGATTCGCTGGAAAGTTGAAAGCACAAGCGAAGAATAAAGCAAAGAACAAATTAATCAAATAAAAAAAAAATTAAAAAAGAAAAGCAGACTATTTGCTTTGGAAATATAATGAATATATGAATAATCATTATCGGTGAGTGGAAGTACATTAACTCTTAGGTCACAAAGGGAGATTTCCAACACAAATCTGATTAATTAACTGCATTACCCAAAACGAGTGAATTTAATCTGCCTGAACGTATTCACAAAGGGACTCAATGAGACTCTTTCTATCAATCAATTTAACACAAAATGGTGAAGTTAAAGAAGTTAACTAAATAGTTGAATTTTTTTCAAATCAAATTTTTATTATTAAAAACATGTTTTTATTCTCATGTCTATCAAAAGTTGAAAAAGTGTGAAAGCGAAGAAAAAGATCTTTTTGAAGAGACATAGCAGCTTGAAAAGAAAACATTTGTAATACCCACCACATATAGCAATGATGTTTGCGAGTACATAATACAAAGTTCTTCCATTTCTATTACCTCAGCTAACACTGTATTTGCCAAACTTCAGCATTCTATTTTAATTTTTGAACCCGTTCCTACGAACAGTGGACTGATGGGTAGACTCAATTCAATTAACTTTGAATACCGTACTGAACTAATATATACGTATGTGTATGTAATAGTATTTATCAGATATATATCTCGGAGTTACAGATCAGATAGAAATCTGATTTCAGATGTATATCAATGAACGCAGATCCAATTTTTAAGATTTCGCATTTCGATGTGCTTTGATGCACATTTTACCTATTGTCCGTTCTGTGTGGCATTTCTATAACATTTTGTTAGTTGTAGGCGTGTATTTTTAACCAAAGTTATCAGACGGACCTAATTTTAATATCCTTATCATTCCAAATTTATTGTGGACCTAATTGGGCAAGGATGACGTTCGTTTTCAAACTCGATCTGTTACGATCAATTACGAATGTATATCAAATTTCAATTTTCTATATCCGTTCCGTCTTATTTCTGTTATTTCTAAGCAGAAAGATAATTTTAATATAGGATTGACTGTAGTATCTATATAAATCTGTGATACGTGAAAAACAAACGATTTATTGTGCAGGAAGATTCATTATACATAAATGTTTATATACATTATAGTTGATCAGGCCCGACCTTTAAATAATAATATCCAAAAGATAAACCTACATGGTCTAAATTCGGTTTGGTAATATTATGGATTGATTTTCATACAAAGGCTTGCTTTTTATGAGAACCCTTATGCGGAATGAGGCCCAAAATATGGGACTACGTTGTTCAAATTTCGTACAGCTGCTCTGCCATGTACGTTTATCAATGCGCTCTTTTGTTAATGTCATAAAATATCGTCGAAAATACCAAACGTAAATGCTCATGTTCTGATTATTTTTTTTTTTGGTACTTTATTAGCGTGAAGTTAAAAAATCAATTACAATTCTGTGGATAACCATACATTTATCCACGAATGCAAATATTTAAAAAAATTATAGGAAATTCTCTTTGCGTCCATATTTACTCTGAAGATATGTTACTTAAAAGTACACAAACTCTACTATGAAACCAGCGTGCATACGAACGGGTGTCATGATATGCTATACTAAAAAGTTACAAATCGTCAAATAAATTTGCATGAATCATGCTTCAATACAGCTAACATAGTGTGTTAGCTCTTTTTGCAGAAAAGTTAAAATATTTTTGTAGAAAAAAAAAAGTACGAAAACTGGTAAGTGGCAAGTATAACAACAACAAGTAAGAAAATTATATTCAGCTGTGCCGAATCTTTTATACTCACCGCCTTTATCTTAAAAAAGGGGTTAAAAGCTAAATTGCAAAAGATAGGCGCAGCCGTGAAAGAACTTCCAGTGTGTTTGCCAAATGTGAAGCCGATATGTTTACTGCAGACATTACACCAGACGAATAGACGGACATACTTCAATAGATTCTAAATTTGATGCTGATCACGAATATATATGCTTTGTAGTGTCTCCGAAGTTTCCTTCTAGGCGTTACAAACAAAATGACAAAATGAATATATCCCTCACCTACGGTGGTGGGTACACAAAGTCTCAGTCTAACATAAATCTAATTTTTTTTTTTTTTATCTTAAATTGTTCTTCGTATAGCGAAGATTGGCGGTACATTCATTTCTTGAAAACGTTTGCAGCACCCATAGAGAAGTTTCAGTGGCCCTATAAATTATATATATTTTTGCTTAATAGCGAATACTGAGTCTATCTAAGCATGTCTGCCCATTCATCGATAGGCATGCGTTTAATAAATATTCTCTTACTCATAAAAATGAGATATTGACTCGAAATTTTGCAACAATTTTCGAAGATCTTGCTCTTCCTGTATATTAAAAATGTGATTCAATTCGGAAGAAGGACACTCCCACAGTACAAATTGAGGACAAGTCTGTTTTCAAAAGTAACAAAAATGAGTTTTTCACTGATTACTAATAAAGTACAAGGTTTAAAACGGTGCGTGTACTCTCATAGCATTTGTAAAGAAACATTTTCAAAATCTGCTAAGAACATCAATATTTCATTTCGTTTCCTTTTTTTATGTTTTTTAAATATTTTCTCTTTTTTTTTACGATAAAGATTACGGGTATAAAAGTTTCGGTCACAACCAAATATAATTTTCTTATTCGCTTTTATTTGTATATGAATGCATGCTATTCAGCATGAGCAGACAAGATCTTATTCATCAATCTACGGATACGTATGCTTTTCAATATGTAGAATAAAAGACTGTTGATACATAAATGTGACATATAGGTTAAATTTATTAAGTTCATTACTCTTCAGAAAATAGGGAAATACTTCACTTTGTAATATTTGAAGAAAAAAAAAAATTATTTAAAAAAATTTATTTTACCTAATTTATTATCGTAAATTGAGTAATGGATGATTAACGTGAGCAAAAATGCATATAAAGTGAAGTAAAATATGAAAAAGAATTTTAATTTATATGCAAAAGATCTTGACATAATTATTAAATTAAAAATAATTAATTTCGATTTAAAAAAATAATTAAATTAAGTGAATGCTTTGTGACAAATGTTAAGCGTTTACTGCTCAAATATAAAATTTTTTTCTTTTTTTTAGTTAAACTCTATTCATTATGTTGAGTTCAGGCATAATTCGTATTGATTTTTCCACTTGTACACTTTTTTTCTGACCAATCACTCAGGGACGTCGCTTATACGCGTATGAAAACGGTATTGATCAGAGAGAAAGAAGTACGCAATACAGGATAGCTGCGGCCGCATACCAATTGTAATTAAGGTTTGATCTGCCGCCTTGGGAATTGAACTCATGTATGTCGACTTGATAGAAGCGTTTCTTATCCACAAGGATATGCGGTACACTACTATTGTTAACTGTACAGAAAATGGGGCCATCAAGCGATAGCTGAAATTTTTTTTAATGATTTTCCATCAAGATTGCTAATGCACATGAAATGGATACGATTATCCATTTCGTGGTCCGAATTTAGAAACTTTTATCAGTAACATACACAAAACAGAACTATCCTTCAGAGCATTATATATTTAACATAATGTTTGCCATTTTACATTATTGATCACGCTTAATAACTTAATAAAAGCGTTAAAATATTAAAAAATTATCACAAAGATACTAATTTTGTACATTAGTAGGCATGTTTCGTATAGTCAGCAAGACTGTGGAAAAGTTGGAAGAATCCAGTGGTATTCAGCCGAAGAAGACTCAGAGTTATTCATTATACGACGCGCTACAACCACGTGATTACCAACTTGATAATATGTGGATACGGATGTTGAAGATATATGAATTTAAACGTTGTGATAAAAGCGCAATTGATGGACGCGTTTCCATCGACCAATTAAAGTGATAGCACTAGAAATGATGGAATAGAATCAATGAGATAAAATTGGGCGAATCAAAATTGAAAATACGTGAACTATTTGTAGACCAAAATATCTCATATACGTCCTAATATTTTGCACGAATATTTAGATGCAAAAAACCTTTTGTAAGATAAGAACCGCATTCACTAATAATCGAACGAAAATGAATTCGTGTGACTACTTAAATTATGAATTTAAAGATTCTTTAAGGCTAATTCATCCAAGTCTCTTCTACCCTTCACCTTCGGTGGTGTGTATAAAAAAATTTAAAAAATCGTTCAACTCGGTATGATTACAGATTCCTAGGGAAAGAAAATGTTGATAAACTGGAAAAGCAATTACATGCAATTATTAATTATCTTTTTTCTATCTATTACGAATTAAATACATGTTTAAAAAATGATTTTTATTTTATTAAATCAGAGTCGACAGTTGTCTAGAACAGCTTTGCAAGAAATCATGAAGGCTACATGTGCAAACGGACCTGTGTAAAAATTCTATTATTATTTCAATTTAAAAAAAAGACTCTATGTTGTGAAGAACAAAGTGTAATTTCGATCAAGAATTATTGCATTTTACTTTTGAGTTACACTGGTAAGTGGAAAATACTATAATGCGAAAATTTTGATTTCGAAATTACCGTACACTCCGATTAGTCCATTACTGCTAATTATTCTTTATCTAAATATACAAATAGAATATCTGGACCTATACTTTCATACACAAAAAAACAAAAACTGATACTGATCCGATCACAAATAGAGAGAAGGTGTCCTAGAACCCGTCATTGATACTCATCTTTTCAAAGTGATACATAAAAACTGCAAAATATAAAGTTAATGATGAACAAATCTTTTAGCCGGTAGAGTGAAAGACATTTAGCTCGCTCTAAGAACTGTGTGTGGTGTGCGGATTATGACTCTTATCAACTTTGATCAATAATTATCAGTTAAACGCATATATATACCAAGTTCTAGTCATCTATTTCACCAATAAACATCTAATGAGACCAGCGATTGCCCACTCGTACGCTGATCAAGAACACATATATTGTATATATAATAGTTTATCAAACTTGTTATGTGCCTGTGGACTGGTATTCACGGGTGCCAGCATAGAAATAAATAATTTAATCTCAAGATTTAGCCTCAAGATTAGCAAGAACATATGTGCCGTAAGGTATCAATATTCCCTATATATGAGTGTGACAAAGAAGACAACAATATTAAGTTACCTTCAATTTTTTAGCTTTTTATAGCTAAAAAAAAACATAGGCTTCAATAAGAAGGCGCTTTTTCGTTTTTGCATTTATAAGTAGGCTTCCAGTTCATTTATACCGCATGTACCATTAAATGGTAAAGTTTTGCAATAACTACGTTACCCAGGGAACCTAACCTATCTATCACTCTCCTCATGCCTAGATTTTAAACGATAAATTAAAGCCTTTCTGCTAGTGATCCAGTGGTGATGATAGCAGAGTATGAAGTTTTGTAATTTGCATACTTAGCAAGAGGGGATGAGCAGATGAGCAGAATGCGAGAAAGTGAGAGAGAGAGAGAGAGAGAGAATTTTCTATAAGTTAAGATTTAATTGCACACTTGTGGTCTATGGACGTTTGTAAATTTGTAAGCGTTTACATGCATTTATGTTATGTTATGTGTATGCATGCAAGTGAAATGTTTGCTCAGGCATGCATATTTACCAAATGTTTACGCTTCAATTGTTTAATGCTATTAAATGTGTATATTGTGTGAATATGTACATATATATCTCTCTCTCTCTGTGTGTGTCTGTGTATGAGTGTATGTTTAATGTATGTACCTTCAGATACACACATAGGCTTATGTAGTTACACATGTATTTATCTAACCATATATAGAACTGCAATCATATTCTCTTTCTTATACGTTATGCGTTATGCCCAGTAAGAAGCCGGCTTAGAGGAATGAGTTCATAGCACTTGAATGCTGTATTTGAAGAGCAATTACATACTCGTGTAGCGGCTAAGGTTGATAATGATGGCAACAACTTTTGTCAGCATGTATGCCTGTGTATGCTGTGTATGCCTGTAAGCCTGTATATATGCAGCATATAAGGCAACTTTAGATTTAAGTCTTTGTGTTAAGAAAAATTTTTCCATTTTTTTTTTTCGTTTCTTCATCTACTTCCGGTTGAAAGTTTTTGTTTTACTATGTTTTGAGTTATGAACCCGTCCATCCATATGTGTCGATTTTTCATTTTCAACATGATGCACATACTTACGCATATATTTACGGGCATTATGTTATGCTTATAAAGTGCATTTAAAGGAAAAAATAAAAACAAAAAGCGACGACAATAACAATCAACTCTTAGCGAAGTTATAAGAACTCGTTATGTTCTTTTCTTGGTAACGGTAAGTATTCAGTTTTTCTTTTTGCTTTTCTTTGCTCTTTTTTCGTTTGTACTTTTATTGCTGTTGTCATTGTTGTTGTTCTTGTTGTTGCTTATGTTCCCTTTTTTTATTTTTTGTCATATTTTGCTTATTTTTTTTTTTAATTCTAAAACTCATCATCAAAAGTTGTGTTTGGCGTGGTTATGGTTTTGGGTTATTGTGGTTTGTATTTTGCTTATGTTGGTTATGCCGTTTGTTGGTGGTTTTTGTGGCGTAAATGATGCCACACAACAGAGAATTCTTTTTCTTTCTTTCTCTCTCTCTATGTTACTCTTGCACTTATGCTCTGTGAATAACCTTAATTAAAATCATAGTTTATCCTGACACTGGTTCTCATTAACAGGAAAGAGGAGCCGTTTTTTTTTTCCTTATTTTTTTTTTTTTTTTTCTTTATATTTGTTTCTATGTCATGCCTTAGCTTGGCAAGCAGTTAGTCAGGCAGACACAGGCATAGAAATTAGCAAATTAATGTTGACTACAGCCAAACCCATTTACTTTAACTGCATTATCATTATGGGCAAAGGCAAGTAAGCAATATATGCAACTGCGTCAGTCTATCTTGCAGTTCGTTTGTTTGCACATTTCATGCTCACTTTAATCAGGCAGAGGATTGTGGATTTTCCCTTCTTAGCTCTCAGTTGCAAGTACAAAAGAATTTACATAAGCGAAACTACATCATTGTGTACATACCACTAGATGTTGTTCCTAACTCTGGAATATTAAATAAAGGTCATTAACGTTATTGTCTTAGGGTTATATTGTTAGTTATAATGCACTTTTTGTTTGTTGGTTGATGTATGCGATTGAGGTCGCAAAAGATGTGTTTATCTCTATGCCTGTAACTAATCTTTAATTTGGCGAAAAATGTGTAATACTCGCACACAAAGCACACATCCAAGCAGCTGAACATCACATAGGTAGTGTACACCTTAATGGCATTATTTTGCCCGGCACAAAAATTATTTTCTCTCCACCGAACGATCCTCTGGTAAATATTATTTTGTCAAGTGTTTTTTTTTTTCTTAAATATTTTCTCGAAATGTATTCATTTGAAATTATGTGAGAATTTGTATATAAGAGTCTTAATGAAATTGAAGAACTTTTGATGAATTTGATGAATGTCTCCTTCAAACAACACTTGACCGAAACCATTAAAATTTTTGTTGTTGGTTTTCTTCTTTTTCAATTTCTTTTTTGTAATAATCATAGAAAGTTTGATTCGATTTGATCTGCAGTCAAGTGTAATTTTGTGGTAGATTTGTTTTCTTTTAATTTTTTGAAAATCAAATTTTATTTCTACAAAAGGGCTGAAATGTATATTTTAAAGGCTCTTAAAAGCAGCAAATGTGATTTATCTTATTATACAGAATTGCTCTTAATTAAGACAGTTTTATAAATCAATTTAGTCTGCGCTTCTCTCTGTGCGCTATAGTAACGGTAGTAAAGAAATAAATAAAAAAAAATTACAAATTTTAGTTGTATTTCATAAAATATTTGCAAATGGCGTAAAGATTTTGATACTGAAGATCTTCTTGGATTCTCAATAATAGACAGGCATGTATAGTAAATGAATGACAAAAGCGATGCGAAGAGGAAAGCAATCAGGTTACGCTCCTTCACACTCCTTTGTTACTTGTGGTCGTACTAGAAGGCGAATAAGAGATTTTATCGGACTTCGTAAGCTTTATAGTAAATTTTAACTTAATGCCAATTATGTGTTGCAAACTATTTTATTGATTATATAGTCTTTTGAAAAGTCTTCGAAAATTTAGGTCAACCAGACCTCTCAGCATTATTCTGTATATCCATAACATATCGCTTAGAGTCAGCAAAGCGCCGATAAATTATTGTTTCCAACGGAGAACAATTGACATAATACCTTTCAAGCCGATTCTTGGTTTCAGTAGCACTTTTTTTCCGTTAAAAATCAATGCTTTATCTTCGGATGAAATTCAGATTTTTCCATTGTTTTGAGAATTATTTTGAGAATAATTTTAGAATAATTCTAATTCGTAAATTAATTGTTGGAATGTCATGCAATTTCGAAACATTTCATGTGACAACTAGTACTATCTAAGAATCACGTGTTCGTCAATAGTGGCGACGTCTATATGTCATCCTACAAACTTATTGGGTGATGTGTTGTATGTATATAATTTAATGTTCATATTATATAAAAAAAAAACAATATGTTTATTTATTTTAGTTTGCGGTTAATGGTCACATCTCAAAACTACTTATGAAGTATTTTGCCAAGATTGGTCGAATGCACTGAAATTTGTAGAAAATAATTCCATGAAGATCAACCAGCCCGTTATAGTCATCAAGTTAAGCTGCTTAAAAGTGTTAGCCTGATTGCCCTGACATAACGTTGAGTTTCAGTTTTTCTATTATAAGAATGAATTTCCTGACAAAAAATGAAAAATATATACTTTCCACGGTCTATAATGTGCATTCGGCTCATAATTCTGTCTTGATCAAGAACATCATTGATGAGTAGAAGACTTGGTTTTCAAGTCATGTTCTAGCTTTGAATTTAAATTTATGTTCTATAAGCAGCTGACAAACAGTATTTAGCCTGTAATTGCAATTGTTCGGTACGAGAAGATGATGCCTTTGAGTCTGATATTTTCTGTAATTACTTTCAACATACTGTAAGACTTTGCTGTAAGACTTTTCAGAAATTGTATCGCATAATATTTTAAGTTAATTCTTCCAGCAATATTCGTATGTGATATAACAAACATTGTGGCAGAATTTTCTTTTGTTTCAATATGACGCAAGGACAATTACGAAAAAATTTGTGCTCAGCGAAATCTTATGTTTCCCTCGCTTATATTTACTTATGATAAATATACAAATATTGAAGATTTGCCCCAAAGAGTAACTTGTTTGTTTACTTTGATAATACCCAGTATCATATTTCTGTTAATATTTAGATACTAAATACGTATAGATATTATTTTTAAACTTATCTTTTTTTATATCTATTATTTTGCTTACAGACAGTGCTACTTTTGTCGGCAATATATTGAGAATCAAGTCAGTGAAGAAAGAGGACCGTGGCACTTACTATTGTGTGGCTGATAACGGGGTTAGTAAAGGCGATCGTCGTAACGTCAACTTGGAAGTGGAATTTGCGCCCGTTATAACTGTACCACGTCCACGCTTGGGTCAAGCATTACAATATGATATGGATTTGGAATGTCACATAGAAGCTTATCCACCGCCAGCCATTGTTTGGCTGAAAGAAGACATACAATTGTCCAACAATCAGCATTACAGTATTTCCCATTTCGCTACAGCCGATGAATACAGCGATTCGACATTACGTGTTATAACCATCGAGAAACGTCAATATGGCGACTACGTTTGCAAAGCTGTCAATAAATTAGGCCATGCTGAGGCCAAGGTGAATCTGTTCGAAACTTCTATACCTGTTTGCCCACCGGCCTGCGGTCAAGCCTATTTTGACGGTGCCGAAAATCCGGCAGGAACATTACTTGCCACAATAGGTTTCTTAGCGGCGATATTGTATATCAGATAAATTGATCGGAGCGATAAATAGTGATAGAAAAAAAAACAAAATCAATCGAAACGATTATAAGAGAAAAAGAGCAATTCAGGCTATTTGTGGTTAAAAAGGTGATTAACAAACAAAAACAATCAGCATTAATTATAAATATTAAATAAAAAAATTTCACACACATAAAATCCCAAGACAAGCTTTGAATTTTGTGCTGAATTTAAATTTTAAGTTTTCATTATATTTAAAAAGATAAAATTAATTCTATGTTTAGTTTAAAAAAAAAAAAAGAAATACAAAATACCTTAAACCTTACCCGTCCGTGGCAACGTAAAATGACTTCTTTAAGAATTTTTATTCCATATTTTAATATTTTATATTATCATAGCAAATTTTTGTCTGTTTAAATACCCTTTAAACAATTCTATCGTTTTCTCTTTTATTATTTTCAAAGTACAACAACTATTATTATATTTTATCTATTTTCAGTTAAAACATCACAATAATAAACTACTGTAAACCTTAGATTTCGTTTTTGTATAAGATTTAAAGAAAAAAAAAACGGAGAATATTTGATATTTATTTTAAATAATTTATGAAATATTTCCATTAAGTAAATTTATCTAATTAAGCGATATACTTATGGGTATTTGTAAATTAAACGTAGACCTCTTTTTTTACGTCAATTTTTATGATTAAGAGAATTTATATATACTATATATATATTTATATATATATATATACATCCATATATAATTTTTCTTTTTTAGATATAGGTTTAAGTCAATAACGATGTTTTTTTATACGTAACATAATACAATACTGTGTAGCTCTGTTTAAAATTTAAGTTTAAATTTATTATCAAATTTTTTTTCAAAGTGGACCCAAAAAAGCAAGGAAAATTCTTTTACATTTTAATTGGGTGTAAATACTAACTAAATAAATAATGATAAATAATTAAAAATAAAATGCCAATGTATCAAGTCTTACGTCTCATCATACATCAACAATATGCAAACATAAATTTTAAATAAAATATTAACAAAACCTATAAAGAGAATAAAAAACAAACCCTATCAGTAATATTCACTGGATTTCTTTAAACTAGTTAAGGCTGAGTTAATAATTTCCGCTATCCTCATGCCTCAATGGATGTTTCGTATACTATAGAGCGGGTTTTAAGCAGGTACAATTATGCCATTACGTGCAATGCATTATTCGGAACTTCGGAGCAAAAAATGCTTTAAGATCATTCTTTAATTTTTATACGAATCGCGTTCTCATTTCTTTCTTTCATTTGATTCTTTTGACTCCGTATTGTAGTGCTTACATTATATTGCATTGTATGCGAAGCGACGCCTAATTTTGCTGTAACTGTGAAACGTACCCATCTTTGATAATAATAACTTAGCGTCGCACTTAACATGATTTACCTAAGTAACGCGGGAGCGAAGTTCAATATCGTTTCTTGCATAAATGAGCTCCGAGATGCTGAATCTAAGGATAATATATAATTGATAAAATCGAGCCATTTTCTGTTCTCTGACCTACTGACATATTTTCTGGATAAATACCGTCTATTATGAAATATGACAATTTTTTCCTGCCTATTATTACATCAATCGATAACATAGGAATTTGCTTTATTATGCCGTCCAATTTTGTGAACCATCAAAATACAAAATAAACTAACATAACATAAACTATACGTATTCTTGGTTTGTGCGCTTGACGGTTATCTCAAACCAGTTCGACTAACTTGAAAGATGATTCTTAACGCTATTGCATAAATCCAACCAGCGGACAAGCCTTAATGCGTATTTGTGAACAAATCATACTAAACGAACCTTTTAGGATTAATTATGGCTAAATTGTGTCCATCAACTGTCAAGTTTCGGCTTTCGATTCTAAATTTTGCTCTTTAAGAACGTAAGAATATATGGGCTAACATATTCTGGACTGGTTCAGAATATTGAACTTATAAAGAATCTAACCTCTATATGTTCAACGAATTTCTGAGCGTAATAATCTATACAATAAAATATGAATAGTACGGTTTGCTTATAGCAGCAATTTTGCCTATAGTTCACCATTTACATCGCATATATTTATGAAACGCACTAATTTTTTTTTTTTAATTTTGTTAAGTCCGTTAATAGAGTCAACGCCAACTCTTTTCTTGTTTGAAATGGATTAAAATTCGAGAACCCCTACAATCAAATAATTTATGAAATTTATATCAAAGCATTCCGCAAAATATTTTTGGATAATTCTTTTTATTTCATTTCACACAATCGTAGACTTCGTAATAATTTTTTAAATTGGTTCACTTCATAATATTGGTTGTACTTCATATTTATAAATATACTCAAACATGATAACATTATATGTTGTGCTTAAAAAGCAATTAAAAAGAAAAATATACCTAGAATTAGTAATAAGCAAAGGTCATATATACAGCGGTCTGCGGTCTTGTTTTCTCTCCTTGAAAAAAGTTAAAAAACAATTTGCATTTCAATCACAATTTTTGTTTTCTACTACTAATACATATATGTAATCAATCATCCCCTTTAAAACACCATATATTTGATGTACAAAGTAATGCTAATAATAATGATGGTGATTAGAATTAGCTACAATAATAGTATTATTCTTTGATTGAATTGCCTCCAGTAGCCATACGATAATACAATTCGAATTCCTCTTCATATTCGCAGTATGAACGATTATTGAATTTCTTGGTTTTGGGTATAAAGTGGCGAAGAGGATTCGTAATTATGAAATTGTACAATTTATCCGTTCTCTCTAGTTGATCCAGGGTATTGTTGGATGTAACATGAATTTTATCCAATAATTCTGTAATCTTATCGTGTTCTCGTTTAGCATTCAGTTTTAACGCTGACGTATCGACTGAAATAAATGATTTTGGAAATTTGTAAAAGTCGTACACATTATCTATGCATTCGTTTATAATTGTGTGTTATATGTACGAAAATAAATACCTGTACATATGTCTGAATTCAATTCCATGCTGTTTGAATGGGCCGCAATCAAATCCGCCCACATAATGTGTTTTCGGACTTCCTGTAAAGCGCCGAAGGGTGTTAATAAAATGCCGGGAGCCAATTGAACAGTAGATTTAAGCTCATGTGATTCAACAATCAGGGGATTGGGTGATAAAAGAAATGAACTAAATAAAAATGAAGCCAAGAGGAGAGAAAAACATAAAAACGGTGATGGTTTTATTTTGAAACATTTGAGCAAACACTCCACTTACCATTCTTTTGGTATACAATTTAAATGTTCTAATGGAAACTCAGCAAATGTATTTAATTCCAAGGTATGAGGTGGCAAAATAATCGCCTGAGCCTGAGGCATTAGTGTTACATCGCTATGACAAACGCTACGCTGCGAAATGGTGGCGTTATTCAGTGCGGAAGCGCTAGCGTCAAAATCTAATTTTGTGCTGCAAAAAAAATCATCAACGTTTGTTTCGAAAATATCACTTAATTGCAGAAAATTTTGATTATTGTTGATGTTGTTATATTTTATTTTTGACTTTGCTTTCACAGTAGCTTCTAAACCACACAACTCATCTTCTATTATGCGCTTTGAATAAACAATTTTATCCTTAATGTAAGAGAATTGCAGCATTTCGTGTTGTATACGATTTACAGAAACCGATATACGGTTGTATAAATCTTTGACAGATCCTAAAAGTACCTAGAATAAACTAACTTCATTAATTCGCTTCGTCTTTACAATAAATTCATATTAAAAAAAAATGCGTACCTCGTGATTTTCCACTTGTTTACTAGTAGAGTCAATTTCCGCTTTAAGGCTATCAATATGCTGCTGTAGACATTCATTCTGCCCTTTAGTGGAAAAGTGTGCAATATAATTCACTACGTAGTTACTTAAGATTTTCTTGCTTGTCTCATCTTCGACATGAGCATTAAACATTTTCACTTTTTCGAATAGTTTTGCTTCAAATTCACTATACAAATGAAGAAATTGGGATTCAAGTTGTTGTCGTTGCTGCCGCGCGTTCAAACATCTAGCCACTAAGCCCAAGAAACTTGCTTTAGTCTTTAATAAATTAAATTCAAATTCTGAGCAACTCTCTTTGAAAGGTAGCATCAGGTAACTGTCGTTATTAACTGTTCTACTTAAAGTTGTAATATGTTGTAGTTGCGCATCTTTTAAACGGATTACAGCATTAAACAACATAAAACTGGGTACTTCCGAAAATATTTCCCGCATATCAGACCATAACTTACTTTTGGCTTCTGAAAGCTGTTGAGCTAGAAAATTTGAAAAAAGAACAATTTTATGTCAAATGGAATAAAACTTGAAATATCGCTACTTACAACTTTTGTTTTCCACACAAAATTCATAAAATTGCTCCAATTTTCGTATAGCTTCATCAACGGCCTCGGCCGCCTTTGCTTCACTTTTATTTTCGTTTGTCAGTACAACGGGTAGCGTTGACAAAATTTTTTTTTTATTTTCTTCTTCGGTTTTTAATTCCGCATCCAAAGTCTGTGATTTGAATTCTAACACTTGAATTTTAACTTGCAATGTCTCGCATCTATTTTCAAATTTAATTACTTGTATATCTAAATAAGTAAACATATGAAGATGTCATTTTGGGCATACTAATAAGTGATTTAAGAGTAAAGAGAACTGACTTTTTGCTTTAATATTGCAGAGTAGTTCACCATATTCCTTTTTACGTTTTTCGAGATTTTGTTGAATATCTTTTTGCTGTTTTTTTAAATCTCGAACTTTGAGATGTATTTGCAATTCTTTAGGTAAAAAGGCTCCCTTAGAAATCTAAAAATTATTACAACATTTTTAATAAATTTTTAGAACACAAAGATATAAATTTGATAACTCTAAGCTACAAATGCAAAAGTTTTATTTCATGTACTAATTGAATGAGATGGAAGGGGGAGAGGATTGTCTGGTATCCTGACGATTAATAGTTTTCATCATTTCACTGCCTATATAAATGTCATGTTTAATTCTATAGAGACATAGCGCTGAAAAGTTGGATAAAATTAATGTGGCGGAGCTAAAAAACTGTATGAAGCATGATCTATGAATAAGACGCGCTTTACAAGAAAGATCATTGTTTCGCAATTCAGAACACTGAATGGCGTCACAATTAAAATGAGATAATCTGACAAAAAATCAATGGGTATTTTTTTGCAGCAAAACGAGGATTTCATTTAGTTAAAGTATAATACAAGTACACTATCGTCCAATCAGCTCTTTTGACGCAGTAAAATAAAATTGGAACTTATAATTTATTCATAATTTATAAATTAACAGAACAAATAAATATCAGTATTTGAACCTCTTTTTTTTCTGTGTTTGTAATGACATTTAGTGTTTTCGCGAAGGAGGTGAAAACTAAAATCCACAATCTCACAAGTAAATATAGGTAAGGAAAGAGTATTTATATAAAATTATTAGCATAATAGTAACTAGTTTTTTCCAGAACATAGAAATGGTTCTCTACAAATGTCGACATTTCAGTTTCATAGCCGACAAAAGAAATTCAATTCCATGAAAAATACAAGGAACGACACGAGCTTTCTGCAATCCGGCAAAAATAACTTTTTACACGATGACTTACATTTGTGGTATGTAATGTAAAAAATTTTTAACTTGTATATGTGAGCTGTCTACAAACTTCGTTGGTATTAACTTGTCTAATCTTAAAACTAGATTTCTGTAAATTCGGCCTATATTAGTCAATTTCAATCCCCATTTTGCTTTCGTAAAAACTTATTGTAACCACACTACACACCGCAAATTGTAAAGTTTTCAGTTAAGACATAAACTAAACTATGGCCTTTGTAGACGTACTTTATTACTTGTTTTGAAGATACCTTTCTATTGTTATATCACAAAATATCACCAAGATTATAGACTATAGATTTGGATAAATAATAAAAATCTACGAATAAATTTAATGTTGAAAACTGAAATTAAAAAAAAATATTAGGACAACGAAAGCATTGACGGCTTGGCACTAACTAGAAAGAGGATTAATCGCTACTGGGTTAGCTGAACAGAGAATACAAAGCAGATTATTTTAAACTTATTTAAATTTTAATTTTAATTATAAACATTTACTTACTGGTATTACAATATGCTTCAATTTCTTCAATTTGTTTATCAGAATGTTCTGTTGTACACTTTGACATTCGTTGCGAGGCTTAACACATCTCATTAGATTACAAAACAAATTTCGCTGCCGCGAACGGAAGACTCTGAAAAGTTGTTTTTAATTATTATATTCAAATATTACTAAACATCCGAAAGCGAAATTTTGTTAGTTGTTACTGGTTGTTAGTGGTTTTCTTATATACTTTACTTGTTCATACATTCGAGGAGACTTTAATTAAGTTGGATCATTTTCTTGCTCAGTGAAAAGATAAACAGATAAATATATGATAGTCTTTTTAATTCATTCATTCATTCGCATGAATGGTCGGTTTAGAACAATATTCCAAAAAAAAAGGATAAAACTTCAAAACAACTCCAATAAGCGTTCATACGAAGGCTTGCTACAGTACTTAAATTGTTCATAAAGATAAGAAGAAAATATATTAACTCTTTTTCAAGTTTTTTCTCTCCTTCAATTAATCGGCTATAAGGTTGTGTATATATTTTTTGGTATTCTAATGGCATTCATTATCATTAAAATTCGAATAGGAGCACACACGACGCGTTCAATATTTCTTCCACATAGTTTACAATTTAAAAGTATTTAAAAATTGTAACTTGAACATTGATTCCGAACTTGGAAGAAACTATGTCTTATAATTCTTTCCACAGAACGTGTTTTCTTCCCATTTATGCATTTGTAGTAATAGTTACTGCACATAACACTTTTCGATTCTAGTTAAAAGTAGACTTAAGATGAAAGCTAGAATTTTTTATGAATCAAAGTTCCTCGCCCACATTTATGTCTTTAGAATTGTTTTAACACTTACGATTTTAAAGCATCCTTGCTGGGCATAGCATCTTGACCGCACCCTAATTGTGTAGCCCACTCTTGGAAGGCATCAATATCCTCTTCAATAGACATAATTCAATTAATATAACTAAATAATTCACTATACAATTAAATAAACTTCAATAGAGAAAGGCAAAAGAAACAATTCAAAGATGGCCGCCTCACAAGCCCAATGGGACCAAGTTTTTCTTTTGTTAGAGTGAGTCCAAGTTACCAAATTCACAAAAATAAATATAAAATTTGGATCTTAAATGCCAGACTTGCCATAACACATTATAAAATACCATACAAATTGCGATTAACTAACAGCTGTGTTTCTCAAAACAGGTAAAATTTGTTAGCTTTCCTTTTAGTTGAAACGATTATATTTCTATTCCTTTTCGTTATTACTAATTCACTTTTCGTTTGATAAAGTATCAAGCTTCACTGCAGTCAAAAACGCGTATATGTATATAGATTTTTTAACGCTGGCAACATTGTCGACTATTGTTTCAAACCAATAACAATTTCGGGCTGTCAAATATATTTCATTCAAAATTTCTTGATCTCAGAAAAATATGCATTTACAGGAACTTTTAGAAAGGAATAGTTAGTTTTGTTAAACCGTCTGAATTACTCGTTTGTCTCCACAGGAAAATGGAAAATATTAATCGTATTTATCAATATTTCCAACGACAACACGGATTTTGTAAGTAAAACATAAATAAAATCAAAAATCTTCACAGAATGTCTATGCACGGTTGTGTTACTTATGTATAGGCATGTCTTCTTACCATACACACAGTGTAAACAAGGCGGGAAAGCTAAGTGCCGCCAAAAGAAAAATAATTAGTGATTGTTAAATATTTAAAAATATCCTTTCAATATATTTTACAGCCAAAGTGTTAAGCTACGACTTCGCTCTAGAACGTTTGTGTGTGGCCAAAGAGGATAGCTGGCTTGGTATTTCACCGTCCAATTTAAACTCGGATTTTAATCCAGAGCCGCCGATATTTTCAGCGAAATTTGCAAATTGCGAAGGCTATCGCCACATATTGGCAATAGCTAATGAAGATGGAAAAATTGCTTTACAAGATATTACGAAACGTAATTACACCAGAACGGAAAAATCTTTAGCAGCTCCCCAATGTCATAACAATGCTGTGTTCGATTTGGAATGGGCGCCTGGTGAAATGCGTTTCGTGTCAGCCTCCGGTGATCATTCGGCTTGTTTGTGGGATGTGACGGAGAGTGATATCCGCAAAATCAATTCATTTGAGGCTCACACGAGATCAGTGAAAACTGCTGCATTTCGTAAACACGATCCTTCAGTGTTTGCCTCAGGTGGTCGGGATGGTGCCATTATTATATGGGACACTAGAGCTAACTTTGTCTCACTTGACTTGACAGTGATGGCTTCACGTCCGGAAAACCGCATCCATAGTGGCCATGTGGGAGGACCAGGGACACCGGTTTCTAATCGCCGACGTTTGCACGCGAAAGTACAAACAAATACTCCTTCTAGTAGCGTAACTGGACTAGTATTTCAGGTAGTTTTCACTTCAAAAACTTGTTTCATGATTCATTTGTAACTCAGTTTATATTTTAAGGACACAAATACTTTAATATCCTCTGGTGCAGGTGACGGTATTATAAAAGTCTGGGATCTCAGACGCAATTACACCACTTTTAAAAAAGAACCCCTCCCAAAATACAGTCTTCCTTACGCCGGAACTTCTACATTTAAAGGATACACAAATCTTATCGCAAATACTGCTGGCACGCATTTATATGCTAATTGTATGGATAACACTATATACTGTTACAATATTTGCTCTTATTCTTCGCAACCTTTGGCCCGATATAAAGGTTTACTAAATGGTACATTTTATATAAAATCATGTCTTAGTCCTGATGGTAAATATTTGGCCAGCGGCAGTTCCGATGAGAAAGCTTATATCTGGAATCTTAATTATCCGAGCGAACCTTTGATTAGCCTATCGGGCCATAATGCGGAGGTAACTTGTGTAGCTTGGGGTGCCACGCATGATTGCCCATTGGTTACTTGTAGTGATGATGCCCGGCATAAAATCTGGCGTATAGGACCATCAGAGCTGACAACACAAGAATTACTTGAAAATTATTGTGGAAATGCTGAGTATGTAAGGAAATTTCCGAAACATTTATGGAAGGATGGGCCAAAGATATCTGACAATACTCCAAAATCGACAAAGCAACATATTCAGGAACTTATGAGTCAAAAGCCGGCATCTACAGCTAAACGCAGTTTAAATGATCTGTTGAACGACGTCAGTCAAGGAATGGAGTATATACAACTAGTCAAAAGACCGAGATTGTTAGAAGGTTGCGGACGCCGGTTATTCGGTTGTAATAGTTTGACTGATGCAGATATTGCGAGCACCAGCGCTGTAGCGGCTCATCTAAATGTAAATGTGTTACAAAAAGAAGAAAGGCAACAAAGTACTATGTTGGAAAAGGAAGAATTGCTCGATACTGTTAGACTTTCTCCACCGAGAGAAAATTCTCCGATAAGAACAACGACACCACCACAACGGTGGAATGTGCCCTGTGGTAGCTTAAGTCCGAATTCCCCGCCTTCCGTTACTAATTCACCTACATCAAATTTACCGAATTATGTTTTAAACGGCGAAGCACCGCATTTGAGTATTATGTCACCCAAACGACCACTTAAAGTCAAGGTGGATTGGTTAACCAAATTACGTAAACAAAAACAGATGATTTCCAAACGTGGTCCCACACTGACAGAGAAAATACAGAATTGTCAGGACACTAATGTCAATGCAACCTTAAATGTAATAACATCTACAGAGGAAACTACCACAATAACTTCCCCACGTGTTCAAAATCTGCGGCGAACTGAAGGCAATGCCATTACGCCACGACGTCGCTTGTCTCATTGCAATCATCCTTACGTAAGCGGTGGTAATTCACCAAATTCATCTCCACGCGCACTGTCTGCTAGCCGTCGTAATAGTGAAACAACGCTTCTGCGCTTTTTCAGTGTGCAAAGAAACAACTCGTTGACGACAACATCAGTGAATTCGGGCGAACTTAGATCTGCTAACGGCACATTAACGGCAGCTGCTAAATGAAAATCATATTTCTTCCATCATAGTTACCTGTTTTGAAATTTTAAGATTTTAGTTATTTGGAATTTATTTATTGGGTAGAAATGTCCTTCAAAAAGTGTTTATAAGGTTCTATGTCGACCTTTTCATTGCGTGCATTCACAATAGAGAGTCAATCTCTTGCCGGTTAAAATATATCTTGTATTTATTTTACCATAAATTTATTGGCATTTTCGTATACTTTTTTTAATACAAAAATTCTCGTGAAAATGTTTGAAAAGCAATAACTTTTTAAGATGATACGATAGTTATAATAGTTTGGACTTAAACTCAAAGAATTTTCTTTTCTGAAGTAATTTAATGTTTTCGTTACTTTCACGCTGAATATACGGAGGTTTTGCTATTGAATAATACTTAAGATTTGGTTTTAACAAAGTTTCCATAACTTTTTATTTCTTTTAATAAATGTACAGAAGCTTATTTTTTTGAAAAATTCTGATGTACTTTATTTAATAGACAATCAAACGTAACAAATCAATTACTTTTCAATTTGGCTTTTTCAAAAAAAAATGAACCGTTTAACTGGTTTGCATTACTGCTTTCATTTGCTTTTTCCGCTTTTTGTCGCTGTTGTATGTTACTTTGGTAAAGAGTCTTACGTACATTATAGATCAATCCGAGCAATAATACAACATGGCATAGATGGAGTATGACACTTGAAAAGTTAGTACTAGGGTACGTATTCCAGCAGAATTCAATTAAACCCAAAAGCAGACAACGCGTACCCAAACTATACGGCGTGGACCAAGCCAAATATGGTAGCGAATGAAAATACCACACGTAGAATTGATAATGTAAAGAGCGGGCGCATACAATGCCAATGAAATTACTTATGAAAAAAGGCAATAAAGCCAATTGAGTACATTGATCGAAATGTATAGCCAAGTTCTGTTGTGCTAATCTCTCTTCAGTATCAATTTTTTCATGCTCCTTTAAGCCAGATGTCCGCTGTAAACTTTTTTCAAAAGTTTTAATAAATGCCTCTTGGTCGCGTGTTAGCTCTTCTTTGGACTCCAATTGTTGCTTATTTGAACGCGATTTTTTGTTTTTTTTCGATCTACTCTGCTTAATTCTTTCATTTTGTTTATCAAGTTGAGGTTGGAATTGCGTTTCTAATTCTCTTAAACGAACATAATTTTGAAAGTACGTCATTGTAGGCTTAGCAAACACATAAAGCAATATTAAATGTACTGCCAGCAGAGCTAAGTGGAAGTATTTGCTTTCAAATGTTTCCTTAGGTAAAAACCTGTAATTTACTGTCCATTTGTGATCGAAAACACGACCCAAATTGAAACTACCTTTCAGATATTCTATAGGATAAGTCAAAATAAAAGGTGCGCCCAACGTTAATTGGACGGCAGCACATACAAATAATTGCTGTATAGTTTTTAACCAGCCTAGATTTATTATATAGAAGAGAAATAAGGCCGGAGCGAAAAGCAGTATGTTCATTTTGATACTCACACCCAAACTAAAACAGATACTACCCCAAAACCAGTAACGGTCTACAAAAAGATTCAGAGAAACATATAAAAATAATATGGCCATAGGATCATTAAAAAGGCGCAGTACGTAGATGGAGTGGATGCGATATGAGGTAAAGGCACTAATTACTAAAACATAAGGCGGCACTTTGCGACTTTTACTATATAAACGCAAAACCAACCACATTTGCAGTAGATAGATTAAGCCGAAAATATACTGAGCTAAACGTATATTTTGACCACGACCTGTGACGTAATATAAAGCCGAATATATGTAAAGAAAGCCAGCCGGATAAACCAATGGACCGGTATCGCCTATAAATAGGAAAATATAAAAAAAATGCTAATATTATTCATTATTAACGATAGAAATTGCACGTCAAAGCAGGATTTCATATTAACATTGCATGTTCCTCACTTTAAATAATTAAACTTTGCGCTTTCTGCCAACTTTAATGTATAGAAAAAAAAAATTAAAATAAAAAATTATTTACATTTCATTCACTGAAATTCGAAGCAACCTTTCTTCAGATTGTATTTTCTTATTTACAATTGTGAATGTTAACACGCAGTTGCTGTAAAATTCAATTCAATATAAGAAGCAGCATAAACTTGACATTAGTAGAAAAAAGCATGGAAGTTACGGCATTTCATCAGCTGCATTTCATGTAAAAGAATTGTGAAAAAAAAGATTTTTGAAATGATTTCGTGCAATTCATTAAATTTACGTATATTACGTCAAGCATCTATTAAAATTGTTCGCTATCAAATTCTCGAGCGCAATGGAAACTTCTATAAACTTTTTCAAGCACAAAGACCATTCGTTACGCTTATTTCTTTACGACGTCCGGCGTCATTCTTTTCGGTTGGTGAGATTGCACGGATTACACCTTTGGCAACAGCGATAGCAGCAAAACGTAACTTTCATACTAGTCACCAGTTAAATGGCAAGGACTACTATCAAATTTTAGGGGTCGCCAAAAATGCTTCATCTAAGGAGATCAAAAAAGCTTACTATCAATTAGCCAAAAAATATCATCCGGATACGAATAAGGATGATCCGGATGCTAGCCGCAAATTCCAAGAGGTGTCGGAAGCGTATGAAGTATTAAGTGACGATCAAAAGCGTCGCGAATTCGACACTTTTGGACAAACTGCGGAGGAAATGGGGCGCAATGGCGGAGCAGGATTTGGTGGTCATGGTCCTCAAGGATTTTCCCAAAGTTGGCAATTTAGATCCAGTATCGACCCTGAAGAATTGTTTCGTAAGATTTTTGGTGATCACAATTTTTCCGCAAATAATTTTGAAGATTTTGCGGAGTCCCAGTTTGGATTTGGACGAGCACAAGAGATTGTAATGGATTTAAGTTTTGCTCAAGCAGCTCGCGGCATTAACAAAGATGTAAGTGTAAATATTGTTGATACCTGTCCAAAATGCAAAGGTACGAAATGTGAACCCGGCACAAAACCAGGTCGTTGCCAATATTGCAATGGCACTGGTATGGAAACCATATCCACTGGACCTTTTGTTATGCGATCCACATGCCGCTATTGTCAGGGTACACGTCAATTCGTCAAATATCCATGCGCAGAATGCGAAGGCAAAGGGCAGACAGTGCAACGCAAGAAAGTAACTGTGCCTGTACCGGCTGGAATTGAAGATGGCCAAACCGTGCGCATGCAAGTGGGTAAAAAAGAACTTTTTGTCACTTTCCGTGTTGAGGCAAGCCGACATTTCAAACGAAAGGGAGCAGATGTACACTCAAGTGCTACAATATCCTTAGCACAAGCCGTTCTAGGGGGTACCGTGCGTGTGGAAGGCGTGTATGAAGATGAGTGGCTGAATGTAGAACCTGGGACTTCTTCTCATCATAAGATATTATTGCGCGGAAAAGGTCTTAAGCGCGTTAATAGTCATGGGCATGGTGATCATTATGTAACTATCAAAATCGAAATTCCTAAAAGTCTAAGCAGCGAACAAAAAGAATTACTTATAAAATATGCTGAATTAGAGCCGAACACGCCCGGTTCAATACATGGCATAACTAAGCGGAAGGACGGTAGCAGCAAAGCAACGTAAAGTACAATCAAAGCAAATTCATTTTTACGATGTACAAAATCTATTTTAATTAAATGTGAATTACAGAACATTTGCCACCAGCGGCAATAATAATTCCACTCAGTTTTCATCGGCAGCAGAGGAACCCGAAACAAAACAAGATGATACGAAAGATAAAGGAATATTATCGAAACTGAAGTCTATATTTAATTAAATAGACATCAAATCAGCCTAGAAAACTTAACTTTAAAACTTGTCATGTTATGTAAATATAGTTATTAGAAATTTTAGTTTTTTTAAACAGCTTTCGAAACCAAACTATATAACTGATAGTTAATAAAAATTGCAGTGTAATACTTGGAGAAGTATTATCACGTTATTAGTACTGAATATTTTAATTTTTGATTTTACTCTTCCTTGCAAATTGTGGGAACACATTATTAAAAATAAATGATAACATGTGAAAACAATTTTGGTAATTGCTTATTGCGATTTTCGTTTGATTTATTTATTTTTTGTTCTCTAATTAGGGCGAAGCTGATACTTACCCTTTAGTAAGGCATAGTTAGTCGTACCATTCAGGAAACCTTCGCACTCTTGCATGTATGCTTTCCAATCTATTTCCGTATACGGTACTTGCTCTACAACAAATACATTTAGTACAAGTTCAACCAATAATATAAATATCGTAATTATCGCAGAAGATGCTGGGTCGAATATCAGAAATTTAACATATTCGAAGTTTATGAATTGTCTGTAAAATTGTAAGATAAAACTTTCACTATTGCTAGAGTGTTTATTATTTGCTGCACGATTTAATGCCATAACCTATTTTGGTAATAAAAATATCCAAAGATATTAACCGGGTTAATGTTGATAAAAAAATTGGCTATGTTGCGTATCATCAGCTGTTCCAGAAGTGTTAAAAGGCACGTTCAATGACAATGACAGGATTTTATGCCTGTGTTGTCAATTGCTGTCACTCCATAGTTAACGTGTACAAAAAATATGCTTATGAATATGCTTATTCGGGGCTTTCGATTTTCATTTGAAAAACAATTCAAACTTATGAGCAGAGGCTTTTCCGTCACTGTGAAAAATGGAAAAAGTTAATTGATTATGCATATATTCAAAATTAATTAGGGAGTCGATCACTACCTGGCCAATTTGGTGAATCAATCAATCAATTTCAATCAGCTTCCACCTACAAATCGCCATATTAAAGTAAAACGTTTCGAGCGCAAAGAGGCCAACCTGCGTATTTTCAAATTATCAATGTTTCTAGAGGAGGACAGGATTTTCTCTTTTGATACGTATAAGGAAAATCGCAATTTGATAATTTTTTTTTAATCTTTGTGTTATTTTAAATAATATATTAATAATAATTTATTTATTTTTATGTTGCAAACTGGAGTCATTAGTCTTAACTGCTAATTGCTAGCTCATACTAACTTTTTTTGGCTCAAGAGAATTTGTATCATTGGTCTAAATGAATAAAAATATTAATGACAATAATAAAATATATTTCAAATCTTTAATTTTCATGTCATAAACGAAGTTAAAAAACTAATTAGTAAAATATAGTGTTTTTTACTATAGCAAGAAAAATCTCTTTAATTAGTAATTCGCGATAAAAATCTTCAATTTAACGTTTGCAGCTCTTTAAGTCTACCACATCTGATGTTGCTTTCGCTATATAGACTTATGAAATCTTTGTGTTACTAATTTTACAATTCTAGCATGAATGAAATCCAATGGAAAAGAAGTTAGTGTATATAAATTTCATTTAAAAAAATTCGCATTTCACTAGGACTGCCAAGTCGTTTATATTCTTTCGTGGTTTAAAAATTAGTTTGAAGAGAGGCTTGCTGTTTATCATATTTGACGTCTGTGTTTGACGATATTTCCTAGCAAAGGCTTGGCAACTCTAAACATCACTATATCGAGATAGCAGCAGGAAAACAAATTTTAGTATAGTTACGTACGTACATGGTGTGGTATTTGTTTGATACGTTTTAGTATAACTGTTATTTAGAGCTATACAGTTGTGATTAAAATTTCGTGTTTTTTTTGTTCTTTTGAGAAGTTAAAAAGAGTTTTAATGTTTTCAACATAGCTAAAACACAAACTAAATATAAAAGGTAGATTTAAAGTAAGAAAATTGCAATTAAGAAATAAAAAAGAAATAGTTTCATCTTTAAACACAAGTAAGAATATCACTCTTAATAAATAAAAAAATAATTGATTTAATTTAAAAAGTCGAAACAATAAAAGCGTGTCACTACTAACAATTAAAATTTACGTAAATAAAATATCATTTAATTTTCAACAGCCGGCTTTTGAATAAATTACTACAACAGACTACTTTGCGAGTCAGTTTCTTGCTTTTTTTAAAGTTCGATTTGATATATTGTTGGCATTAGAAGTAACTGTAATGTAATGTTTGTGATTCTAAATGATTTGTTTTTAAAAGAAAAATAAAACCATGGTCTTAGGAAGACATAAACAAATTTTTTAATATTTATTAAACTATTAAACGTTTCCGATTTAATCGGAACTCAGAGAATGTATAGCTTGTCATACATATTTTAGCTCTTTAATGTTTCTTTACAATTGTGTTTACATTCTATGTACGGCTGTTTTTATTTATGCAATTGATTACAAACATTACAACAATGATATTGACAATTTCTCTTTACAAATTATTTTGTTATTATCAGTAAAAACAAGCTTGGACGCATCTTTTTTTAAATTAAGGAAAAAAACAATTCAAATACGTTTGTTTTTGCATAAATGCAACAATAACAAATTTGCTTTTATTTGTATATAGTAAAACACAATAATAACAAAGTTTGTGTTGGTTATCAAATGAATATATGCACTCAGCTGTTTACCAGTTGATTTTTTAAGGTGAGTATTCTCAAAATGTATGCAGAATAGGAGAGAAGGAAAGAGAAACATTGTTGTACTTTCTTCCATGATAGCGAGCAAATGGGCATCTAAAAAACAATTGAAATTTTTTTACTGAACTAATCGTGCTCTTCTCTTTAATGTGTGGACATTTGGGGATTCTAGGAAAATATATATATAGAACATTTTTTAAATAGAGGCTTCTTTTTATATAATTAGAAGGTATTTATTAAATTAATAGTGCGAAATTTGTATCATATAAAAAACTACATGTTTTTTATTTGTTTTAAAATTAAAATTGAGAACAGGAGCAGATATACAAAGGCAACATAAAATATTCAAATAAATAAATTATGCCATAATAGGTAAATTTACTGTTAGGTTAAATAATCTGCACCTATCTCTCAAAAAAAGTGTATCGAAGGAAGAATATAATGTACTAGTAAGAATAAAATAAGGAGAAACTGCCTTAATTCTACTTATTTTTTCGTTCAAAGCAACTTCTTTGCAAGTTAATATTTAATTTTTCAACTAACAGCTGCAAGATTATGTATTAAAAACATTTTAAAAACTGAAATTTCCATAAAGGGATTTTTTTCGGTAGAGTAGGATGCTACGCTTCATATATGTTAGTTATCTAAAAGTAAGTTTAGACGTTCTCATCTGAAAGAGCCGACGTTCAAATACACTTCGTCATACAGTATCAAAAATTGAAGACGGCCTTTGAAGAGGGACTCGAGGAATTTTCGTAGGCAGTCCGAACATAATACAGTAGATTCAAATGTCAAAAAATTTTCACGTTCTTCTAATATCATAAAATATATTTATGTATCGATTTTTTTCGGGAAATTTAGAATTTGGAAATTCTTTTAATACAAATAGATTAATCCAATTCATAATACCCCACACCATTTATGGCACAGAGCGTATTAAGTTCATGTGTATGAATAACAATCAAAAGGGCTTCATTGTGCCAAACATTTCGGAATCAATTTTTGAATCGATTTTAACTTGCCCGTTCGTCTGTGCCTCTTTGTACTGTCGATGTTCTTCTATTATTTTGCTCGATTTCTGAGATATTTTGCCGAAAATTGGTACAGTTCCGTTTTTTGTCCCAAAAACGAATGCTATTGAAAACAGATTCGACCGGACTATTTTTGCGAATACTCCCCATATGACGGTTCTTTTTAAAAAGGTCTTTATATGCAAAAATTGGAAGATCTAATATTTCTCTACGAAAATCGATAGAAATTATTTTGACATAAAAAATAAATGTGAAAAATTTTTGTCGGGTGAGACAATGCTTTGATCCCCTTCTCTTATAACCGTTCCTATGAAAAGCAAGGCTTTATGCAACCAAAAGGTCGAATTTTTGACATTTCATAATGTAAATGAATCCCTAGTATTAGGTATATTTTTTGTACGCCACCCCAAATAGGGATTCTTATGACGAATAAGTCTTTATATGACAAAAACATCTGATGTTTAAAATTTCATTTATAAAATTATTAATTTGGTACAAAAATTTGGAGCTGGTAGTTCTAGCTTTTTGAATCCCATCATGTAGAAACGTTTTCACGAAACTTAAATCTTTATATGAAAATAAAGTGTAGTTTTTAGTACGTAATGACAGAAATAGTTGAAGAATAGCATCTTTGACAGAAAAATGAAGCTTGTTCGATGTAAGGGCTTCCATGGGAGCATGCCTTAACATAGAGAGAAGGTACTTTGGTACTTTGTTACGAAAGTAAATGAAGAATTGTATTGGTGTAAAGCATTCAATGGTCGGCCTTGCCAGACTCTAATGTTTTTACTTGTTTTAAATGGTGCTTGAGTGTTAGAGCACGTATCAAACTTCATCAAGAATTGCTGGGTGGGCACAAAAATACGCAGTAAAAATGTTGGACGAAAGGAAAGACAAGTTTAAATAAAAGTTGGCTTCATCTCAAATCCATTTCCGCACAAACTTAATGTTTTCTTACCATAGATGCTGTAAGTTAATAGTAAAATGATAGTCCGCTTTGGCCTGCGGACAAATTCCACCAAAGATTGATATCTCAAGCAGTTGAACGTTTTCTCCGAGTAGGAAACACGGACCATAAAGTGCTTCATCAGTTTAATCTGAATAGTATAAATACGATTCTTCTTGAATCGAAATTTAGTAATTGCTGAGAGTGAGAAGGCTGATTTCCTCGAAAGAAATTATTTCTTGGGGGTAAGGCTCGAAAAAATTTTTCTAAAACGACGTAGACTGACGGATTGTTTTATGTGAAGATCACTTAATTTTCATTATCAGATTTTCCATAGGTAACTATTAACTTAATTTGAAACAAATGTCGCATTTGAATGAAACAATTAGGTGTGTAAGCTAATGGGGTTACGAAACGTTAAAGCGATGTTTTGGGAATTTAGTAGTCGCTTTTAATGATTCTATTAATTGGTTGAAATCCTTTATGCTTCTATCCCGAATAATTTCGCTATTAAAAAAAAATTATATCCAAAGAGTGAATATTATAACATAAACTAAGTACTCTACACATTCACGCATATAAGACATAGACGGCTCAGATGAATTTATTTGATTTTTGAGATTGTACTTTCCAAAGCTAAATTGTTAGTTCCTAATCATAATAGTGAAATAGATCAACAAATGTGGATAAATATCATGAGTAGCGCAGTCATTCTTATTAAAATATATAATTTACGATATATTTGTACTTTTTTTGGTTAGTTTCATCTATTACAAACATAAAAAGTTTGAAAATTGTGATTGATATGAGAAATTTACAGTCAGTCATTTCTTCTATGATCAAAATTTTTGTTAGTTCTAGAAAACTAGGAAGATATGATTATTAAACGTTTCGTACATTTCCCATCTGCCTATATGCGGTCGTCGATAAGCAATTGAAATAACTGTGAGAAAAACTTCATCTATGACAATGCTCATGTATTTGTCTGCAATGCAAGTGCAGCACAGTAGAAAAAGAGCGAAAGTGCAACTTTAACGGTAGTTTGATGTTGAATAAATTATGACGTTGCGTTTTTCTTTTTTTACTGCATTATTGCCATAGCATAGCAACAGTTGTATGAAATGGTTTTTCATGCAAACATACATACACTGATTTGCACATATATACCTGTGTGTACAAATATGTTATATATATATATATATATATATATATATATATATTAATATATACATATACTAATATATATATGTTTGTATACGTTTTTTATACGCTAAAGCAACTTAGCAACAGGCATTTAGTGTTTACTTACACACATAGTTATATATGGTTTTTTCAGGGGTTACGCGTACACACACACACACACACACACACACGCACACACACGTACGGAATTCATAAGTATACGTACGCATGTATGTGCACTTATCAGATCTATGATGCGTTGTATGTTTTTCGCGAAGTGTTATGTGCCAACAAGTGCTAGCTAAAAAAATTTCATGCAAGTACATGTACGTACGTACGTACGTCTGTTTTTGTGTACTTCCCCTAAAAACCCCCCATTCCAGTTTTTCATCAGCACACGTCGCACACAATTATATATGTTACACTTTTTCATCACAACTTATGCATATGCTTGACTATGCTTACAAACAACACACTTCAGTCTTCAGTGCAGTCATTCATGGCTGATGAATAGATTGTTGTTGCTATGAGACCTAAATACATGTATAAGTATTGCTTTGATAAATATTTTTGTAGTAGTTTCCTTTGCCGTTAATTTTCCTTATTTTTTATTTTTTTTTGTTTTTTGTTTTTTTGTTACTTTTGGCGGTTAGATTAGGGGAAGGTATGCAATGTTCACGATGTCACTGGATAATCATACAGTTAATTGAGTATATGTATGTGTGTTTGTGTGCAGAATTGAATAAATATTTTTACATTTCTGCTGTGCAGGAATGAAAGAATTATTGCATTTTAAGGGTACTTTAGTCTGGTATTTCCAAAGACTTATTTTAAACTCACAATTTCTCATTTACCGACCACGAATACATGTGAAATTTGACACTTCATTTCGTAGCACTTGTGAAAATGAAAAAAATTTACATTTTCTTAGTAAGTGGCAGGTTTTATTTCTCTATTAGTGAATCCTGTTTTCAGCATTTTAAACGTCATCATAAATAGAAATGATGTTAAAAATGAGTTATAGACTTAATTGCATTTATTTTTTCAGTAAAACACGAATCCTTTGTAGAAAAATACTAATCCTTTGCAGTATGAAATCGTTAATAAGAGGAAAGCAGAATTTCCTTACTCATTTACTCGAAGTATTGTGCTAATTGCCGTAGATGTAAAAAGATAGATTTATGGACAGAAAAGCAAATAATCCTGTAATGAGGCTATAGGAACTGGATTATGCGTCGTTATATAGAGTGCTAGGAAGTATGTTCTCAACCTTTAGTCAAATTTAAAACTTGTCTTTAGTGAAATTTAAAACTTATCTTTAGTGAAATTTGAAACTTATCTAAGTGAATTGTAAATTGTACTTCTCAGCAAATTTACTGTCCATTGATTGTATTATAATATAAGATCATCCATTACGCGATACGGATTAGGCATTGTTGTTTCATTAACATATGTCAAACAGAACTGTCATTCAGGGCATCATATGTTGAGAGTAATGTTTGCCACCTTTCAATGTGGATCGTTTAACAACCGCTACACATGTTAAAATAGTGAAAACTTACTACAAAAATGCTGATTTTGTAGTAGGTACGTTTCGTGAGCAGATTATAATCGACATGATCGTCCGTTTGAGCCCAGTGTAAGCAAAAATTGAAGAACATCGAAGAAGCTGAATCTGCAACAGACTTGGTAGGGCTCACACGTCATCGAAACGCAATCTCGACCGAAAATATTGGTGCTTTTAGGGAAAGTGTCGAAGAAGATCTAAATTCTTATCGCTACAGCCGCATGATTATCAATTTGGCGTCAAATTTAATTCTTTTGAATTGATGGATCCTGAAGATACGTGGTTTCGACAAGACGGTGTCACAAGCCACACAACATGTTCCGTTTTACCATTGTTGCGCGAGAAATTTGCCCGACATGTAATTTCGCGTTTTGGTGACGTGAATTTGCAACCAAGATTGTGCGTTTTCTCACCGCTGGACTTTTTTTTGTTGTTTTACGCAAAGAATCAACTTTATGCGAACAATTCTCATACTTTTGACCCTTTCAAAACAATCATTTCTCAAAAATGACGCCTGAGCTGCTGCCCACTATGTGCAGACAAGTCATCGAAAATTACCTCAAAAATATCCAGTCCTGTAAGATGTCTCATGAAGAACATTTGATATATATGTATAAATATATATTATGTATTTCAGAAAGTCAAGGCCCGAACAATATTTAAAAGAAAAATTTGATTCAAATCTCAAACAGAAGTGTATTTTATTTACGTTTACTGCAAAACTGCAAAATGGATGAATTCAAGTTTTGAAAAAAAACTAACGTTTTAGTTTTAGCAAAGAATTTTAGTGTCTAACCAAATAAAGTCTTGCCTTGCTAATAAGATTAATATAGAAACTTTTTGACTACCTGGTTCTATTTTGGTATAATTGAGTTAAATTTAAATGTTGTAGCCTCGTATGCATGAAGAGATTTTATGTTAGTACACTCGCAATTCTCTTTAATCACAATTATTTTTCGTCGTTTATCTTCTAATAACGATTCTTCAGTAAAAAGAAAAATTTCTGACATACAATGGGTCTGTAGTCGAGCTGTTATCACTTATAAAGCTAACCAGTATGTAATGGCTGTACAGTAAGCACTCGTAGGTTGACCGGCATGTAGACTGAGAAACCACGACACTAAAATTTATATATTTAAAGAAGGAAGATGATGCTAAGAGAGATCGTTGTTATTATTACTGTTTGTGCATACATTCGATTCGAACGTCTAAACACCTAGAACGTCGAGGAAGATAGATGTTGCAGATCGATTTTTGTTGAGTAATTAATTGATTCACTTTAAAAGAGATACTGACTCATGTTCTTCCTTTTTTACTCAGAAATCGACAGTAGAATAAAGTGCGAGCAGAGAGAAGCCGTGTTTTTCAAACCCCATATACTCACTAATTATACAATACTATATTTAAATTTGCATCGCCAAACAGCGCTTTGCAATCGACCTATTGTCCGTTGCTTCTCTAAGTATATACATAAGTTTGTATTACTTTGAATTTAATTAGTAGATATGTAAGATTCGTTATAATGTGAGTGTAGTTTGTTGTTTTTTTCTTTTCTTTTCTTTTTAGTGCGAATACAGCTTTCTTTCTGTCACTCAGTTTGGACTGTTGGATAATTAGTATGCTTGTGTGATAGATACGATAATTTAGTTAATGGATGCACATATAAGCTTTGTGTCATTTGTACGTAAAAAAATATATGGAAAATCTAAAGGCCTAAGGAAAGAAAATATACATAAATTATAGAAAAAAAAAAACGAAAAAATCAGTTAACACCTCTGGTTACTATATAAACTCAAATTTTAAACCATAATATGTTTTCATGCGAATACATGACAATATGAAAAATAAACATAACTTTTCACATGTTTTTTATACATTTACACACATTTATACACATACATTACATACCGTACATGCAATATATATATATAAATATGTATATATAAATATATATACATGTGTATGTGTACATACATAGATGTATATAATTTTTACACTATGAATGCTGGCTTTTAGTGTAGAGTATACACCGCGCAGCATAAATGCAGTTCAGCAAGTTCACTCACCTCATTTGTTGATTCGCTTTTTGTACATGTGCTGAATTGTTGCTGTTATTATTATTACTGTTTGTTGTTGGCTTGTTAGTTGAGTCCGCTTATATTTGTAGTTACACATTATACATACATTCGCACGCATACATTTTATGTGCTCTGCACTTTCTACTAAACAGTAAAGAAAAAGGAAAAAAAAATTAAATGTTTTATGGCTACAGAGAGTACATCGGAGTACTGAATACATGAATATGAATGCTTTTATGTCTGTACGTTTGTTTCTACATACGTATGCTTGCATGTCAGTGCATAGTATACAATGTTGTTGTTATTATTAAGCTAACAATGAATTTTGTATGAATTTTGTTACAGTTTGCTTGCGTGTGTTTATGTCAGCCTGCGTAGAAATTAAATATTTGTACTTTTTTTTTCTACACATCTGATTAGTGCCGGATTGTAAGGGTAGCAATCGGGTGCATATGGAGATTTTAAATAACACCAAAAAAAAAAAACAAAAAAAAATAGAAACATAAACATTAAGACCAAGACTTTAAGCGAATCGTAGATACCCACCATTAGCTTAGTACATGTGTGCAAATCGAACAGTTTGTTATATATATGTATATATGTTTGTTATATATATATATGTTTGTTATATATATATATATTTATTTATTTATTTATAGGAGGGAGTATTAGAAATTTAGTATTATACTGATAAATATGATACACACACTATGTTGGTTTGATTGTCTAACGGTTCCAATTCTGACCGTTTATCATCATATGATCACGCCCGAAGTATTTGTTAGTCTTCAAGAAAGCTGTTGTTTATAGCATACGTGGCATATGGAGCAAAGCATTCAACTGTTTGCTATTTCTCAACGGGTACGTGATTATTTAAACGCATCATCTATTTTAATCTGACAGTAATGTAATTACAAGTATTTAAACAGCACTTCAAATACACAGTATTTGCAAATACGTATGTACGTATGTGTATTATTAATTAAGCCTCAAATACTCAGCATTAATCGAAATTTTTTTTTTTTTTGTATATAAATCAACTTAATATAGAATTCAAATATCAATCGAAAATGTCAATAAAAAATGATGTCAAGAAAACAAAGTAAAAATATATATAATAACAGATGTTAAATTGATAACACACACACACACACAGACAATGCGTCATAACTAAACCAAACAATGATTTAGTAATTTAATCATTAATTTAGTTGGATTAAGTGTGTATGTGTAAGTAAAGTATGCACAAGCACATGTGGTTGGAACATAGAGTTAAATAACGAAAAATAAAGATTTTTTTTTTCGGTAATAATGTGCAGCTGGTTATTGTATATGTACATAAATATTAACAAATATTGTACGTATATATGCAAAGTTTTATTAGTTTTGTTGCCAACTTGCGATTAACTCGTTTAATTTATTTATTTTATTATCATTCATATCACCAAACAAAACGTTATACTAAATTTATGAAATCATTTGAAAAATACATTTCGGAGACATAGAAAAATTCTCGTGTAATTTGAGGTTAAATCGTGAAATTCCAATCCTTTTTGACGTTCCAATTTTCCAGTACACGTTGCACACACCTATAATAATAATTCTTTTTCCCAAAATTTCGAATTTCAACGTATAAACCTTTCTGCCCGAAAAACCTTAAATAAACAAAATAGCCTACTAAATAAGCTAATAAAAGAAAGCTTTGCTTGAAGTGAATTTATGCTAAAGTATTCCGTGATGACTCTTAGGGGTTACAGTAATCTTTCTGGGACATCCGCACTCATTGTCTTAAGCTACGTCTCTTTTCGTTGTTTTACATCCGAATTAATCGTAGACGTAGAAGAAGTAAGAAAGCACGGAAGAAATGAAGTACAGAATGAAAAGAATGAAAACGCCCTCAAAATAAAACAGCTCCAAAAAAGGTCAGACGGAAAATCCGGAACAAAACAGAGGACGTATCCTTTCGCAACGAAGGGGGTGGGGTATACTTACGTATGAGCTGTTGGTATTAAAAATTTTTGGATTATATACAGAACATGCTAAAACACTATGTTCAGGAAAGGATTACCACTAAATACCTTATACAACTTCGGTGAGCAGAATCTAAGGTCAAGAATTTAATAAAATTTTGCAATTATAACAGCATGAGAATTATTTCTGAAAGTACTTTTATATATAGAATTTTTATATCGGCGCAACTAAAAAGTCGGCGGACCAAGGTTTCCAATGCTTAGATCATACTTTAATTATGAGTGGTTTGTGACCGCAGTTATATGGGCAATTTTACTATTAATCATCTATTGATCTAGCCGTTGAAAATTCATATCTCGATGGGTCCTAGGAAGCTCGCAATACCTCGAAGATATCGAACATGAACTGCTTCTTGTGGCTTTTATTTGTGCCATTAGATTTTAGAAACTCAAATTTAGAATACGTAATGTTATGAAACTATTTTTTACTACTATTTTCGCTCGACGACCTTTCGCCACTTTTCTAGCAAATTATGAAGTGTGGAAAAGATTGGAATGCCGCAGATTCTTGCGTTGGTTTAAAAAATCAAAAGTTTTAATCGCCTAAAATCCATTTGCAACTCCAAAGTAATTTAGACACACTTGATAAAAGTGGATATTTTGAATATATTTTAATATAATATTAACCCATTAATGACAATTTTTTCCCTTCATAAATTATTGGCTGCCAAAAAGGATATAATGTCACTTTCTAAAATTTGACAGAAATAGTTCTGGGAGTTATATTTTGAATTGAGAAAGGGAATTTCAAATACTTATCTACGTTTGGTGAAGGGGCATTATAACCACTAACAAAGAATTAATTTAAAAAACTGAGAGACAGAATTAAAGCTTGCAAAATTTGTAATAAAATTAAAGCCTTTTTTTATAATACTATAAACATGAGAAAGTTACTCTGCAATAAATTGTTTAGAAAATCAATTTTTTTTACTATTTCAATAGACGTCTTGAAACGTCTTTTCCTCGCTTTATGGAAAAAATGTTTTCCTTGAAATTTGTCTACGTCTTCTCTCTAATACGTTAACGGATGTCTTTAGAATGCTTTCATGTTTATTTAAAAGCATTTCCAAATAAAAATACTTTAGCGTGGCTTTATCGAAACGATTGTTGAATGGATATGACGCTGAAAGCAATTTGAAAAGAATCAGTGCATCTTCTAGGAAATTAAAAGTGCGTGATGAAGACTTTAATGCTAATTATGAGCTCCGTAGAATTATACATTCTTTTACCGTTTTCTTGGTAATTTCGCAATACGTAGTGTAAAACATGCTGCTGCCTTTGACAGATGCAGTAAAAATGCAGCAGCCCCTTAATCTTAAAGGAAAAAAATTAGATAGAATTGAAAAAATAATAAATAACTTATTATAGTAAAAAGAATGCCTATAACATATTTCAAAACTTTCGGAGCCACTTTCTCGAATGCCGATTTTTCAAAATCATTCAAAATCTGTTTGATTCAAATTTTTTTTCAGTGTTTTTAAAATTACATTAAAAAAAAACCAAATAAAAAATTTTTTCTTAAAAAGAATCAATAAAAGTAATAATTTATACTCTATAATATTAAGTAGGCGTGGCAGATTGATTGTTGCAGAAAAGAGAAAATATTCAAGCAGTTGGACAGTTGCTTAACTTTTGCTCGTATAAAATTTTTAGCCAAAAAACTAGATATTTCATAAACCATAACGGGAACAATATTTGCACTGAGATAACGAACCTAGAAATATAAAAATTTGGGACTTCAGACTATCATGATGAAAATAAAACTTAAGCAAAGTATTATGTCAATAGATTTAAGATAAAAGTGTGTGTGTGTGCTTTTGAAGATTTACCAAATTTTTCTCAGTAAGGGTTTTCTCAATCAATTATTGCAATTTTGTAAAAAATTCTAATTATATCTAAACAACCGGAGTAACAAATGAGCGGGCATGACCAAATTGATCACAAATATTGGTTTTTCAACAACACAACGACTAAGTGTAATTAATGGAATGTAAAAATTAGTATAAAAACTACAAACATTTTTATTAATTTCTACTATAAAACATTATTATTAGTATTGAATTCATAACTATTTTTAAGGTCTCAAAAATTCGATGCAAACTACACAACATTTTCATAGAATGTGAAATGCAATTGTTTGCAAAACTTACAAAGAAAATACCATAACGTTTATATGTTCTTCATCAGCATTCTTCTGGCCCAAAAAATGAAGAAATCAGCTTGAATTTTGATAGTAGTTTTAAAAGCTATTGCACGCAAGTTGGTATTAAAAAGTGGCCAATTGGACCAAAGGACAAGCCTACGGTATGATTTAAACTGACAATACGTCTGTTTTTGAAAGCAAAAAAATTAGGCTGTGTGCTTATTACTCATAAACTATAGCAGGCGAATCTGTACAAATTGTCAGGTATATTATGTTTGCTATTTTGTAGTAGCCATACAAAAATGGAAACAATTAGCCGCGCCCATTTAATTTTTTGTGAATATGTTAGTGACACTAAGAAGGAAGCTTCAAAGACCCCATAAAGCATAAATATTCTTTCTTGATCAGTACCAAATTCGGCGTGTTTATGCGTCCGTATATCCACCTGCCTTTCTGTGTATATGCGCACTGTGTGCGGTAAGTATTTCCCCGCTCGCATAATTTAATATATCTGGATCAAATTTGTCAAAAATATCGAAAATTCTTTCACGTACGTTGATATTGAAAATGAGCTAAATCAATCAAAGGTCACACCTACAGAAGAACTTAAACTAAGAAAAATTTTTGCTTTTCGGGTGTTTTGTTTAATATTCATAAATTGCACGGAATATGCAGTGAACATATTAGTTCATGAAAATAGAAAAATCTGCCGTGCTCAGCCAATACTATAGGGTGGCGAATTTTACTTTTTTTTGAAGCTTTTTGTTGAGATGAAAATGGTGGGTGTATGTGATCACAACCAAATACAATTTTCTGATTTTCCTCCGATATTGTTTTAGTATTGTAGACTTTCGATGATATTATGTCTATTTTTCAAACCATTAAGTCAACCGCTAACCTTATATAACCTAACCTGATTATAAAAATTTGTAATAAAAAATAAATACAATTTTTTGAAAATCTTTGAAGATCTCTTTTAATTAATGCTAATACCGCAAAGCAAGTTATATGCCTCTTATACGGCCACATTGGTCCATTAAGGGTTAGCAATCATTAAGGCATTCAAAAGTCGGTTCAAGCTTAATATGAATAATAGTTCGTTTGCTTTTTCATCTTCTAAGACTTGTAGCAAAGTATTTATATAATTAAGGTTATATTTTCTGATATATTTACGAGCATTATTTAAAATTATTTTTACTACTATTGTTCTTTACTTAATTTTAAAACATTCTTTGTTTCGTTTTAATTAATCACATCCTACTTATTGTTATTAAGTGTTACTGCTTGTGTTTGAGTATGTGTTGCCAACTGAGTGCATAGCAAGTGTGATAAGATTAGAATGGAAGAAAGAAAATATATATATATATATATACAGAAATATATATATATATGTATATATATATATATATGTATAAACAATAGCATAAAGTTTTTAATTACACTAAATACCACAATAACAACAATAATAAAAAAAAAAATACATAAAAAAGTTCAATTAGATTAAAAGCTAAGTTTTTTTTTGTTTTCTTTAACACAAAAAATAGGTTAAGTGTGTTATTTGTAAACAATTTTTCTATATAGATGTTTATACAATTTGTTTGTTTTTTATAGCCACCGCCGACTAATGCGGGTATGTTAAGTTTGTTAGTTACGATTGTAGCATCTGGAAAAGTGTACAGCATAGCATCAGGAAATATCCGATTCTGAGCACGTTCTCTTAAGGAACTGATCCTCTTTGTTCTTTGTTGAAACTCTTGGAATCGTCAAACTTCCCCTAACACATGTTTGCATACGATCCCGCCCATATGTTTACTTAAATTTAGAGATTAAACTGAACAACACGAGCTAAAGTCGTTAACAATTTCATGTTATTATTATTAGAGAGAAGAATTTGTTTACTATGTTCAATTCTCAGAAGGCTTTTCTTCAAAATTTGAACTTTAAAAATGGTCGCAACACACACTTCACTTCATTAACATATGTTGCCTGTGAGTAACAAGAAACTGATTGATTTTCATGCATACAAACATCACATAAATGATGGGTGTCTAAGATCTATGTTAAGATGATGTTTGTTTTCTTACTTAATATTTCAACAAAAAATGTTTTCTACTTACAGATAAAACATATGTATATACATGCCCTTCTTCTTGTACTTTTACTACTATTACGACTACGACTACGAGTCAGCCGCCATCTGCTTCAGCCTATAAGTGTTTATTATTGTGTTTTTATCCGGACATTGAGGTATGTATGCATGTGCCTTTAAAAAAATACAAAACTATGTATGTATGTATTTTTCTTTTTTTTGTGTAAGTTATTCGTCTATCTGTTTATGCAAACTGTTTTAGTTAAACAATTTCATAAAAATTTCTTTTTAAATATCTTTTTTTTTGACGGTTAAATATTAAAATGAAGCTGGAAAACAGAAAAGAAAGACATAAAAGCTATACATGTCAATATGTGTTCATATGTTTATATTGAGATTTACACTTAAAGAAATTTTTAAAAAAAACGGTTGTATTTGTGTGGCTTGTAATGAAATATTGTTATTCAAGTAGTTGATGGTTAATTGTTGTTGCTGTTTCAGCACATAAATTTATTTTATTATATATTCCTTAACATTTCTTTTAAACATTTGAAGTAAATTTACTGAAATTTGTAGAATTTTTTGTTTGTTTTTGCTTCATGCTCACGCTACAATAAGACGAAGAATAAGGTATATTCATTTCATCATGTTCTTTGCAACAGCCGGAAGGAAGCTTTAGAGACGTTATAAACTATATATATATATATATATAAATTCATTCATGATCGGCACCAAATTTGGAATCGATTCGGTCATGTCCGTTCTCAATCTCTCAATCTCCTCCGCATCGTTAAACATTCTTTTAACCACAAAATGAAGACATCGTTTTTAAATTGTACCGGAACATTCAAAGTTTTTGCACGCAGGTTAGTATTGCAAATGGTCTGATTGGCCAAAGGGCACGTCTATAGGACCACATAAACTAAAAACATCTCCCCTTTCTGGATGTTCTGTTTGCTATTCCGTAAACTGCAACAGATACACAGAAAAATGGCAAATGTCTCAGGCCTACCAAATGTTATATTTTTTGAGATTTTTTTCCAACATGAAGATAGTGGTTATAAAAATTCGGTTATAGCCGAATATAATTTTCTTACTTGTTTTATAGTACATATCTTTTCAAAATTGATTTATATATAAAATTATATAGATATATTTGTGTACTAATTTTTATTAATTTTAAATCCCGAGTTCGATTAATCCTGGCGAATGGGTTTTAAAAACTCGTCTTTGAACGAATCGATTGTGTTTTCTCTTGCAATTTTCTAACCCTTGAATTCCACAAAAGTTTACCTGTGTACAGGTAGTCAAGGCTTTGTTAAATCATTGAAAAACATCTGAAAATTTAAATAAATCAATGGTGAACAGGTGTGGCCTACTTTTTGGATTCGGAAGCATTGAAAAGTTTTTGCTTACAACAGGATAGATGAGGGTTCAGTGGTACTCTCTTTTCTAAGAGAGAACATTATACAAAATTTGGGAATATCCAGAGAAAGGAAAAAAAAGGGTATGTATGTATGAGAAATGAGGCAATCACCTAAATATCAATGGGGAACTCATAGCCCGATGACTGAAAAAATCTTTATAAAAAGCCTGATATTTGTACAGGCTGTGAAATACCAAGCTTTTCTCCCATCCGATTGTATAGAAGCTGTAAATATATGCGCTGCTATTTGCAGCGTAGCTACAATTTTCAATATGTCTGACCGTTATTGGTATCAAAGAAATTTCCTTAAAATGTATGAAGTTTTTCATTTGATTATACAAAAATGTTGTCGAATTATTTGATTCGATCCGTCTGGCTTCCAAGACTATTTTCGACCTAAGTGGAACTACGGCGATTCTAAGTGCTTCCTCATTCCAATCTTCATTGTTCACCTATACTGTTTTGTGGAATATATATGTTCCAATATTTGGAAGACCAGTGCAAATACATACATACATACGATAAAAAGCCAAATTTTTGTTTACTTTCCAACTGTATTCGCTTATATATTACAGAAAATTCTTGAAATTTTTTCTCTAAGTGTACATCTACGTATATATATATATATATACATATATTTAAAAATTCAAACATGTGTTTAGGTGTTAGATTTTTTTTCTCCTGAGCACATACTTATCATTTTTTTAAAGCGAGGAATATGGACAATTTGTGTCGACAATACTTGCCGTACTTGTATCCATAAAAGAGACAATAAACAATTTCTCTTTATCAAAACAAATATTGTCAACCTATTTATAGTTGTTACACAAATTTTTATAAATGCCTGCATGTGTGCATAGAAAAGACTCAAGTAAACATGTCGAAATGTGTCAAATACATGGCTTAGAGTAAACATTTGCTAAGCTGTCATGCTGTAAAAACTAATGTGCTTTTAATATTAAATACATTTGAGAATAACTGAAAAAGATTAAATTATTATATAGTTTTTACGCCAAAAGTGAAAGAAGTCAGTGAAATTAAAAAAACATGCCTACGAACCTGAAACTTGGCAACAAAGTCATGCTCCAACCACGATTTGAGGACTCAACCAGCACACCATCAGTAATCGGTAGTAATCGATCTGCCAAGCCACCCTTTCGTCACATTTGTCTTTATGAGAAATAACTGTTTAGCAGTTTCTGTTGATCGATGCGTAATCTCGGCTGTCAACAGAAGTGCAAACTATTGTGATAGGCGAGGCCGCCGACATTAATACCATTCGTGATAGAAAATTGTGTGGTGCTCGTCATTTGCATGATGATATAGTACGCTAGAAGGACAATAGAAGTTTCTATTTAATGCCTATGTGACAGGAGAACGAAGGCCTAAAAACGGAATTGGACAACAAATCTAAAGATTGTAGTATTTCTGAGCGAAAATGGGCACATATATGAATTACGCGCAGTCGATTTGTGTACAAACTATAATACCAAAAAAGCTGATCGCAAAGACGCAATCAATGAGCTAAACAAGTTGCAGAAGGAACTTGGTCGTTTGCGTAACCTATTGGAGGAATCGCGTAAAAGTCTGGACGAGGGAAGGTTGGTGAATTTGTAAAATAATATACAAATTTTGCGTAAAGAATTGACTTTCAAAGAGCAAAGCACATATGCAGGAAATTAAAGAGCATCGTTTATGTTTATGTTATGTTATGTTTATAGAGGGTGTCTCAATAAGATTGCACTATTTAAATTTTTCTTTTTTTTTCGTGTAAGTGGCAACTCTGAGATTTGACAGCTGCCAGCTATGATTGTTCCTATTCGAATTTAGGTCTGCGAAAATACTCACGTGTTGCATCAGAAACAAATGAATGCACAACGAGCAACTGTCTGCTGCGGATTTCGGTAGGCGGTGTGATTGAGCCTTACTTTTTTGGAAATAAGCCCGCAAACGGCACTCTTGCAGCCCCAACTCAACTCGCGAAATTCTGATTGGAACTGGCCATCAAGATCATCCGTTTTAACGCCATGTGATTTCATCCTTTGGGGTTTTCTGAAATCTCGGATTTTTGTGAATAAACCAGAACCTATTACTGAGGTCAAGGCCGAGATCCAATGCGTCATTGGTGAGATACAGCTACACCTTTGTGAAAAAGTCATTGAAAATTCTATGAAAAGAGTAACGGATTGTTGTCAGAGCCGCGGGAGCCATTTGCATGGTATTTTATTCCATATTTGTTCGGAACGTCTCTACTTTACAATGCAATAAAAATATCACAAAGTCCTGTTTTTATATTGTAATGAAACAGTGGACTATTGTTGAAATTGCTTTTAAGAGCAAAGGATTAAAATTCTTCAGGTGATAGTGCGCAATAAAAATTCAAGAACAAATGCCATTGAGGAATTACGACTTAATATACCTGTCAATGATAATCTGTCTTAATTGTCATTCAGAATTGGGGCAATTGAAGAATGGTGAATCCTCTCGTCATAGTGCTGTTATAGATCAGCAGCTGCTCAGCATATGGATATTCCAGCGACACTGAAGATCCCTTGGATTTGAAAATCGCTGCCTACGATAAGCTCATGTGCGGACATGAGTCTCGCTTGAAGATAACCTCTTTCTCATGCGGCGCGTTGATAAATTCGCCGAGTCAATCCCTACCCTCTGCAAGCCGTGTACCACCCAGCAAAGAAGCAATGCATGACTCCTCCACCTCTTCAGTTAAACCTAAAAGAACCATTTTAAATGAATGAAAATTAAAATCGCATATTATAATCGCATTTGTGTCATAAGCAGAGTGATCCCGTTAAACAAGTTGTCGAATAAAAAATGTTTAATATAACTTTAAAGTACATTTTTTGTCATCGCTTTTTTCGTAAAAGTTGTCTAAAATAAAAATTTTCTTTTAAATGTTTTTTTGCACTATTTTCTGCTGATGTTTTGAGAGCTGGCTTTATTCAAAAATGCTAAAAGTCTCCAAAACTTCGTATACTACTTTTCCAGTTTCCAGTATGATTCAGAAAAATTTCATGTAGCCACTTCTTCAAAATACTGCATTGCGGGATGGTCCGATTAAATCAATTTTTTTTATTCCGAAAATTTGAACTTGTAGCTTGAATACAAGAATGAACAAAATGAATATACTCCTCACCTTCAGCGGTGGTTATAATAACCAGGCATTAGGCAGATAGATAAGCCAGGTAAGGAGCGGATAGGGGCCGATAGGCTAAATTCAATTTAGAAAAATAACGTAACTTCTGGGTCCGAACTCATCAACTTAGTATTTCCTTCTGTCATAAATGGTATGCGTAGGTTGTGATGCGATGCTTAGCCCAGAAATACGCCTACTATTAGGAAAATCTGTAACTCGTAAAATCCCTGAGAATTCTCTTAAAATTTGTCTGCAAATGTAATGCAAACTGGCCGCAATTAATGTTACGCTTTGAAAACCTTATCTGTTGAAATTGAGTGACGAGACTACTAAAGATTCGTTACGAAGTGTGTGTACAACTCATTTATCATTGTTTTTAATAATTTATTAATGCGCAGGCGAATTGTTTTTTAAAATTTAGTCACGTATGTCATGTTTTCCTTTTCTATAAAAATATTCATAATTGCTTTTAAGCAACTAATTGTGCCAAATGAGGATTATTTTCTAAAACGGAATAAAATAAAATAAAAATATAAATTTTTCATTTTACTGTGCTGTAGAAATAACTACGACTGGCTTTCCTCTGTGTCTTTCTGTCTGTTATTGAAATCAGACATAAACGGCAAACATGATTTTAAATCCTTGCTCTTTACTCTCCTCGATTGAAATTCAAAAACCAACTGTATGGCGTTCTTAATTTTTTCTCTAACAAACAAAATTTTTAATATTGTAAAGCTTTAAATTATTCTGTTCCTTCCGCAGTAAATATATTGAATGTATTATTCACTATCTAGATTGGGCTACATAAAGTTATCTAGATTGGGCCATATACGTAAATAAATAAAATTTATGAGTTTCTTACGATCGTATGTATTTTATGTTACAATCGGAGGTGAATATATTATAACAAATTTGTTCATAAGCGTTATACACAATTATGCCACAGTATGTTATGCTATAATATCGAGTATTTTTAATGAAAGAAATAATTTATTGGTCTTGTGGAACAATATTTGTTAAAAGCAGTAAATATGTGATTCGGTTCAAACTGAATATAATTTTCTTTTGTTTGTTTCCTAAACACCGCAGGGGCGTCTGCAACATTTAGGAATGAACGAAATTTACTACGCTATAAAGTTGATGTAAGTTTAGTTCAAAACTTTTTACTCTCAAAGCATTCGATTATTTATTCGATGTTATTGGAAGGAGATTTAGGGTTACGCAGAAGATTCGTTTTGAAGAAAATTATATTCATCATTTGGTACTGTACAAAATTGGTGGGGCGTGAGTAACTTTTGGCATTTTTTAGAATACACATGAAAGCTTTTTTTTTGCTGCTTATTAGTAGTGAGCAAAAAACGCAGGAAGACGTGTTATGCATGTTGAACTGTAGATGTTCTTCGACCGATTTGGGATCTTTTCAATACTACCTTGTTTGCAAAACCTTGCATTATTTTTGCCGAATTTGAAACAGATATCCTAATTTTTGCGATGAAGAGAATGTCTACCACAGATATAGAGACGGTTAGACGGGTACGCCTAAGTCAATTAAAAATTTGATGCTTCCTTTCGTGTGTTGCAAGTAAAAAACACAATGAATTCTTCTGTGGTGGATATAAAAAGAAGTAGCACTGCTGAATCAAAATAGAAAAAATTAATAGAAATATCAATAAATATAAAGTATTTTTAGTTTACAATTAAAATTTGACATATTCAGAATTGGGAGAAAAAGTTCTAAAGCGAGAGGGTGCTGCAGTGATTTTTAATCTGGCTTTTTCGAAAATGATAAATATCAAAGGAAAAGAGTGAAACCAGTGGAACATAAAGCAAACTTTTCCCACTATAACCATCAATCGCCAATTTGCATACAAGAACTTCCAATGTTTCTGTCGAACTTGAAGGCTATATCTTCATTTTTTGCGTTCAGGAGAATTTTTACCACAGACGTATAGATTGACGGACGAACGTATGATCAGATGGACATGCTTAAATCGGTTCCAAATTTCATGCTGATCAAGAATATATATACTTTATTGGATTTCTGAAAGTTCTTTCTGGTTGTGACAAATAAACGTTATAATAATTTCTACGTTCTGGCACTAGTTTTGAATATGTACTCTCTCTGTGCTGCCTTTGCGTGCGAATGTGTAAGTTTTTTAAAAAAAAATATTTCCTTTTTTTTTTAGAATTTTATATACTAAAGAAGTTGAAACGTTTTAGTAGAGCGAGTGCGATAATTAAATACCTTACGCCATTTTTTCTTCTACGATCCAAGATTCAAGATGAAGAATTTGATAAAAATTAGGGTTTAAAATCATAAAAAATAAGTTTAAGAAAAAGTCTTATATGGGAGGGGACCAAAGCATTGCTTCAATTTTTTTTTTCAAAGTACTTTCTATTCTTCATTTATTTTCTTCATAAAAAATTGTCCTTTTCTATGCAAGAGAAGTCATTTCAAATTTCTCCCAAAACTGCCGGACCTGGAGTTCCGAAAACTCAAAAGAAATCGTCGAACAAACTCTCCAATTAAAACGAACGGCAGTTTGCTGTGATTTCTGGGCTGGTGGCGTAATTAGACTATAATTTTTTGAAAATGGTACTGGCCCGAACTTTACAATAATACCAAACGATTTTTATTGAAAGCTGTCGATTTCGTTTTTTCTAGCTAGGTGGGCACCACCTACCACGCACAACGGTTCTCTTATATACTCGATTTAAAATCACCTTATTGAAGGAACCTTTATCAGAAAGCGAATTTTGTTGTGCGATAATACTAAGTTCCTAATGAGAAATTTCATACGCTAGAAATAGCCCAATAAAGCCTAAATGTACAATACTTAAAGAATTTTTTTATACAACGGTTCTTTTCGAATGCGCCGTTGTAAGGAAAAACATCATGAAAAGGGCCCGATTCAATTCATTTTCAAAAGGCTTTATCCTTGGCCCATGACACATGAAATTTTTTTATGACATTTGCGACCTTTAGATTGCATGGAAAATTACATGAACAGACAGTACACGGACTTAGGCCTCTACCAAAAAACGTGTGGAATATAAGCATTTAAAATCATTCAATTCTAAGCTAGCGACAATTTCTATTTATTTATTTATTTATTTTTGATCGTTTAAAATAAAAAAATCGGTCATCCGAAGAAATCGAACCATTGGTTTGCTTACTGCCAATGTTATACAGGCAGGCATGTGTGCTTTTATGTATCCACATGTGTTCTATAAGTTATGTATTTGGCACGACTATATTCTTATGCATTATACTCTCTATTAGATTATTATGCAAAACATGCTGGTCAACAAATGTCAAATGCTGTTGTCGTCAACGTTACTTGACTTTAATTAAATTAATTGATACAAATTTGTATAGTTTACCACTCAGCATCTAATACATACAGTCAAGCGGGAACGATACCACATTTCTAAGAAAAGTTTAGTGGAATAGCGCTACAATCGCTTGATATTTCACTCAAATAATCACCGTTAAGTTGACGTGATTCATGTCTAATCTATCAGTTAAATACAAAAGTTATATTTGTGTCAATTATTAGTTCTTTAATTCTTTAGTTTTATGACCGAGTAGACAGACAGCAATTGATGATAAGACTGCGTCGTCTACGGTATTCTTTTGGATTAAAACGTTTTCTATACTTCTATACTGTATGTACAGTATAACAGACTAAATTTTATTAATTCTTAAGATTCTAATTGCTGTTGAAAGTTTTCTCCTGTTTTTCTTCTTTTATCTCTTGTTCTCTTGTTCTTATTTATGTATTTATCATTAAAATAAAACGATACACTAAGTAAAATATCCCGTTTGTAACGTAAAGAGAGAGAGAGACAAATTGAAAGCAAAAATTTTACAGTTTCTCGGTCATATATTTCTCCTCTCTATGCCTTGCGAGAGAGAGTTCTCTCAGTTTCAGGACATTTTCGGCTGTCGCTGGGCTTGTAATAGATAACAAGCAAAGTAGAGAGATTGAAAAGTTTTGGTATGTCTAACAGGCGTGAACAATTTTAAACAAGCAAACCAAAGCAAAAAATAAAGAATTTTTATTTTACTCTTTATGGCTTTTCGCCCTAGTACATGACTTTAAAGTCGCTTAGCTCAGAGCAGCTTTGGTAATCCTAATACCGTTAAGTCTTATTACGTATACGTTCCACAGATGATTAAAAAACCTTTTGAAATTTGTTAATTCAACAGAAAATAACAACTTAAACTAACTAAAATAAAACGCTGACTTAATTATGTTTCAGACAAAATACTTCGTGTTCACACTAAGCCTTCTTTTTCTACGCACGCTGACACAGCAAATCATCTGCTGTCATCTGTTGCATGGTACTTTAAGAAACGCAAAAAGAAAGAAATTTTGCATTTTAAAAAAGAACTAAGATTTTGAGTAATTTACTGATTTACAATATCACAAGGGCTACGAGACTTTGCAGGCTAAAATTCAGTTAATTTGTTTTTCCCTCTTTTTCCCGTGAATTTTAAGCCTCGCCATGGAATATCAAAACAAAAAAAATAAATAAGAAAAATCTATTTACTTATTCAATAATAAAAATATAAAAAAAATATAAAACAAAGAAATGATTGTTCATAAAACTTAAATAATAAATAAATAAAATAAAAGTAAAAAATAATATAAATAAATGAAATTAAAAATTTATTTGCTGTCATCATATAATTGATATTTTCTACGGAATTAAATTTATATTATCACATCATTACTGGACACTGTTTGATGAGATTATAATTCCCCCAGTCCCTGCTTCTGAGTCATTTGTATGCAACTGCAGCATTTTACATGAGTTTTTCTTTGGAAAAGCGAAACCCTGTAAAAATGTTCAGAATAAAAAATAATTATAAATATATTCGACATCATTATGACACTCTTTCTCGACTTTGCCATGTCCTTTCTATTTAATCGTTTGTCTTGTCATTCGCGAGAATACTGGAAGTCGATTAAAATTGATCTGTTTTTCATTGAAAATTTGAGAATTTCGGTCTCGGATGCGTTCATAATAGTGAAAAATATAAAACATTTTTGAAAAAAACATAAAATTTCAGTATATCTTGAGATTTTCTACCACTAAAGTTATATAAAAATAATACGTAAATAGTTTAAGGCTTCTTCCATGAAGTTGTCCATGATTAAATAAAAGTATCAAGATTTGTATAAATTTGATAAGTGATAGGTATGCAAAGTTCGCCGCAAATCGAGTACGTTTTTTTCACTTGACTAACATGTTTTTTGAATTTTTTTTGTTTGTCACGCACAAATGTATCTTTTTTACATTAGCACATTATTAGGAAACCATGTGATGAGTGAATTATATTTATTTAGCTTTTCTTTCAAATCTTAAATATAAAAACGATGATAAATCACATGCGCGACAGAAAAGATAACATTTTTAGCTAAAGATACTTGTTGTTTAGTGATTTCTTTCTTTGGATTAATGTAGTTCAGCTTATGTTTAATGTATGTTCTGAGATATTTTCATCTGTACGTCCATCCTAGGATTTCAATTATTTTACTTTTTGTAGTAGTTTTCTTCCATTCTTCTTTCGTATAAGTTCTTATCTTTAAAAAGTATAGGAGAATTAGTTGTATTGGAAAACACTAATAATAAACTGAAAATTCTCTCCTTTTTTTTTTCTTTTTTACTTTGAACCTGTTGCTGGACCAACGCCTTTTTTATACATTTAAGAAAACACAGCTCAATTTTCAAATTTCCCACACAGATGAAAAATTTCCTAAAAGATGAAAAATTTCCCATACAGATGAAAGTGTCCCATACAGATGAAAAATTTCCTTAAAGATTAAAAATTTCCCATGCAGACGAAAATTTTCAATACGGATGAAAAATTTCCCACATAGATGAAAATTTTCCCATATTTCCTTAAAGAATTTTCAATACGGATGAAAAATTTCCACATAGATGAAGATTTTCCCATATAAATGCAAATTTCCCACACAGATTGAAAATTTCCCTACAGAAGGAAATTTTCTATACAAATATGGCATACAGATGAAAAATTTCCCGTACAGATGAAAATTTCCCTTTCGGATAAAGATTTCCCATACAGATGAAAAATTTCCCATACAGATGAAAATTTTCCATACAGATGAAAAATTTTAGATAGAGATGAAGTGGATGCTCTTAAAAGTACGAACGTTTTTCGCTTCAAAGTCCTTTCGCTCATGAATAAAAATCGAAATAAATTTTAAAACTTCTTGATGGCTTCGACTCAACCTCAAAAATAGAGATGATGAGTTTAAAATCTTATCGTCACTAGCCAAAAAACTGTGGCTTATAAATTAAATTAGTTTTTGATTTAAAATTTAAAACAAATATTTACTAAACGCAACTGGTTCTAATCCAGCACCCTTGATGCATCCAGAGTTAACAAAAAAATTGAATTCTAAAGTAGACATTGACCTACCACTATTCTGCAACAGTATTTAGGAGTTGAATGCAAACAACATTCGGCTTACAACTAATTTGATTTTTCTTTCGCTTGAAGTGAATTTCGAAGATTACTCCATTTTGTTTTTGCCATATATGATTGATTTGTTGTTGCCATATACGATTGAATTTAATTCCCTTGTTTTTACTATCACTGATGCACAGATTTAAGATGCTGTCAAGAACCATTTTCAATTTCAAGGGATATTAAATCCTTAAAGGGCCCATCTATTGAAGTTTTTGTCCCGTCTAAACTATTTTTCATGCGTATAATAGAAGTGAATGAACCACCGATTATTGTATGTAAATATGTTATTAAACGGGCATTGGCCAGCAAAAGTTAAAATTATCGATTGGGGAAAACTGTCAAACATCGTATCATATCGTAATTTAGAACAGAAATTTATCTATTAATACTTGACTGGTCTTAAACAGTGAATAATTGCAAGTTTTTTTAACGCAGATACGAATAAATTCTTCTGTAAAGAAATGCTAAGTACATCTATTTTCTCAAATAATATTCCCTTGGGGGTACGAGATCTTTCGATGATTTAGGCTTGATGAAATTCTTTAAAATTTTGAAATCATTTTCATTTCCTATTCAATTCCTATTCATATTATAATCAATAAGTCCCAGGACTGGCTCGTATTTGTAGTATCTACCAAAAAGCCAGTCGTTAAATGATATCTTGCAAAATTTAATCTGTTTGCAATCATTTGTTACGGTGTTTTCTGACGTTACTTTTGCTATTTCTAACAATGAAAAAATCCGTAATTCGTGTATTGGTTTATTGTCGTTTGTGACGGGAAAAATACTGTTCAAAACTCAACGTTGGATTAAAATGTGTTACGCAAATCTTCTTCGTCAAAAACGATAATATGTCGATTATTTCTTAATTTTACATAAGATCGCAAGGACACAGATGATACTGAAGAGATTGGAAGTTCAAAAGAGGTCGTTATATCACAAAACGTTACAATCGAAAAGTGAAGTTCCCTGATAAAGCTGACATTTTGAGGATCTCAAAAGATAGTGTAGGCACAATTATGCATGAAAATATGCGTATGGGAGATCTGTTTTCCGAATAGGTACATAAAACATACTCAGAGTGAAACAACAAACGGTATCGTGTAGCAAATCGATGGTTATAATAGCAAGATATGAACTACTACCAGATCCAGTTTCCAGTGGCTATTATCTGTAGGGAAATATTACAAGGATGCTTCAGGAAAAAATATTTGGATTCAGTGATAGGAACCTGAAGAGTATTTTGAGAATCTTGACATATCCCTTCATAAAATGCCGTCGAAATGTTGAAGAAGCGGTTGTATGATACGTAAAGAAAACTCTTGTTCGTTAATTAAGTCAAATTTTTTACAATGAAAAAATAATATTTTCTCATATTTAGTCTTGGGAATTATTGGCTTAAGTGTTATTTTCTCGTGGCCCCTTATCGAATTTGTGTTGGCGACCTCTTTGTTTTTTTCTACAATTTATAAAATGAAATAAAATGTGTGTTTTTATTTAAATTTTATAAACATTTTCTGGTTGTTTGGCACGCTGTGAAATGTTAAGCATTCTTCGAAGTGAGTAACGAAAAAAACAAGAAAACAAAAAATATATAAACTTAAAAAAATACAAAGCATTAGCCCAGATGCTCATCTCGTGATTAAAAAAATTCTAATTTTAAAATTACGTTAAGAAAAAAAGTTTATGAAAGAAAAGTTTTGTGTTAGAGCGTTGATCTTTTTCTTGCGTAATGTGTACTTGTGCGTATGCACAGGTATTTTTTTAAAGCAAAAAGTAAAGTGAACGTTTTTTGCAAAAAAAAAGTAAATTTTGCTATTTGCAGTTATTTATACGTTTTACGTCAAAGATTCATTTTTCGAATTTGTTTTGTTATTTTCTTGTGTTTACCATAAGGATCAAGTAAAAATAAGAATATTTTGCATTTCTGATGTTGTTTTCATTGAATGCTTTTATTAACTTTTAATAAATTTTAATGAAACGCAAATATTTTAACTCAAACAAAAGAAGAAAACGAACTGCAGAAATTGGTGTATTCGTCAGAAAAATGTAAGTTTTTCTCCTTATTACGCTATTTTTAAAACTTTCATTCCATGCAAAATATGAAAGTAAAATATCAAATCATAAAAATCTGAATAGCTCATCAGTAAGCACGTTCTTACTTAATTTATAATTTTCATTCGATAGCGTCATAAGTATCTCCTCGCTTTTCTTTTTATTCCTTATGTTTCCGTTCGTCTGTCAGCCTTTCAAACTGTCTACCTACTCATCGCCTGTTCGTTTGATCATCATTCCGTTCGTCCGCCGATTCGCCACAAGCAACGTCCGCTTGTTCGCTCGTTCGCTTGTTCGCCAGTTTGCCTCTCCACTCGTTCGTTTGTTCGCTCGTTCGCCTGTTCGCTCATTCGCTTGTTCGTACGTTCGCTCTTTCGCTTGTTCGCTCGTTCACTTGTGCGTTCGTCGCTTATTTGCTCGTCCGCCTGTCCGCCTGTCTACTTGTCTTTCTCTCGGTTGATTCGCAGATCCATGCGTCTGTAAGTATGTCCATTCGCCTGCCTATCTCTTCACATGTATGTCGACAAGTACGAATATTCATATGTGCGGTTTTTTCTCCCAGCAGTGTATCCGTTCGCATTTCTGTTCGCCAGTCTATTTAGCGTTCTGTACGTTTATCGACTTGTGCCTTTATTTGTTTTTTCGTTGCCTAACTCTTCTCTCTTCTTTCGTCTAGGAGTTCGTTTTGGATGTCCATTCGCCCGCCCGCTAATCGGTCGCCTTTTTAGCTTGCCTACCAGTCCCCCTCTCTTCTTTAACCTAGCCTGTTTATTGAGTAGCTTGAGCAACTTTGCCCTACAGAGAAGATATATATATTCTTCTTCTTGAAAATTACAAAAAAAAAATAACTTAATCATTGTGGATATATTCCGGTATCGATTTCATTCGCCACGTTTGGAAACAAAAAAGAAAAGGACCAACGGAAGGGTCTCTCGAAAAAAGGGCTGTCAACTTTTTTGTAGACCTTTTCATTTCCATTTCCACATTTCTTTTTTGTCTACAAGTTTGTTTTATACATAAGTCTAAGTTTGGTTAATCCATTATCTTTCGTTGGCACTCATACAAAAATTTGCGAGAAGTCTTATTGAGCTATTAAATATAGTTTGTCTCATCTGCATTCGTTTTTCTAGTTTCTTCTTACAAACAAAGTTAACTTTTGCTTTAAAGTTTGCCTCATTTGCTTAATGGCAGCTATGAGTTGAGTTGAGTTATTTTGTTTATCTCAGTTGTTCAAAGAATTTACGCAGTATTTTTTCATTATGTGTGATTTCAAGTCTACGAAAAAGATTAAGAATTATGCTTTTTTTTAAATTTTTTTTTTATATAAACATTGTCTTAACCATTTTTCATGATAAAGAGGAAAACAATGAATTTTATTTTTATATTTATTTTATATGTATGTTTATATAAATACATTTGTATACATTCAAAACGGTTCATTCACTTTGAATTATAATATATTATATTTTATAAATATATATGTAAATTTATTTACTTACACACACACTAGACGTATATAAAATTATAAATTTTGAAATTCTTTGAATATTCTATGTAAGTTAAGTGCTTTTTGTTTGTGTGTTTGTCATCTTTTTCAAAACTTTTAAAGATTCTATGTATTTGTAAGACGTTGATGTGTTTAAAATAAAAAATTAAAAGAAAAAAAAGCAAAAAATATAAATAAATCATTTTCTAGAAATTTAAATCGATAGTCATTTGAAGGTTGTAGGAATTACTTTACAATATATTATATATAGTAAATACGACTGACTTCATTGTGTCAAATGCTTGACAGTTATTTCTGTAATAAAGCAAAAGTTAAAAATTTTAATAAATAAAATAAACAAAATGTTTAATACGCCATTGCCGATCTTTGATAATCCAAGCCACAGGAATTTCTTGTAAATATTTCCAAATATTGCAAATGGAAGGATAAATTTAGTGTACCTTCATCCTTCGATAATAAAATCTTTGAAGATTTTTATTTCTTTCTTTACTTCATAACTACATAAGTATTTTGTAATATTGTAGTAAAAGAGTTCTTACCAAACAAACCCTGTAAAACCCACTGTACGAATGTATGTAAAAATCACAAGAGCTTAAGATGGACTCATCTTTTATTGTATCGATTGATTCAGAATCATTTTCTGAACCGATTAATGCCTGCCTACCTGTCTGTCCGTCAAATGCCTGTCCGTTAATTCTTGGGCTCAACCTACATGTTGGAAAATTTTATAATAAACTGTGTTGGACTAAGGTCGAACGCTTTGAAAATGAATTCGATCAGACCTGTTTTAAATCACGTTTGAAAAAAAGTCTCTTTATGAAAAAAATTGCAATTGGTAACATCGTCACAAGCTAGTAGTTTGACATATACAATAGACGTGAAAAGTTTGGATCGGATAGAATCGCTTTTTCAACCACCTTCCATATAACCGATCGTATGAGAAGTCAGCCTGGTAAAGAAAAGTCTCTCCACGGTGGAGACCGATCCACTGGAATAGTTCGAAAAATTAATGGTACGAAAAAAAAAATGATAAATAATTTCTTAAAATTAATTCTTATAAAATTTATTTATTAAATCTTTTTAACAAAAATCAGAGACAAATGTATGTTAAATTAATTTTGCAATAAATTTTAAAAAGTTCGGACATAAAATTTTTCTTTGTTTAGTCACGTAGATCTATTTCTCAAGCCCCACCTAACCTGACAAAACTGCTTAACTTTTAATATAATATTTCATGGTGATCACTGATCTGTTATAATAATTTTACATAAAAATTAAATGTATCAAATATGGCCACATAGGTCTCTTATTTGGATCATACGACATATAATAGTTTTCTTGAGAAGTATATATACATCTGGCAACAAAGTCCAAATTTTAAGATTTTTTAGCAGAAATAAGTGAAGAATCAGATCGTTAAGAGCAAAATTAAATTTTTTAAATTCAAATCGTGGCAGTTCACGTTTCAAGCCTCGTTCCTATAAGTGGTGTCATGAAAAGCGAGTCGACCGTAACGTACTATAATATTTTTACTTGTTTTTTTTTCTTTTTTTTTATTGCCATTGAATCACGCGCATTTTGAAATGTAATCTGCAAAATTTCGGTAGGAATACATACCTGTACGAAATATTTAACTCTCATATCCATTTTAATGAGTTTAAGGATATTAACAAAGGGCGGAAAGGTAGAGAAATGGAAGCAATTGATGGGAAGGTAGATGTGTATATTCGATTCGTGTTAGCATTAAAAATTTGTTCACAATTTTACACAATATGTAGATTTGGATTTTCCTATGCTATGCAAAACTGATATATATAGATATTAGATATGTATTGGATTGTATACAAAAAATTTTTTGTTGCCAAGAATTATGGTTTGCTTTTCATTGTTAAATTTGTTGTCCGAAAAATAACTGAAATTTGGTACATTTGTATGAAATATTTTATTTTTAGAATAATATATATTTTTTTTTTTACTTTAATGCCTGTTAAGAAATATAGCATGCATTTCGATATAACCATTGTCCACCGTATTTAACATAAATTTTGTTATTTTTTTTATCTTTTTATTTATTTATTGTATTTTATTTTATCATATCATTAAACCGTTTCATAAAAAAAGTCACATTTACAAATCTGGTTATAAATTACAATTTAATTGATTCATACTTGAACATACACACATACAAGATCCTTATAAAAAGATATATGCACATGAGTGCACATAAAAACACGTATCCATATATTTACGTATACATACATAAATATTCACGAAAATCACGAAAATAAAACAAACAGAAAAAGCGACAATTTGTCTGCTGATACTTTGGTATAAAATGCTATAAAATTAAGCAAAAAAAAAGAACAAAAAAAGAATGTGCACTAACACATATTGACGCACAAACATATGTATGTATATTATATATATAGTAGGTACTATATATAATATAGGTGTGTGTATTTATATGTGCACCAAATATATTTGCCTTAAGCGAAATCTCGAATACCCATCAGATAGATGCAGAAAAGTTTCCCTGTTTGCTTGATTATTGCAGGCCAATAAAGCCCGTTCGTAATCATTCTATTTTCCAAGTTTTAATAGAATATTTACGTTTATTTTTATAAGTTATTTTCACGTTCTCTTATATCCATTATACATGAGGGATTTTTTCTTCCTTTGTAAAGCTCAAAAGCACAAATCAAATATCTTAGCAAATGCATGCAGTTCTGATTAATGTAAGGTTCTAAGGCAAATCAAAGTTGATAGTTTCAGATCAAGTTTAAAGATCAGCCTGATCACCCCTTCATTGGGTCATTTATTGTTCGAATGTAATAGAATTAAATAAATCACTCTTTGTATGTAAATGAAAACAGATGAAAAGGAATCGCCAAACTGTCGGAATCCAGTAAGCAAGGGAAAAATCAGTTTTTAACCTCATCAGTAAAAGATGTATTAATTAATGTCCGACATAGCCAGCTCACATGTCCGTGCTGCCTCTGTCTGTTTTACGCGGGTACCTACTTTGTAGGCTTAATTCCATAGTATATTCAAATACCAGACTAATTCCAGTTAACGTTAGTCGACGTCCTTCGGCCTTTGGAACAATTCCCGCAAGAGGGACTCCGCAACTCCCAAAGTACCAGAATAAACACTCACTGGGTACAGTCCAGAGTTTCCCTCTGGTCAGAAGGTAAATCCAGCTCATTTACCAACAACCACCTCGATGCTACCGAAGGGCCGCACCAGCGATCAGGCAACAAGATATTCTCTAAGTTTGCTGACGTTGCCAACATAGTACAAAGACCTCCCTCATTTAGGCATCTGATCCTCGAGGGTTTAGTTGTTCACTTTAATATTTCTGTACTTACTCGGAAGCAAACTTCCCCCACCTAATTTTAAGGATTATCATGTACCTGGAAAGACATCGACACATTCATTGTTCTCAGTTCAACAACTACCTCAATCAATCATAGGTAACTACTGGCATGCTACAGAACTATCGAGAAGAGAAGTCATCTAAAACAGAAACAACTCCCGAGCTTTCCTCCTACGTCGCCGGGCTTCAGTGGTTAAAACTTAAAGATTAAAAAACTTAATCTTCCTTTAGCCGCCATGTGTTTTAAAGTCAAAATGGTGTTTATAGCTGGGATTCCATAGAGGTAGAAGATACGGTACATTTATATTCTGCCGTGCTCAGATACATAATTTCCCCAGCTACATATCCGTACTTTTATATGTGTGTCTATCCTCACTCAGCATAAAACGATGGGAGCATATTCGTATTGCTAAAACGTTCGAACAGTCAGAAGGAAACGCCATCGTTCGTTTCCAAAGCGCCAAGACTTTGAGGATAAATTCGATCTTTTGCGTAACTTCATAAAAAAATTACAAAAGAGATAAAGTGTCAGTCATTTTTAATCAATATTATAGAATATCGAAATTTCAATATCTTTTTTTTCTTTTTCTTGTAAATAAGGATAGTTAGTTTAAAAGATTCAAACTCAACTGAATTTTAGTTTCTTAGGCGTTCTAGTCGAAATATATTTTTGAATATATCTATTTAGACTATCTTCTAGGAATATCAATTTTGCATTTATACTGATAAGTTTCGAAGATTAGGGCATTGTTAATTAAACATATTAAGAACGAGCGCTTTCTCACTTCCCTTCTTTTCGATTTAACGTAGGTTCGCAGTCAAAAGATATAACTCATAGTACATCAGTTCTAAAAAACATATCAACAGAGGATAGGTGTTGCGAGGCAATAATAATTTCTTTCTTATTTGCACCGACGTAAACTTCTTTGTCTACATTAGCGTTTTACGTATATTTGAATTTATTCTTTTTAGTAAACCTATTATCAATGTGATATGGAAGTCGTTTTAAGTTTCACTCCTACTGATCAATTACTTCATAAAGCAAGAGTGTGACGACTGAGTAGAGACAGTCGTTAGAAATCGGAAGATCTTTTACAATATAATCATATGAGCTACTTACAATCCTTTTACCAGCCCAATCTAAGAAGCGATCGCAAAGGAAATAAGTCATAAATTGGTCGATATGTCTTATAACACCCGCCCACACGATTACACATTCATCACGATCGTTACAAAACCGCTCCAAATAAACATATGTTGCTTAAATCACTATGTTGGCAGTGAAAGTTATCAGAGACGCTTTTTTTGTAGCGTTGCCTAACGTACGTTAAAATCATTAGAAAATTTTTATAACAACTGAACCGACTAAGGTCGTTTTTTACAGGTGGCTCGACTTAAAGCGAGAATAGGGAATAAGTTAATGTTATATATAAGAAGACGCCGACACCAGAAAAATATAAACTTTTGCTTTTGCCAACGTTGCCTTGACAGAGCTAATTTAGGCAAACCTTTTTGGTATCCAAATGAATTTTTGACGATTAGATTGCATGCAGTCAGTGCTATTTTCACCCCTTCCAAGACCTTTACCTTTTTGTGTGAACGTCTGAACGACTAGTATGGACAAAGTCATTGTCAATCACAATCGCTCCGGCTTAAAATACGAAACGAAAAAAGGGTAAAAATCTCATTGCGTTTGTTTTTCAAGGTCAGATCTAAAGAGGTGACACGAAAAGAATAAAACGCTTTCACGTAAGACGACATAACTTTAAATAAATATAGTTCATATAGTTGTTTACCGATGTACAAAGGGTCTTTATTTGGCTAACAAAAGCTGGCACTGTTGTCATGGTTTACAGCTGATTCGGTTGATGACCATTTTTTGTCATCTTAGACATCATTATATCATGTACATCATATGAAAAGAGTTTTAACTTTTCTTGTGACCAACAACTTGTTCACATCGGCGCGATTGGGTTGCATGTAAATAGTGTGCTCTTTGACGTTCAAATAACTCTCTTGAAATTATGTCGAAGCCATCTGATAGTTTTCTGAGAACAATTCGAGAACCGTTTTCATCCACAACTGGCTCGTTTTAAAATGGAAATAGAAACAAAGGTTCAAGTCCCAATGTCAACGATCGCCAAGCTATCTTTTCCGCTTTGCTAAAATAATGCGATCTTTAAATGCTCTTCTCAACATGCGTCCGAAAGGAAAATTGTGATAAGATCTAGCGTACGATACTTCACTAGCAGCTTGTCTGCCCCTTACATATATATACATATATATATATATTAGAATCAGAATCATATATATATAATCAGACCAGCAGTAAGATGTATTTAACTCAGCAGTTTTTCCTCTTACATTCATTTTTTTATTCAATTTATTCCATTATGACTTTCCTGCAAATGCTTCATTTAAATTAAAAAATTCTTTTTTTTCTTTATTTCTTACAATAGAGAACATTTTAGTGCCGACATAATTCCTTGAATTATTTTGATTTGTTTGCGTCCCTACTTAATTTATTTTTGTTTATTACCATTTAAGTGTTGGCATAATTCTACGAATTAGTTGTTATTTATTATTATTATTGTGGGCTCTATAAAGAACAAAAATTAATAACACTTTTTTGGTCTGACCTCTGTTGTTCAAATTAGTTTAGTGAATTTATTCCGGCTCTTTCGGCAACTACCACTATGCGGCCAGCCGAATGACTTCACACATCCCAACATATTTTACTTTCACTTATTTTTGATTTATTTAAACAATAACAATAACAACAACAACAGCAACAGAATTTGTTGCATCCACAATAGTCATCTGTTGCAAATATTTTAATAAAAATCTAAATTTATTAATGTGTGCCTTGGTTTTCCCTATCATTTTTTATACATTAGTCAAAGTGTATATACGTACGGATCATTAACGTTAGCTATATTATGATTATCGTCGTAATTAGTTACCGCATTATCGTCATCGTCATCATCATTATCATTATCGTTAACAAAGCAAGAAAATAAGAACCAAACAGAAAAACAACTTCTTCAACATTAGCCGCACAGATGTGCGTGTTTACACAATACAGCAGCAACAACAAAAAATTGTTGTTATTTTTTCGCTTTTTCGTTATTGTTTTTTCGTTTTTGATAAAATAACAAAATAACACTTTAAGGCCGTTTTGTGTTGTTGTATTTATTTTATAGCTTCAATTTGCGGTGACAACATTTAGCATCTGCTGCCAACAAACCAGATTTGTTGTTGTTTTTTTGTTTTGTTTTGCGTTAGTTAGTTGTGTTGTTTTTCTTCACTTTAAGTTGTTTTAGGTTGTTGCTGCTGTTGTTGTGTAAATGTTGTGTTTTTTGTTTATTTCGTTGCAGTTTAGTATGTTTTTGTAATTAAACGGTTAAATTGCATCAGTTTTAAGTAAATTTGTTAAATCTTAAAACGCAAAGATACATTATACGTAAGTAAATTCATACATGTTGCATATACATGCGTATAAATGTTTAAACTTATACGACATTTGTTAGGTTCATGCAACGCTACATGCATGAGCGGCAAGTGCGTCAAGTGTTAAAATAGCAATAAAAGAACGAGTAAATAAAGAAAACGAAAATCACAAATATTCTGCCTCTTTATTTGCAATAACAACAACAATATCAATGCATAAACACACACACACACACACACATACACGCACGCATATAGTCATATATAGTCGCGCATACATCAATTACACAATATTTCAATTGATTTGCATGTGGTTACGTTCGCGCTGCTCTTCTACTGCATCTATAACCGCATTTTCGCCGGCCAGCCGCAAAGACATACACACACACACACCCATACCCATACGCACACTTAAACACATATGTGCAAATGTATGTACATACATACATCTCCACAATTTGCATATATTTACATTACTGACTCAAACTAAACGTTCCACTAAATGTACCATTTGCCGTAAAATTGTTGTTGTTATTTTTGTTGTTCATCTATTTATCTGAATCTTCTGCATAACATCGTGAGTTGTGTTTTGTTTTTTATTTTTTATTTTTTTATTTTATTTTATTTTCTTTAATATGAATTCATATGTATGAGTATAAACACACATGTATATGTGTAAGAGCTACCGCACACAACACAACTGTCTTTCAAACTGCCTGCCTGCCTGCCTGCCTGCCTAATCAGTGTGGGAACTTTTCATGCTTTTTTTCGGTGCTTTTTGTGATGAAAATCATTTCATATATTCATTCTGAACATACACGTCGTTCAGATCGGTTCAGTTTCATACATTTACTTGTTCGCTTATAAAATTTTTTTCAAAAAACTTCTTATTTGTTAAAAAAATAAATATATAAAAAAAAAACAAAAATAAAAACTGTTTTTAAACGTGTGGGTGACGTTTTACGGCAGAATTGTATTTTTTTTTTGAAATTTTTTCTTTCTTTAAATACATTTTCGCGTTCAAAGCTCTTTGTGGTGGCGCGTGTGTGTCTAGAGATATTTAACTGACTTTTTTTAAATTACTATGAAATTAGATTTGTTTCATCCAAAAAAAAAAGAAAAAAATTTTTAAACAGAATAAAATTTTATCAAAATAAAATTGTAAGTATTTTCTTATAAAAAGTCAAACAATATAATAATTAAAAGAATTACGAAAAAAGTTTTATGATTTGTTTTTGATTTAATTCTTTCTTGTATATAGCTGACCGATTTTTTTTTTTAATATAAAACCAATCATAATGAAAGAACTTCTAAAAATTGTGCATTTTCAAGGTATTTTAGGTTTTAAAAATAATAGCAGGAAATTCAATGTCTCAATGTCCGATGTATTACATACTAAAGCGCTTCCAGACCAGCATAGGTCGTGACACTTGTCGAATGCCGCGTTACAGAGACTAAATAAATTTGTAAAGGGTTTCATCTTGAAAACGTTACAAAAAATGTTCTTCAAAAACCCTAAAAGGTACTCATCTGGTTGTGTGTTCTTTAACGAAAAACATATATTAGTACATCTTTTGAATTGTATAAGTGTGAGTAATTAAAATAAATAATAAGTCAAAATTCTACATCTATTCTCGGTTCAAAGTCAATGATATTTCCAACTCAAGCAAACATAAAAATGTTTTTACATATTTTTAATTATTTATTTATTTAAATGTATATTAAAGTATTTTATCAATCGTGAGTTTGTCTGTTGTGTGATCCAGGCATTACTTTGGCACTAGAAAATTAATCCCGACGAATTTTAACTCAATATTTGCTATCGATGATAAAACTTATAAATTAGTTATATGAGAGGCTTTCGCAAATATTTGCACTATTAATAGAATTTTTTGTTAAGGTCTGGTTGGATATAAATTTAGAACGCCTTCTTAGTTCCTTCTTTGCGGCCTATATCGATTTTTGCCCTCCAAAATTTTCCAAGACTAAATTATAGGCGGACGGATAGACAGAATGGAAGTTATAAGGTTACAGTGGTGTTAAGAATATATAAAATGTGTAAAATCTCTAAGTTATTCTCCGATTATTACAAAAAAAAGGAAGTACATCATTATTCTTCCCGAATTTTGAATGCCATATTTATATATATATGATACGTATTGCATTCTATATATATATAGATATATTGTATAATAATATATATATTGGAAAATTTGTATAAAATTTTAGAATGAGCTCCTTTGCAGTACATTTTTCTGGGACTACGATTCCAAATCACATCTGAATTATGTTTTCTTTTTTTTTTTTTGAGTTTTTAAGGTATTTTTTGTGTACCCTGTTGTGTAGTTTCTTTGTAAGCATTGGCTATCTTTAAGTGCATTTTCGTCCAGTTCTTCGAAGCAAATACGAGCTCGGCGTCGAAAAGACAATTGGTCTCCTCACACTTTCTGCGAAAGGACCTACTTTTTGACTAGCGTCGTAAAAATGAAAGTGTTGCTCGAACAGATAATAAGTCAAAGATTAAAACAAGAGTTAAACCGAAGAAGTGATGCTTGGCGAATACACCAAGGAAGGCAATGTGAAATATCACGATAGCATGTCCTTTAGTAGCTTATAATACACCCCGCTATACTCCACTAAAACTCCCACATTGAGATTGTTGTAGCGCCAGTATTCGGCGGCTCACTTACTCCACATAATCCGTTTTTTATGACCCGTCATGATTTACTAACATTTTCTTTCGAATTGAGTAGCAAAAGTAACGTTCGATGCTTTTCGGTACATAAACCAATACAATCAAAACTCGCAAAAAACTATATTGATTGTTTGCATTAATAGTATCTTGACATAGAGAAGTTATAGTTTTAAAAATTCTTATATTTCTTACATAAACCATTAAGGAATTATTGCCGCGCCTGATAAAAGACGTTCAAGTAACTTCTAACATTCGTTTTTCAAAATTGTCAAAAAATTGGCTCATGCGATAAAAATTGCCCAAGTCGATAAAATATCGCAAAATAAAGCAACATCAGATAGAAAGATAGACGGAGGGACATAATTAAATCAATTCAGAAAATATTTTAAATCCATGATTTTAATAAAAGATGGGTCTTTTTAGGATCTTCTGGGTGTGATATATATGCGCACAAAGTCAATATATCGTATATGACAAATGGTGTAAAGTGCGCAAATGGATTAACCTACATGCCCTGATAAGAATAGATTAACGATCGCAATATCTATCAAAGATTTAGAACAAAAAATTTTTTTATGTGCAAGCAAAAATTTTTTAATATGAGTTTCTAGAAATTACTTTCCAGATATTTTCATTTCGAACTTTTTTAAAATACAAATTTTATTGGCAATAAAAATTTTATAAAAATTTTTTTAAAGATTGAATCGTAAATCATTTTTGACAACTGTGCGCTGTCTTAATATCTTTCCGTCCGTAAGCATTTTTGTTTTACGAAAAGTAAAATTCTTCTTGAGGTTGTTTGTGATCTATTTTTATGGCTAAGCGGTACAACTTTTTTGACCGATTTTTCGTTAATAAAATATATATTTTTGCTAACTAATCCAAGGATAACCTTTAAACTACGATTTATTTCCTATCTTTATCTCGAATCAATCCACTGGTGATCCAAATGAATCTGCCTTTGATTTCTTCTTCATTCATTGATTTAACCTCAAGAATTATATTCGAAAATGGATATGACTGGATTATGGTACATTTTCAATCAACTCAACAAGCCTATTCAAAAACCGACGTTAGAAAATATTTGTGAACTTATCGTTTTGGAAATTTCTGTATTTAAAATGCCCTTCGCAGATGGCACAGCGCTCGGAGAGAAAATTGAAGAAATTTCAGTAATTTATGATCAATCATGGCAACATTGAAAATTTCTGTCGCGAATCAAAATAAATCACTTGGGAGAACCAGGGTATAAAAAGAAACGCATCTTTCTGAAGCCACGTGAATCGAAAAAACTTGGCTGGGAAGCATAAGATAGTTTCGCTAGAATATCTATAGCGATTTTCCTCTAAGTAACGTTCTGCTTTTGTCTTTAATTTGAGAAGCTGAATCTAAGTATAATTATAATTCCGAAACACCGTTCAACAATTATGATAGCACTAAACAAAGGGAAAAAAGATAAGATATTATATATAAAATTAAATAAAAGTAAAAAAAAAAAAATATTTTTATCAGATATAATGCAGAAAATTATTGCGCCAGTGAAGCCTTTGTTCATCATAAAAGTTTTATACGCGAACCAACGAACGAACGAATGTACTTTAATCTAAGCAACGACATTTGGCAACAGGCCAAAAAGTCAATTATTATAACTTAATATAATTTGGTATTTATGTATTTACTGTAAGCGAAACACGTACACAATACATTTAAATAATAATAATTTAATTAATTGATTAAATTTTTCATAAACAAAATATTATTTTTATACAATTTTTTTTGTTTTTTTTTGCATTTCATTTCTGGTATCTATTGTAGGACTACTACCTACCACGTCACAGCCTACGTGTACTCATTAATCCCTTCGAATTGAGAAAACTTTACAAAACTAAATAAATAACTCGTCAAGAAGCTTAATTCCAGTTAAGGGCACTTAAAGGTCTTCGCTTACAGGAAAGCAAACTTTGTATTCAAAAAAAAAACGTAAGACAAAAATAAAAAAAAAAGTATACAAAAAGCCTACCAGCGCACTGTGTTCCCTCGACACGGAGTTCTTAAAGCAACTTGTGGAAAATACAAATGATTACAAGTAAAAATCAACAAATTTATAACGAAAATTCGACTAGAACGACTGGTAGCAGTAGCAGCAACAGCTTCCACTTTTATAATAATAACAATAATAATAATAAAAGGAAAGGCGTACAATTGCAAACGCAATCATTTGCAACAGGCCAACAACAAAGGCAACAGCAAAAACAGCAACGACAACAGCAACAACAACAGCGGCAACAGCAAGAACAACGTCAAAGGCATATCAAAATAAAACGTGATACTTATACATACAAACGTTTAAATCACGAGCCAACAATAACAGTAACAGTAATAGCAACAAAGTTAAGAACAAACGATAGAAAAATCATTAAAAGCGTCGCTATTTCGATTCCCAAAGGCGCATAGAAAGAAGTCTTAGAGCTCTGGACTTGGAAATGTCAAATTTGAGTCGCTATAACGAAAAGTGACGCTGACAGCTAACAAGTTAAAAACAGTCAAAGACTTGGTGAAAAATTTATCGTAATCGTCGTTTACCTTACCTTACGAGACAAGCAGCGCAGCCATAATAACAAATTCAGCGTACAAGAGCTACGAACGCCACGAAACTCTCTGACCAAGGAAAACAAAACACCAAAAAAAAAAAAAAAAAAAATAGAAAAAAAACAAAAAAAAAGGTTTTGAACCGGTTAAAGTGGTAGTCAAGTTGTAAGCCAGCAATTATTACACATAGTTGTTGTATTATAGCAATCTAGTGAAATTTACTTGAAAGTCAGAAAACTTCTAATACCGAGTTTAGACGTGAAACGTACTTGTGTGGGTTTTGCTGTACGCGAGCCATTTAAACTGTGTCCCACTTTAAAAGAAAAGAAAAGGAACAAACAAAAAAGAAAAGAAAAAACTTTAAAGTAAACAGAAAATTGGAAAGAGAAAAATAGTTACAAGCCTTAAATCGCTTTGATTAACTTGACGTAGCAGTCATAGTTGTTGTTCCAGTGACCACTGACAGCATATATTAAACATTTTGTTTTCTTTTGTTGTTATCTATCGACTGACTTGAAACCACTCACAACAAACAGGTTCGTGTTACATACCGAGTCGACCCGTGGCAGCACCAACAATACCTTTTTGCTTTTGGTAATAGTAGTAGTCTATCTGCTACAACCATTAGAGAGCTCGTTTGTGCGTGTGAGTGTGCGAGTGTTTGTTTGTGGAAAAAGAGAAAAAGCGAGCTTTGGGACTTCAGAAGAAGAAGAAGAAGAAGACGAAGAAATATAGATAAATTGAATTTATCAGCAACAAATGTTTTCAATGGTTGATTATTACGCAGATATGGGACAAATCGGTCAAGAAGTGAGTATAAACATTACTTTTCATGTTATAATGCATTTCACGTATACACTTATGTTAGATATATCAATAGAAAATCCTATAACTATAACGCAAATACATGCATTTTCCAACATTTAATTAATATCTTCAGGTTAATACATTAAAAAAAAGCAAAATGTTTATAAAGGAGCTAAAAGTGGATTAATTGATTTATATAAATCATTTGTTTTTAGTGCGTTGACTTTATGCGAGTATTAAATAAATTCGTTTTTTCTTTTAAAATTCCTCTGCTATTAAGAAAAGCGAATAATTACAAGAGATTTTCATTAAAAAGTGAATATATTGACTAAAATTAGACTTCACTTTATGTATTTTCAACAATAACGATGAATTGATAAATATTGAATTGAAATAATTTGAGTTGAATTGAACTGAATTGAAATGTTTTGAATTGAGTCGAGTCGAATCAAATCAATTTAAATTGATTTCAATTGATAATAAACGAATCGAATAGAATTAAATCGAAGCGAAACGAACCGAATTAAAGTGACTTAAAATCGATTGAATTAAAATGAATGAAAATGAACTGAAATTAATCGAAATGCTTTGAATTCACTCGAAAGGACTTGAAACAAATCGAATTAAATTAAATTAGGTTAAATTATAAAATGAAATGAATTAAATAGAATTGAATTGATTCGGATCGAATTAAGTTAAATTAGGTTAAAGTAGAAGGAAATTAATTGAATAGAATTGAATTGACTCGGATCGAATTGAATTGAATTGGAAAGGCTTGGATTGAAATGATTTGAATTTAAATGACTTGAATTGAGTTGAAGCATATTACATTGTTTTGAATTGAATTGAATTAAATAGAATTGAAATAAAGCGAAATGATTTGAATTGAGTTGAATTGAGTGAAATCGATTTAAATTTCAAATTGAACTGAATTGAATTCAATAAAAAAAAAATTATGCGAGAATTAGACGCAAGTTAACTTAATGTATCGTTCGCAGATGTCATTAACAAAAAATTCGCATTATTTTTGAAAAAATGCTGATGAATCTGAACTTCGCCTGTTGCTTCAACATTACCTTTTGGGGGAAAAAAATTATCGTTCAAATTCAGTATTGAACTTTGACAATATATGCGCTAAAATTTGTTTCATAGTACTTGCCTTCTCACGTAAAGTATAGCGTTGGTCAGGTCCGCTGCAAAGCTGCATTTAAATATGCTGATATACATACTGATGTCTCGTTTTTCCTCGTAGCTCTAATAGCATTAACTCTAAATAATTATTGGCTGTACATAGTCATTTTTCTTCTTTTCAAGCTTTCTTCACTTTTGGTAGTTAATGTGAATATATTTATGGGCGTACCATACTCAACTATTACTTTATTTTTATGTAAATTTTTCATTATGATCTTTCATCTTCAGAAATTCAACTATCGGTAGAGATATAGAAAGACTATGTTCAAGCACATTCAGAGATTTTTAATATCCATGGAGATTATTTTATCTTGAGAATAAGTGGCGAAAGGAATATCAGTGCAAACTAATTTTCCGGTGCATAACTGATTTCGAGGAGCATAGGAAATGCGAGGCTTTAACTTATCAAAACTAATGTAGATTTGTATCCCCCAAGCTCGTTAGAATTGTTTCTGTAGAGTTTTTTAGGACTTCTTTCGTCCGCTGATTGTTTCTTAAAGTTTATGCGAAACGCATTCCGATCGCATTAATCGTGCAAGATTTGAGTCAAAACTTTATTCATTCAGTCTCTGAATATCATTTTCGACCCCTAATCTATACGAAGAATAAAAGTTCTCTAACAACTAATAGGAAACACAATTAAAGTCATCGAAATTATTTCATATGGTTCTTTTAGCGTTCTTTCTTCTTTCTTTAGCTTAACTTACTACTTCGGAGTATTGAAATTATTTGAAGTTGCCAAAAAAAATTCGGCGCAAAAGCTTATGAGGGTTAACCACTGCAACAGTCCAGTTTTGTGATCATCTTTTTTCTTTTCGTAAGGGAAGAATGCTTAGAGAATCGTAACATTCGAATAGGTTATTAAGCATATATTTTGATATCGAAAAGAAAAAATTTTTATTGAAAAGTATTAAAAAATGGCAATACCGGAGCCACTCTTACACTTTTCCTTTAACGGACTTTCCGGAATACACTGGCACCTGCCTAAATTTTGATAACAAAATAAAATCTGTATATCATCACAACTAGAGAAATACACAGAAAATTTTAAGACTATTGATTTTCGTGTGATTGTCGGGCATTTTACCCAAAAGTTCATTTTACGACCAAATAAAGGCAATCTGTTGTTAATAATTAAAGTCCAAACTAGCTTCACGAAAATCACCTAATAGAGTATTTTGAAGATATTGTTAAAAATTCGAATGAAAAGGATGAGAATTGTTAGAGTTGTGCTGCGAGCCGTTGGGAAAAATCCTATTTCAAGAAAAACATATTAAAAGTTTTGATTATTTTTTTTATTATAATCAAGGTTTTAGTATTGCAATTCCAGAACCATAAAAAATAAAATGTTAAAATACTTTTACCTCATTCATTTTTGTAGAAAATATTAGGACAGAAAGTCGTATCTAACAAAGAAAGAATCCCACACCATCTACGTGTTGTGAAATGACGGAGAAAAGGCAGAAGTACATTAAATTCTGTAGCTGAACTCTCCCCTAGTGGAGACGCTGAAGTCTTTTGTATCAAAAATCTATGAAGTAATGGTCTCGCGATGAAAAATATAAAAGTATTTTTAATTGGAAACATTTTTAAATAAATGTAAACATTTTCTAAAAGCATTGGCTAGTTTGTTAGAAATTATGAGGTGAGACAATAGGCTGCAACTTTTCAGTAGAGAATCGTTTGGGACAGGCTGTCTTTGAAGGTGAAGTTTTTCCACATACTTTCGATGCTTTAAAGTATCTATTAAGCCCATAAAGAAGTCTCTGAAAAATTTACAGTTGATTACAATTGAAGTTAATTGATCAATGTGAACAGGGCTGGGTAAGATGCCGGCATCAGCTTTTTCGATGTTTTGTAGAGTGATTTATTGACATTTTCTTCACAGAAGACACTCGAATATTTGATAATATCGGGACATATTTAAGGTTTATGCCGGTTTAAAAATTGATCGTAACCGTTTTAATTCAAACTAAACAGATTGTTGTTCAATCTCTTTTTTTAATATAATTTTAAAAATAATAATTATCTCAAAAACTAAGCCGCATATACCTGTGACACCGACTTTCATTAGTATTTTCGCGCGCTTTAGATTAGATCGTAAGATATTTCTTGCGTTCAATTGCTGTTACTTCGGCAAAGTCGTCAACATTGTTTTACGATATTACCGGCATTAGAGAAATGGTTTTAATAATAGATTGATAAAAAGTTTTGTTTACAAATAAATATAAATTCAAGTATATTTACATAAGCGTAGGTATGTAGTTATATTAATAGATTTGTTTTGATTTCGAGATTGAATTTTTAAAGCTATACATATTTTTGTTGTTGTTTTAATTATAAATACAAATTAAATAAATTTGCATAAGCAAATGAGAAAAAGGCGAATATAAGAGTATAAGTATTTTTATAACAGCATATCCATATATATCTATATATATATATATATATATATATACATATATATATATATGTATATATATACACGTACGCAGGCACGCTTTTACATAAGCATTTACAATAAATACAACATATAATAATTATTTACAGAAAACGTCAAATAATAAATGACATAAATATAAACAACATTAACAAAAACAATAACAAATTCTTGGCTTTATGCCGGTTTGCTTTCTGTTTTGGTTGCAATTAATTAAACAATAAAATTTTAATTAAAAAAAAAAAAGATTTTTTTTTTTTAAATAGCTTTACATGTTTTCATTTTGTCGGTCAGTTTGTTGAACATACATAACATTTATGTATGCATGAAAAATGTACATTATTTTCTGTTGAATATTTCTTAACTTTTACGATTTTTGCAATGAAAACTGAAAATAAAATAAAAAAATTAAAAAATTGTAGAAATGTAAGCCATAATTTTTCTTGTTAATTAAATAATAAAATTGTACATAACCTCAGACAACAATATTAAAGTGAGGAATTAAGAAAACAAGCGACAATAATAATAAATATGAACAGCAGATAGAGCTACATACACTTTAAACGACTGTTTGATACGGTGCATGCATGCACATGGATGATGAGTGTATATGGAAAACTACGATTGGTTGTTAATTCTTATAAGTGGATCGCAGTTCGTATAGATCGTAAATATAACAAAATTCGAGAGTGTTCTCTTAAAAGATTTTAGTTTTTGACTAATGGGCTTATGAAAACGCCCATGCTTCAATTTAACTAAAGAAATTCAACGAGGTATTTTATATAAGAGATTTAAGAAATGACAATGATAAGAGCCAGTTGGAATGTAATATAAATTGTGGCAACTAATTAGTATCTATATATTAATTACAGAACTAATTTTGCTTCTGAAGTAAACATTGATGAAATTTATGAATAAAAAAAGCATGTAAATGGAAGAATATTGTCGTCAATTTTGACAAAGATAATAATTATCAGACTGGCCTATGGAGCTAATCGATTAATGTATTCATCTGTCTACAGGGTAAATCTCTTATAAGGGATTCGAGTCTAAAATAAATTTATTTTCATTTCTTCATCTTTGCATACGAAACATTAAAAATAAAGAAAACACCTCTAGTCTGCTCTTACTTTCAAGTTTGATCCATGGAATTAAATCGACATTAAGTTGTGATTTTGAGAGCAGAGACTATAGGTCAGGTCTATCAGGGTTGTTTGCTTTACTCTAATATATACAAGTTTTCTAAGTATTCTGCTGCGTATGTTTCAAACTAAATGACAAAATCGTAATACTTTTATATTTTGTCGATCTCTATGAAAATATAAAATAAGTAAAAATATGAATGGAAATATATATGCATGCACAGTATATGCATATATACCTATATAGATATTGGGAGAGGTAGACCAGTAAAATTGTAAAATGAAATGTTTGCTTTTAGTGTTTTGTTGTTTTAAATTGTTTTTTTTTATTTTTTTTCTTATTTTTTATTTGTTTTTTAATTACTAACATATGAAAATAAAGGTAAACCTTCATTATTTGTTGGTTGATTAATACAATGCAAACAACGTGTCAAGGCGTTATAAACAGCGGGTAAACTGTTTTTAATGTGAATAACATTTTACATAATTCTAAACATTTACGTCTGCTGTAAAAATGTCTATAACGTGTTTTAATATTAATGGGGTAATTTACAGACGTTTTACTCAACTTGCCAAAATAAAATATATGGGGTCAACATATATATGTATATATATGTATGTTTATGTATATGGGACTGTTCGTTTGTTGCGTTAGTGCATGTATATAAAAATTTATGTTTACGTTTTTTTATTACAAATATGTTTAAATCCAGATCAACAGTCATAAAAATCTTAATATATTTCATTTTAATTGTTTTTATGTGATGACGACAATACTAACAAACGCTTACACATATGTAGAGTTATAAACGATCATATAAGAAAAAAAGAAGCGCTGATAATAATAATAAAAATTACAAAAATCAATAAAAAAGTAAATAAAGGCATATGTGTGTATGTACACATGAATGTATGGATGGATGGTTGTATATAGATGTATCGATAGAGGTATGTAGAGATGTGTGTAGGGATGTATGTATGTAAATGTATGGAAGTATGCGTGTATGTATCAATATATGTATGTGGGTATGTATGCTTGTATGTTGGATGTATGTACAGACATAAGTACGTACACGTTATCAGTATAATTTTTTTTGTTTCAGGTCTTAAGGTTTTAATTATTATTATTATTATTATTATTGCTATTTTAAAACACTTACGTTTTCCTATGTATAAATGTCAGTCAAAAATTTATATAAATTTTCTCTTAAGGTTTATCTTAATTTTTGTTTTTTCGTAGACATTTTATGGTTATGCGAAATACTTACGTCATATTACGTATAAATATGTACTTCTCTATAACAATGCTCTTTATAACATGCTATTGAAAATAGTTAAGTCCACTTACCAATCCAACGCAGGAATGTGTTAAATCTGTCATTTCGTGCCAGTTCTTATAATACACATTAGAGAGTCTTCGGAAACGTTTTATTAAGTATTAAACCGTTCTCAGCGATAAGCTTTAATTGCATTATGTTTATATCCTAAACCATTTTCCGTAGAAAATATATTAAGCTTTCTTTTGGTAGAATCTATATGATGTTTGTTCCTGTATTCGTGTGTTTTACAACTTGTGATTCTCGAGGCATTGTGATGAAGTTCAGTAGCAACTCTATTAGTTATTGCAAATTGCTTTGGTCGGGCTTCCATACAACACCATATATTCTGGAAAATATTTGGCTACGACACAAATCTGTAAAAAATACTACTTTGGTATACTAAATATGAATGTGAAAAATTTGCTTAGGATAGGACTATTTGGAGCAACTCCTCTTATAGAAACATTCCTAAAAAAAAGCATATCTTTATATGGCAATGAACCCTAATCTAATCTAATTTCTAATACACATTATGGTAAAAAATTGCTTACGAATGGCGATAACATATATAAATTTAGTGTACTATAAGATTGGATCAAGCGAAAGGGAAGTTTGGATAGGTCTAAAAGTTTCATTTCATTTCATCTAATTTTTAATGTTTGGCTAACTTTTATACCCACTACAGAAGGTCAAGGGTATATTTGATTTTGCCATTCGGTTTGCAACTACCAAAAGGAAACTCCGGAGAATCCACAAAGTACATATATTCTTGATCAACATTAAATTTAGAATGGATTTAAGCATGTTCGCGCCTGTCTGTCTGTGTAATGTCTGTGGTAAACATTCTCCTGGCCGCAAAAATGAAGATATCGGCTTCAAATTTGGCAGAAACATTGAAGATTCTTTCACTGCCACGCCCATCTATTACAACTTAGTTTTTCCCGCTTTTTTAAATACGAAAGTGGTGGGTATAAAATATTTGGCACAGCCGAATATAATTTTCTTACTTGTTTAACTTTGATTTGTTGTAGCCGAAGTAAAGTAGGAAGCTTTTCAAGTTATTATAATAGATAATTTCTTTTCTCTCTCAACTCTCAACCGATATACTTGAAGAATAAGACGCATTTTTCTGCCTATTTGCAAAGCTATTTGCGAAGGTTGCTCTTAATCAACTTCAAGTTACTTCAGCCTAAAAGGTAATGAATTTTTATTGGTATTTGTAAAGCTAATTAAAATTAAAAAATTATCTGACAATAAACAAATAATTAACACTTGTACGCTATTTTTGCTTATGCAAATGTTATATGTTTTTCTGAATTATTATTATAAAAAAAGAAAAAAAAGAGCAGAAAAAAGCTGCTATGTACTTAGCTTGGAGTACCCAGTGTTTTAAGACATTACATGAAATCGAACATTTCTTTGGTGTGTTATATACTGTAAAGGACTTAGGTAAATTTGAAAAATTTCAGAAAGGACTCATTTGAAGCCTTTTTTTGAGATTTTAAACAGTTTTCAAGCTTTGCTGAATTCTGTAGTCAAGATTTGAAGTCAATTTTCAAATTTTCTCAATTCCGATTTCTGCTCTAAGATATAAAAACTTTTTTGAAGTTTCTTTTTTTTTTCTTTTAGGGAGAGCGAGGAATGATTACAATCAATTTCTAAAATCCAGCTACTTCGGTTGGCAAAGTTTCAAAATTTCTATCTTAACATTCAAAATCATTTTCAACATTTCAAGCGCCATATCTATTACAAACACAATAATGATATTAGTGTACCTTTCATCCATGAATGGTGGGTACAATAAAATATATATATAATAAATGTGGTTCCAGACTTTGAACTTAGAAAACTGGTTCAGCATTTAAAGTGTAATTCATATGAATTATGGATAGTAATTAAAGCAGAAATTAAAGCAAACAAATATGCAAGCAAGCGTTTGGAATAGATTTTATAATTAATAAATTTATATGTAAAATATTACTTATTGTAAAGAGATATTGTAGAAATTAATCAAACAAAACAACGTAAAATGTAAAATTGATAAGGAATTCAAATATAATACAATATACACTCGTACGTACATTATTTTTGTGCACATTTATTGTGGATGCGATAGTAAAACGATATCTGTACCCTTTTTGCGTCGGGTTATTCCAGACAAAGCGGTTACTGCTACTCTGACACTTTATTCATTTTTATATATAAATAGATATAAGCATTAATATATCGTACAGTTGCGGCTGGCTTATATGTATTCCTTTAATGATTATTTCAATCTTGTCTCGCAGTAGTCATGCTCTTGGTTTAATATTCAATGAAAAAGTTTTGATGTCTTTTATGTGGTGTGTGTGTACGATATCTATAATTTTTGCTACCGATTTCAATAGACTAACAGACGCTTGCAAATCATATCACTTTGTTGAAAAAAAAAAAAAACAATTGTATGGTCAGTCTTTGAAAAAAAAGTGTTTATCAGAAATATTAATACGTAGGCAGCAGAAAAAAAGCGTAAAATGTATTTATTATATCGATTAATTGAAACCAAAATTTGTTTTCTGGACTTAACAATGATGTTTGAAAAAAGTTACGATCTTCACATATTTTTTGTAAACTCATTGGACTTTACAGTAGAAACCGAAACATTTCTTCTTCAGGATAGTTTGTCTTCAATATACCTTTTTTTCATTTAAAACATTCTCGGAAATCATAGTAAATTTCAAGATAGTTTTATACTATTGGTTTGAAATCGATTGCTTCGGCCTGCTTGCTTTAATGTCTCAAAATTCTTCATTAAATTTCTAATAAGTTCCGTTCATTTTTCATTATATTCCTTTTTTATGCCTAAGAGAACGCTTTAAGGATTTATACATAAAATATAAAATTATTTATAAAGTCAGTGCTTCGTGCGTTATCTCTTTTAAAGAATAGGCAGCAAAATATCAGCTTCTTTACTATTGGAATCTGCAAAGCTTTAAAAACCATCAAAAATGAAAATTGCTCCGTGTACAATACTTTTTGTTACTGTATCGCTTACCATAGAAAATTCATTATTTTGTAGGGTTTGTGAAGAACTTTGAAAAGTGGATAACAATTAGTGTTACTGCTACACGGCAGATATAATGATGTTATGTTAACTTCTTGCTCCGGTAAAGAATAGTTTAAAATTTATTAAAAAATATTTCGAATTTTTTCAAATTTTTGCTCTCAATTCAAATTTCTTTTTTTTTCGAAGTATTTTTGAAAATATTCTCTTCTTAATAATCTTCCCATCTTTGTTGTGAAACTGTTTCTTTTTTTTTTGCTAGATTTATGTTTTGATCGCGAGGACTTTTGTCAAATTTTACTGGAGTTTGCTTAAGTCTGGTCAGATTTCTATCAAGGACTATTCTAAATTATCGAACTCATATTCATTTTCTATGGTTATATTTTATATGATTTGAATGTTTCGGTTTTGATTTAAAAAAACGGAAGATCTTGTTTTGCTCGTTCATGTGGGAGTTACGATTTGAAAATTCTCCATACGAGCTCAGATCAGGAAAAAGATAATCAAATCGGAAAGCATAAAAAAATCATGGCATGACTTAAATTCTTTTTTCATGCAGCAAACTAAAACAAAAAGGAAGATTTTGAGCGCGGATACCGTGAGAATGTCAAATGTTGCCATCAGATCGGCTATTTCGAAGGTGTTCTGTATAAATTCCAAGTACTTCGGATCACATTTTTATCATCCGAATTGGTCTTATTTTTATGCAAAATTTACTTATGCTTGAAACGATTTCAGGTGGATTTTATATTAAAAAGAAATTTTCTTTTTACAAATTTTTAAAAATTAGGGAAAGAATGTAATTCTTCAAATGAAAGACATAACTAATACTCGTTATATTCAGATTTAGTGAAAAAAGTTACAAAATAACTAAAGTTATTTGAATGGTTTAACTTGATTGCTATTTGGTAAAAATGAATGTTCTGATAATTGAAATTTTCCTGAAGAGGCCATATGTTGAATTCTATAGCTTTGCGGTGTAGCGTTGTCATCTGTTCATTAATAATTTAGTTAGCATTTAGTAATTTCTTTCAAAAATTCTCTTTCTTAACCGCTTTGCGTTTGGCGTCAGCACGATGAACAATACAATACAATGTTGTTAATACGCAACGCAAAATCTGCTAATATTTCCCTCTGAATTTTATTTTCTTTTTTTGTATACTTTTTTTATTTAATTCTTTGCCTGTTGATTTTTATATGTGCTGTCTTTAATTAACCGCAAATAAAAACAAACAATAAAAATTGTTACGTTTAGCAAATTGAATTTCCGCAATTTATTTTTCTATATTTAAACGCAGCACTTAGCTTCTACTCAAAAGTGCATTTATTTAAAGCAATTTCCTTACAATTAACCCAAGAAATACATAAATTGAGCATAACATTCATAAGCGAGAACTTGATAAAATTAATAATACAGAATTTTTATAGAAATTAAAGTGCATGAATTGTATGAACGTATGAATGCTTACATACATATATATGAATGAGTTTGATATGAGAAAATTAACGTTTTATGATAATTAAGACATAAAAATAAATGTTTATGTATAATCTCTTTAATAATTATACACTTAAACAAAATGAATTTTAAACTGACGTTGCAATCACTGCTCAGCCTTTTCGAGTACCGTCTAAAAGCGATTTCAATGCAAAAGAACATTAAAAAGAATATTTTTTTTTTTTTTTTAATAGAATCATATATATATTACGTTATAATAATAGTTAATGAATATTCATAAGACAATTTAAATTTTAAGTAATTTATATATAAAGTTTTTAGATTTGGAATTGAAATAAAAAAAAAGCTTATTCGGACAGAGGAAAATACCAATTTGAACGTGTGATTGATTCATTTTTTAATTTTATTATCCCTTTAGTTAATTAAAAGTACTACACAATAGTAGTAATGGTTCAATTATCACTGCAGTCTATAAATTGCAACCAAATTGCAAATAAATTCCCCAAGATATCATGTGGTCATGTGGTGTCTTCTCTTTTTTCATTGGCGTAAAGGTTTTGAAATTTGAAATTAGATCATCCGCTGGGATATTGAATATATGCACATTTTTGCACATATGTATCTTAATGAGCGTAAACAGAGGCATTTTAAATACGCGCCTGTCTGTTAGAATCACAATTGTTATCTCCTCGCAAAGCAAACTTGTTTTTATGTTCTTCTTCTTCACTATCCTGATAGGTTACTATGCACGCGTCTACATGTTATTTATATTTCGAAAACATGTTCCACATATGCACATATACACGTGTAGATCATGCTTCGCATAAATTGAGTCGCGTGCGCATGTGCATAACACGCTTTAAGTATATTATCAAACACACCTCAAAGTCTTCATTAAACTTCTCAGAGTTTATTTTAATTATCGTCTCTATCGTATGTCCATCTCTTCGTCTCTCTTATAATCTGCATTAAGATCTGAAAAACGTTGAGGTAAAATTTAATGTTATTGAGTTGAGTTTGAAAATCTTAGTCGAATCGATCTATAGGTTCGTGTAAGATTTGTTTTCAAATATCAAACTTCGTTAACCAACTTTTTTGTTCCATTTCTATTGCAAAATGCAAAGAATGCTCTTCAGGTATTTCATTTTAAATATGTTACTATACTTAACTAATCCAGTTTTTCCCATTCAGGGTTTCCGATTTTTTATGTCAACTGTGTTATATAAAAATCGATCGATTGTTGCTGTTCATTTGCAATTTTATATTTTTTAATTGTAAGCGATGGCTGAAGCAGGCCTCTCTCAGGAAGTTTTTTGTTGTAAATTTTTCTTTTTTTTAAATTATCTACATTGAAAGTAAGTAAAATATATCTCAGTAATGGTTCTAAAGTAAATTATTAAGGTCTTTTTAAACCTGTTTTCTGCCTTTTCTGAGCTCTTATATTAAAGACAAAGAGGGACTCTTTAGCAATCGTTCAATTAAGAATTCGTCTTGCATTTTTTAATGCCAAAATACATAACAAACAAAGAATATTATTTACCATAAGATGGAGCTGTGTAAGATTAGATAAGATAATTTATAAGACTAACTACGAACCACATTGGACTCCCAACGAGAGTTCATACCATAAAAAAAAAAAAAAATTCGTTTCCCTTAAGAAGAATTTTCCATACTCATTACCTCAAAAAAATTACGTTAGATTTCCAAAGTGTAGTATATCATTATATTAAAAGTAAATGTATCAGTTAGACTATCGAGATCATCTCTAAGTTGGCCTTCTAGGTGTTGCTTAAAGTATTTTCATTATGTTTTACAGTAATAATTCTAATAAAGTGAACGTTCAAACTTTTTGTCTATTATAGATGTTTTGTAAATAAATCCGAACTTTTAGAGTGATCCTCGGGATTAACTTTTCTTCATTTTAGATAATTCTACTATATTTCGACTATTATAGGCACTTGTAACGCCAACCTTAGTTCTTAGTCTGTGGCCATCAACGAAGTGTATATGTGATAAGGGACAGCTTTCTTTCTCTCACTGCCTCTCCCTCTCTTTCTCTCCCTTTCTTTCTCCGTCTCTGTATCTCTCTATCCCTCTGTTTCTATCTTTCTCTGTGGCTCTCTTTCGCTCTCCCGTCACCCTCCCCCCCCAATCTCTCCCTCTGTTCCTATTTTTTTCAATCGGTCTCCACTTCCCTTCTCTCTCACACTACCTGTCTCTCCCTCTCTCCCTTTCTCCTTGATATTATCCGTTACTCAAAGGATATCCATGATGCTGATCATCAGGAAGAAGTGCGAAAACAGGCTTAGGCTTAAGATATGATCGCAGTTTGCGAGGATTATGAGTCGATGATGAGATATCACATATCTATTAAACATTTGGTTAAATCTTAGCACGACAGATAACTGATCAGGATAATTTTTGCATTGATGCCTTAGTAGTAGCTAAGTAATACTTGTATCTAGTCGCCTGCAGGCTGTATGTTTTTCGAGTGTCAGCCATGGGTGTGTACGCGCATAATCCCCATTTCGTTTCAGCGCTTCGGTTCAGTTCAGCTTATTGTTCAAAATTTGGTGACTTATTTAGGTATATGTCAATCCTTGATCGCTAGAACGGTTAATTTCTTATTTTTTATTAGTATTGGAATTCGAACAAGAATAAGAATAAGATAAGAAGATTGAAAGGAGAAAAAAAGAAAAACTTAGTTTCGAGTATTTGGGGAAGAGGCAGTGAAATGGTTCAAATAAACTAAACTAACAATGTCTATAACTATTGTTTGCTTTATCGTACGTTCTTCATTGTTATAATCAACAAATTTTATGCCATAACTAATATACTCTCTGCCCGAAGAATGCTCAACATAAACAGAATATAATCAGAATTTTTTTTTATTTGCTTTTGTTTGAAGACAATTTCTAGTTTATTATACATACGAAATAACTTTAAGATAAGCTGGAAGAGTAGAAAAAGAAGAAGAAGAAAGCATAGGCTCTCCAAATGACAAACAGATACCGCACTTATGTACGTAGTTTGTATGCGTGCGTATATATCTATGCTTGGGCAATACGTTCAACTCTTTGTAACTTGTTTAACCCATTTTACTTAAATATGTTCATTTGTATGTAATTTGTTATTTGCTTGCTTGTGTGTGTATGTTTTTTTTTATTTTATTATTATTATTATTTTTTTATTTTTGCTTTTCGTGTTAGTTTATTACTCGAGTTTATTAGCATTTCATTATCTGTGTGTAGTTTGCTGCTTTTGCCTTTTGTTTTGTTTGTTTTTTTTTTTTTTTGCTTTTTTGTTTTCTCTATTGTTTGTACTTTCCTTTAGCATGTGTGTTGTCTAAGCTCACTAACATATACGTATGAAATCTTTTTGTAGATATTTATTGACCAACCTCAATATTGTGAAAAAAACAAAAAGTCAGAAACACACATTAAAAAAAACTTAGAAAAGAAAAAAATTGAAATAAATATATAGATTAACAACAACAACAACAACAACAGCAATCACATGACGTGACACTTTATTTCTAGCAACAAAAATTATATCGCGACACAAGGTCTCAGCTGATAATGATAAAATAAAATTTTCTTTTTTTCTTTTTTTTTCTTTCATGCAACGCCCTACACTATTAGAAAAAATACTTGCTTGCTAGTATTGCTCTGTGTAGTTGTTTTAATATTTATATGTGTAAGTTGATTTTAAGGAGTACCAGGTCTATCTACGCTAGGCCAAGCAGTAAATTAAATTGAACATACATAAGTATATATATTTATATAATTTTGTATGTATTTATAATTTATACTTATAAGTGCTTTTAAACACTACTCGAAGAAACGAACAATGGAATATGGAAGAAAGCTAAAATTTTGTGACCCATAAAATTCAAATATAATTAATCAACATGAGATGTTGAAGTGAGATTTAGCAGTGTGCGATCTCAATCTTTCAGTCGAATTCTCGAGTTCACAGAGATCTATAAAGAAAATTAAATTGTGTTACAACAAGTGATTGCAAGAGTTGTTGGTTATTTTTTTTTTTTTTGTTAACAAAAGTCCAAACACATTTTTTTTTTACATTTTTAATGAATTTGTTAAAACAAATGTATGCCATTGTGAGCGATAACCTTTGACGTTTTTCTTCTTGTACAACGATTATGTGGAAAATTGAATCAAGTGGTTTTCACAGGCGTCTTTTGAAGTCACTATTACACTCTATTAAGAGAGTTTCGCAGAGAGCGAGACAAACTCATGCAAGTGATGCGTTAGTTCAAAGAATGGAAAGTACTGACCATCCTCAATATTTCAAAGAATTTCGTCGATTTTATCGCTGTCCTTTTTTAACATGAACATTTTTTTTTTGAGCAAAAACGAGCAAACTATATGCATATACTGACTTCGATAAAGCATTCTTATCACATAAGCAACAGATTTTGTCACAAACTCGCGAACTGTTATCGCTTTGGTCGAAGTGGTTCTGTAAATAAAATAAATGAAGTTTTTCAAAATATTGTGCTCATGTTCAAAATGCAATAATCTTCGACCGAATTAATACATTTATCCATCTTTTTTCAAAATTATCTACAAAGTGTCAGATTTCAAATCCGCTGTAGCAAAGTTTGCGGAGCTTGATATTATCAAAGTCTCGCTACTGTAAAGAGATGTAGATTAGGAAAGTAGTACAAAAATATTTACTGGGATCAAATTACAAATCAAACAAAAATTTTATACTGATTGACTAATTAACAAATTCATTATCAATAAAGAAAATCACAATTTTTATTTGTTTATCTGCTTATGGCAAAATTTAATATAATTATCGTATAATGATTTCGAACTTGTTATATACATACATAGTCTACTAGTTTCGCTGGTGACATTTTGTTGCTTGAAATATTTTCACAATATCACAGCTTCAAACCATTTAACTTAAGGTAATATAGATAACAGACTACAAATATCTTATTTTGGATCATCCAAGAGGACTTGTCAGAGCAGCATTAACGAAAAAGGAAACATTCTTCTAAAGATAAGGAAAATAATTTTTTTTTTCGAGTCAATCAAATCTCTTTTGAAAGTACAGAAAGACATGACTGAGTAAATCTATTCAGAAAATGCTTCTAAATTGATTAGTATAATAAAAGCATAACTTATCACTATAAGAATTGTAAATAAACTAAGAAGTAAAAACCTACGAGCGGATAAGGTTGACCATTGCATGCCTTATGCCACTTCGGTTAATACGTTTACTCATCTGTTTTCGTGACTTAAAGACCAAAAATTGTACTTTCTTTCGATATAAACGTGGACATTTTATAGGAGCGCGCTCAAAAACCGGCTTTGTTCAAATTTAGAAAATTTAATTGTCTTGGCAATTATCTGATTAGTGTTACGGATTTTTCAAGAGAACCCTTATATGTATGTCGTAGGTCCAAAAAAAGATCTATAAGTTCCAAAATTTTCTATCCATATTTTTTATGGAACAATCTTAACCATAAACTACTAGAAGTTATTTCTTTTTTATTTTTCGAAGAAAAGGCTACATGGAAAGGTACTGAAAATAATGGCCCATTCAATAAAAATTTTTCAAATTTTTCCTTCTGAGCACTACGTACATCTCGACGAATTTAAAATACTCTTTACGAAAAGTGCTACACGCGCGAATTTATTGCAGCTTTTAATCCAAATTATATACGAACTGGCCTTTTATCTGATATATTGACTGCTCTCCGTTCAACATCGATTTAATATCATGCTCGCATGTTACGACCTTCATAATTCTTCGCCTTTCTTTTCTTCTTTCGCTTGTCGCGTCTTTCAAGTACTGATCAGTGAGTATTTGAGTATTTACTCAAACGCTGTTTTTTCCTATGAAACCTGGGTGCTAACCTTCACCTATAGACATGCTTAAAAAACTTGAAAAACTAGAATAGTTCTAAGAAATCGAAGTTCGAACAATTTAATATATAGAGTTGTCCATTTTCTGGTCTGTATTTGGCAACCTCGCTTATGTAACATATACATGATATTGTATACCACAAATAATGGCAAGATTCAAGTAATATATTGACAAAAAATTTGATCCAAATTTCAATCAGAAGTGTACTTTATTGATATTTATTTTCGAAACAGTAAATTGGATAACTCTGTATTTCTGTCTATCTGAAATTGAGTTCGAATGAATTCGAATATTTACTACATTCGTCCAAAAAATGTTGAAAATTTAATTAATTTAAAAATATCTTTAAGAAGAAGTGATGGGTCTCAAAAAAAGCAAATACTTTTTTCTATTTTTTGAAGTACTCTCTTTCAGAGTTCTTTTATGTTATTTATATGAATCTCTTTTACACTAATTAAAAAACGTTTATCAATATATGTAAACAACTAACTATACACACTACTTATTTACTTCAGACAACTGCCTGTATGTCTACATAACCGTCACAATAATTGATAACATTGTTGATATTGTTTATTTCAATTCATCATCACAAAATGACGGTATACTTATTTTGTTGTTCCGTTGGTATCATTAATGCATTTAAACACAAGCATTTAAAGCATTTTGCGCTAGATTTCTTCCTCTGAGAACATTAAAATACTCGATAACAGGTTAAATTGGTTCAGTTACGTTGGCATGACAGGAAATGAGAAATTACAAATAAGGAAACCTTATATATTAGACATTGACTTGTAGGAACTTTGTTGCTTATGATTTTCTTTAGGTTTCTTTGTTATTAAATAGAAGCTAAGGTTGTGCTAAGGCTTACAGTGAACTCAATTTCGAATATGTTGCATCTAAAATGTTAAGTGACTTCAAACTCACTGAGTCGTAGACTAAGGTCTCTTTTTTCTATTATTTTTATTTTCTGTTTTACTATTCCCTTTACTTTGTTTACTTATTTCTTTATTTTCTTTTCTAATCATTGCTTTTTTACTGTTGTTATTACTTCTACACATATAGGTTGCAAGTAGTGGTTATTAATAATTCTAATCATATTATAATAGTTTATCATCATGTCTAGACTTTTTGTCATTTATTTATAAAAAAAAAACTTGGAGTAACTAACAGTGTTTACTAAATTCAAGCATATTTTTTTTTGCTTTAATGTATGTGATCTAATTGTTTTGTTTTTTTCATTTAATATTTTGATACGTTTAGTGTGTAAACCGCACCCATCGCTGTGAATAGACGAGAATAATGTTCAATATTTGTTCTTATTATTTTAATTTTCACAAGACTGTCAGTGCATTTGAAGTGTAATGTATACTTTGAAATATGAAATTGAAAACTCTAATAGGAATGAATGAATAGACTTAATAACTAATGCAAAATTATTTGCATGGGTTTTTCCATTAGCGGCGCTTCTCATTGAATTTCGTTTTCAACAATTTGATTCTTTAGTGGGCTTTATCTTGTTTGTGCTACTACTACACTACTATAGCGGGGGCTAAGTTCAGTTCGTCCTAAAAATAGTCGCTAAATACGAGATGAAAGCAATCGCTTTAATCGCTAAAGGTCTGCGGAATTGCATTTCACGTAAGGAGCTACGGTGCCAACTTGAGCATAATCAAAAATTTTGCTTATAATTGAAGCTATGTGAAACTGAACTCACCGCGAAATTGATCCTGTATTATATAAAATCGTCGGTTTTAAAAATAATATAGATGAGAAAACTATGAACAGAATTCTTTAGGCAAGCGTAACGTGCTAGAGAGCTAATTGCATCTTTTTCAATAAGTTTAGAGAATGTTTTTATGTCTTTTTTTTTAAACTCACCATGGAACTATTGGGTTATATTTATTCATTTTGTTATTTTATTCGCAGAGGTCAGAGGAAAGCTTCAGAGATCCCATAAAGTATTCTTGATTAGCATCAAATTTAAAATTGATTTAGGCATATCCGACTGTCCGTCCCTGTAACAGGTGAGCTAAAAAGTTCGTAAGCTGACACGTAGATGGCGCTACTAGTATTAAATTCATATGATTTTTAGTTAGCCCTAACCTTGAAAAGACACGTGTATAAATTTGACAGCTGTTGCACTATTAGTCTGTGAGTTGTAACATTTTTAGTGAACTAACTTTTGTTAGTTTGAAAAAATGGATAAAAAGGAATTTCGAGTATTAATAAAGGAATGTTTTTTTGGCGAATGTCAGCCTACGAAATTTTTAACCCACCTGTTAATGTCCGTGACCGCAAAAATTAAGATCAAATTTGTCAGAAATATAGGAAATTCTTTCACGCAATACATTGCCAACTAAGAATACTTCTACTTTTAAGAAAAAAAGTTGCGTTTCTAACTTATTACTCATAAACCATAGCATACAAATCTAAAAAACTTTCCAGCTTTATCAAGCTGGCTGGCCTCTAGTATCGGTACAAAAATGGAAACATAAAATTTAATTTTTTGTGAAAGCATTTGTATTATTAACAAAGGAAGTTTAGACACCACATAAATTGTACATATCTTTTTTCAGTATCAAATACGTAATCCAACTATACATATCTGTCCATCCGTTTGTCCAGCTATCTGCCTATATGCCTACGATAACCATTTCCACAGTCGCAAAAATTATGATATCTGGATGAAATTTCGGAAAAACATTGAAAGTTCTTTCACATACGTTGGTATTGAAAATGGACCACATCGGTCACAGATCACGCCTGCATTGCAAATAAGTTGAATGCACGTCTGTTTTTTGGGTGTTTTGCTCGCTACTCATACATTACAAAAAAAAATGTACACGATATTTCTTAAAAATAGAATAAATTTTCCACGCCCTCCTTATAAAATTTATTTATTTTTACCTTTTTTTTTTAAAGATGAATATCCTTACTTATTGTAGAACTGTCTGCTATGGCTTATGAGTTATAAGCGAAGCGCATCTTTTTTTTGTCTGTTTAAGTTATACCACGAGCGTGCCCTTTGACCGATATGGCCCATTTTTAATGTGTGCCTGTGTGCAAGAACTTCCGAAGAATCTGCCAAATTTGAAGTCGATATCTGCATTTTCGCCGCCAGGAGAATGTTTACCAAAGACGTTACATGACGGACACACTGACAGATGGATGGACGGACAGGCAGATGGACAGATGAACATATCTAAATCGAGTCTACATTTGATGCTGGTCAAGAATATATATATTTTGCAGGGTCTTTGAAGGTCCTTGTTTCAAACAACTTAACATTAAGAAAAAAACGAAAAGTTTTTTTTAACAAAATGAAAATGTTTCTAAAATAAAAATATTTGAAAAAATAGATATTTCAAAATTATATTTATTAAAAATTAGAAAAATTGTTATTAAAAACAAAAAAGAAAAACGAAATCTTTCTTTGTAATTGCCCTCCAAAAGGACCATAAATAAAAGTTATAACACGATGAGGAAAACAACAAACGTTATTGTTTCACAATGAGAACAATATTATAATACGGATATAAAGTATAAATAAATTAAAACGAGATTCATAAGCTAAAAAAATGCATTAAATAATTTAAGTAACAAATATGGATTAATTTCTGTATGGAAGATTCAATATACGATGCCTTTTCAATCTTCTTACAAAGTATTTTGAAGTGTTGAGCTTAATTTGTGACATAATATGGAATATTCTCCATGAAAAATTTTTTTAATTAAAAAAATGCCAAATTTATGTCAACTTAAAAAAGAGTAAAAAAAAATATTTTCCTTAAACAAAAATTTTAAAAATAAAATTTTTTATTTAAAAGGTGTATTTATTGAAAAGCAAAGAATTGTCTAATAAGCAAAAAAAAAAAACTGAAAAAGGAAAATGAAAAAATTTTGGAAACGAAAAACAATTTTCCCCAAAAAAAATTTTTTCGAAACAAAAATTTTGAAAATTTAAATTTTTGGTTTGGCAATCATGTTAAAAAAATTAAAATAAATTACAAAACGATGTATTTTTTCAACTACATAGTAACAACAACAAAAAAATTAAAATTTAAAAAGAAATTAAAAATTATTTTTCATATGTACAAACTTCTTTTACAAACAACAAAATATGGAACTTTATATACTTCACTTCTTCAAAGAGAAACAATAAGAAGTCAGAAGGTTTAACAGAAACATGACATATACACTAAATTGTGTTGTTTGTTTTCTTAACAAAACTACCATTAAAGTATGTGCAAGATCTAAGAAGCCTGCGTTACGTATATATAATAAAAATTAGAATTTAATTTTCTAATCAGGCAGAAATTTTAAATAAACACGTTTCTTCCATTACCTTTTTAAACCGCGCCGGGTTTACTAAGTGTGTACATATGTATATATATATATATAACATACATATATACATATATATATATATATATACAGTGCTCATTTAGATGTATATGTTACAAACATAAGTATAATTCGTGTAAAGGCACATACGTATGTGATTTTGGTGACACACGTGCACGCGTTTCCAAATTATAATTAAATTCTTTTTTATTCATTTTTCTTTATTAAAAGCAAAAAAAAAAAAAGACGATAAGTTAGTTTTTGTTTTTCTCATCACAAACCGCTTATTCTGATAACCTGTAGCGCCAGTTTTATTAGGATCAGAGCCTCTTAACTTGTTTATACGTCACCGCACAATAAAAATCTAATACAAACTTTGGCGACACACCTCACTTAATAAATAAAATGTGATAATAATAAATTAAAAAAAAAAAAAAAAAACCTAACAAACAAAGAATAAAAAACATTTTTATACTCATCACCAAAAAGGTTGAAGTTTTACTAATAAGATGCGTTCGCTTGAAATCCCCGAGAAAAAAACAGAAAAAATTTCATAAAGTTTTCGTAAATTTTTCATTTCAAATAACTGCAACCATCTGTGCGTGTCTCACAGTTCGTCCATCTGTCCATTTGTTTAAGTTGAGATAAAAACTTGAAGTCTGACGCATATGTGCTGTAGATATTACAAAACAAAATAAATTTACAAATGATTTTTGATTTTCTCAAAAACAGGTGCTTGTGATGAAAAAAAAAAAAAGAATACGAAAAGCAATAAAAATTTGAAGCAGAAAAGATATTAATTTGTCATTATATAACAGAATCGAATGAGTGGTAGAATGTTACCTACAAATCTACATAAGGTATAGGCTGATGAGGCTGATGTCTATCTTCGATAGCCTCCATCTGCAATTCAAAGAAAAGAAAAGAAAGAAAAACCTGAAAGGAAAAGAGAGATAGGACTGCAATATAATCATTTCATGCCTGTCTTTTGTCCATCGCAACAAAACGAAGTGAAATAAAACAGCAAACATAACCATAAGGTATGCGTTTTATGGTGCTAATCGTCAATAATAACATAAAAGTTGAGAAAAATATAGAGAAAAGTTTTCAGTGTTTGTTTATAAAGAATCCTCGAGTTGTACCAAATCTAACACATGGGCTTGTCCGAATAAAGTAAGCATAAAAAAAAAAAAAAACTTTGCTATTTTCGTCTAAGTGGTGTCTGTCGAAGTGAATTAAATTTTTGTGCTTCTTTTCTATGAATTTGCTAAACAAGTTTACTTGTAAGTATTCATATAACTCGAAAATGTCATTTAGAGATATCGTTTTGTGCTACACAGAATTAAGAATCACTGATTTTCATAGTGGGCGTCGTTTTCTCGCTCTCTTGTGTTTACCAAAATACATATAAAGATATTTACGCATATATTTACATTTTTTTTTTAAATATAATTATAGACTTGTTTGTGACATGTTTTTTGGTTTAACTCTATAGGCTTTCGCTCAAGTATTTAAATCTGAGAAAAACAAAAAAAAAAAGAAAACAAAAATGAATAAATTCATAAATAAGTTGTCAGTTTATTAAACTGAGCGAGCAAAGAAAAAAAAGAAGAAATTTATAAAGTTCAAATGGATTTATAATATTACAATGAAAAGGGAAATTATTGTCATTAAAAAAGCTTTGATAGTAGAAAATATTGATATGAAGTAATTCTTGTATAAAATTCTGTCTATAGACAGACGTCACTATTGATTTAGATTACTCTCATATTGATTCGTAGAGTGAAGAAAACAATTAAAAATCTAAGGAAGGAAAAGGAATAGCGAAGCGACTGGCAATAGTATTTAACACTTTTAACATTCAGTTGAAAGACCCTTAACGAAATATTGATTGAGTGACAAGTCTCCCATGCAGCGATCTTATCGAAAAGAATTCAAAGTAAACAACAATTTTTCCATGGTGCTTTTACGTAGAAACTTGCAAATAAGAACCCAAAAGTGGGCAATGTTTGCGCACAAGTTGCTTTCTAATGAGCAAAACAAGAAGAAATTTAATGATAATGACTCCATTTTGAATTGATTTATTGGACAATTTGCTAACTGCCGATAAAATTTGGATCGAATGCGCAGCACTCTAAGCAGGATAAAAATTCAGCTTCCAAATTAGGGCTTCCTCATTAGTTCATGATGCAAGTTTACTTTACCGAAATGTCATTCAAAGAGATCTTCAGTTGTGAAATAAAAACAAAATCGGGCTCGCGGACCCGATGAAGACACAGCTGATTTATCTTAGTTTCATTAAAAATACTACTATCATAATTTATATAAAACCAATTAGAGAAATTAGTCAGAATTAGGTTGAAATTCTTAGCACTTTGGCAAAGAAACAACAACTGTAGAGCAACATTTTGAAATTGACTTTAAGTATTCAAATTTCGAATATTAAATATTGAAATTGGTTTAGATAGCAGTGCGACACCTTTAGCAGCAATTCGTGGTTTTGGCGGTTGCCTAATAATTAAAACAGCTTAAGTACCGAATTTTCCCACGATTAAGGATATAAAGACCCCATCGCTTGAAGAGCTCTAGGCCATGCCAAAAAGCGCCCAGCGTAGTCTACATTTTTCCTATGATTAGAGAACGTTCCTGTTTAGCTAACACCACGATACTCACCGAGCGGCGGCAGTACTTGGCGATCAGACAAGTGAGGATTATCCAAGCAGTGTATTAAGCGACCTGATTCTCGTGAATGTATTTGTATGTACATCCCGGAAGTCATTCCTATTACCCTATCTCTTGAATTCGAAAGTCATCGCTACGCTAGCCATGCTCTCATGTTCGACACGGTTTCGATGCAATTTCGAAATTTCCTTAAAGAAGGAATATTTCGTTTTCGTAAAACTAAAATGGCTACTACCTCGAGAATCTGTCGCCAGGCATCGATAGTGAATCTTAACTCTTCTTAGCCGACAACTGTTTCGAACTATCTCTCCCACGTAACAAGTCGGAGCAAAGAAACTTCCCTTCTCTGAACTGTTAGAGATTCCAGCCCTAGCCATTTTGCCTAGTGGCACTACGCAGAGGAGAGGGTGAGGATTCGGTATATTGTCCGCTCCCCGACCAGGAACTTAATAATCCAAAAGTAAAAACAATAATTCAATATATAACAGAGCGAATATAGATAACAATTCATCTATATATTTTAGTCGTTGATTATTAAAAATAAGAATTCTGCCCGCATTGTATTGAGGATTCTAAAACTGGGCCTAGCTTATTCACATTCCTCTGTTAAATAACCATTCAACTATTTTCGTCTTACATTATAACACACTGGAAGTCTTTCTTAATATACTGGCTTACCTCTTTTCTCAAATGTAGAATAAGGTCCTAAAAAGAGATCTATTTGGTTAAAGTTTAGTTAGGTTTTTCCTAAAAGACTGATTAATCTTAATTTACTTTTTTCCATAAATTAGATCTTGCTGCCACACATATATATAGGAAATAAGCGAAAAATGAGGTGAAAAATGCAGATAAAAAGCTATACACTCTTGACTTGAGATAGACCCACCTTTTATTACACTGGTCGACTCAGAATCATTTTTTGAATCGATTTAAGCTTGTGTATCTGATGTCTGTGCATGTATTCTTGTGTTCAACATATTGATCGCAATTTTAGAAATATACGTCTACTGCCCATATACCGCACCGCACCCTTTAAAAACTGTTTTTATATTAAAAAAATTGCATTTTCTTATATCTTTCAGCCAGTATTGGTAGGAACTAGCATATTGACAAGTGAAATAAACATGAAAAATTTGGATCGGGAGGGACTAGTTTTTGAAATACTTCCCATAGAATCTTTCTTATAAAAAGTAAACCTTTATGTGGTAAAAAAGTGGAACTATTATTATTTTATGATGAAAATGTCTCCCAAATAGTAATTTGACATAAAACTTATCTGCATCAAATTTGGATCAGATGGATCTATTTTCTGGACAAAATCATATCACATTTATAGTTCGTCGTGTCTTCTCACGAAAGTAATTGAAGAATCGTATTAGGCGAATTGAAGTAGGATATTAATTGCCGAGCCTGTCCGACTATAACGTTTTTACTTGTTTTATCATAAAATTTTTGCAATTAATTCTTCCCATTTTATTTAAAAAATTTTTTCATTTAAACGAACGTTCTTATGAAAAAAGAGTTCCACACTATCTAAATTTGCTACATTCATTTTATGCGAAATGCAAAATTTTTGTATAGAAATTCTGTTTTAAGTGCGTACTTTTTTACAACACGACTTTTTCAAAATAGGAAGCGTCAGTCGGTACATTAAATTTCATCAAAATATAATGCATTTTATGATGCAATAAAAGCAATGTCTATCTTTCACCGTTTTGGATGTGACACCTCAAGGGTATAAAAATAGTCAGACCACTTCTTCCGGTGGCGGCTATAAGCTATTTGCTACAGCAAATATAGTAACAAGGAAATGATGATCTTGTTGCTGAAATTTCAAATTGTTTAGGTGCTCAAATTTTATATACAGTACTTGACTTTGCAATACCAAATCGATAAATCTTTCTAATTATATAAAGCTTTAAAAATTATTTTAAAGTTTTCATGTAATACTTGATTTAAGACGATTTTAGCAAAAATCTTTAAAATGCACTTCAAATCAATATTTGACATTTTTAGATTTTTTTTGTTTGTTTCTACAAACACACAAAACAGATAAAACTGAACATTGTCTCTATGATGACGATTTATAGATTTTAACAAAAGAAAAAGATAAAATCAAGCCAGTCAGTATTTTCGAATCTACTGTGGATGATGTTTCAACGTCGACCGACTCTTTAGGCCTAAAAATTTCCATTCAAAAATTAAAAAAGATGCAGATCTGTAGAAAGTTTCTATGTTATGCAGAAAACTGGCTTATTCGCCTTTATAATTTATCTATGCAACATTTATAGATCCGAAATATTCAAGTACGGTTGGAAAACACGCTGTCTTCACCTAAAGAAATGAACTGTAAACAGAATGAATTTCATACAATAACTCGAATGGAAGAACCATTCACATATTAGCATCGTTACTTAGATTAGCAAAATGCTTGTTTTAAGCAAGATTGACTTCGGCTTGATAATTTATGGCAATAACTGTAAAGTTAATTTAAATACCCTAAAAGCTGTTTATCATCATGTTCTTAGAATCAGTACTTAACCTTTTCGGACGACGCCCATCAAAAACATTATAGCTCAAACGAGTTTCCGGATTTTAGAAAATAGGCTTTATGAGTTAAAAGCTAAGCTTGTCGCCAAACTTTTCGCGTTGTTGCCAAGAAAACGAAAAGAACACCAAAGGAATTGAACGTTCCACTAAAAGATCCCCGCTAGTTTGGATTCAAACCTCCGTGGGCTTTAAAAAGCCTCTCTGGTGACATTTCTCTCCTCTACAAAAAAAAGTTCACTCCAAACTACACCCTCAGGAATCTAGATGAGGAAGAATCCCAAATATTAGAAAATGAGGGTTGGCGTTCCCTTATACTGACGGCTCTAAATCTATCAATCTTCCACCTTCTTTTGCTGTGATAGATGCTTCAGGGTAAATTCTGTTAAATCCCATACTTCACGAAGGAGCTTCGATGTTCATAAATGAAGCGGGAGTCTTCCTTCCAACTATGGACTTTGCCTGTGAAAATAAACTTATTGTCACTGATAGCCTAGTATTAAAAACTATCCAGAATCCGACAATTTCCAGCTGGAGGACCATTAACAAATTAAGAAATACCATAGGAGCTTACGAAGATAAGACTAAAACGCTTTGGATACCTTGGGTTTATTGGGAAGTGAGCAAGCTGATCGATCGGTGAAGTCTGCTCCTTCTGCACCCCTAATTATGGACGATATCATGAAAAAGTTGGACCTTCAAAGATACATTGAAAAGAAGGTTAAAGTTCAAAACAACAAACACCAAATCAACAATACCACCATTCGCACTATTCTCCTGTTAACCCGCACCTTGTCTCTTCAATGTATTCAACTAATATTGGCAAAGTCAAGATTGGAACATTAGAATTCGCCTTGACCATACAATTGCAACAGACAAGAAGAAACCTTCCTCTTCAATCTGCAATTATGGACAAGTTCCTACAATAGAACATATTCTTCGTGGCTGTGCAAAGCTTTGTCTTATTAGAATAATCGCATTTGAATCAACTAATCCTATGGACATCGTAACATCAGCTACAGAACGTAATGTCAATTCAATATATTCAACACGCATAGTAGTTTAGTCTTTCTTCCACCTTTCATAATTTATGAGTAACGAGCAAAAGTTAAAGTCGAGAACTTAATTTTTACTACCCCAAGAATGTCGACGACACACGTCCATACATACATGACAGACTTGGCTATATTTGATGCTTATCAAGGATACATATAAATGTACCTTATTCATTCTCGGAATTTTTCTTTTGAGTGTTGCAAACATTTTGAAAATTATGGCATTATAAGCATAACCCCCAAGCTTAGGTTGTGGCTACAAAAAGGTAAATCAAGGTAAAAAAAGGTATAAAAAAAAAAGTGTCATCTTGGACGCTTAGCCGGTCTTAAAGCATAGCAAAGGACAAAAGTATTACTAGTGTAAATATGAATGACGCAGCAGACTTATTATCAGGATATTTCTACACTTAAATAATCTATAGTTAATCTAAATGTCTTATTACACGCATTCTTCTTCACACACAAGCTTCTTTTATACCCATCACTGAAGAATGGATGTATATTAAATTTGTTAAAACGTTTGCAATATTCAGAAGTAAGCTTCAGAGACGCTACAAAGTATATATATGTATATCAAATTCTGAAGCGAACTAGGCATGTCTGTCTGTCCAGTTGGCAAAAAACAAAGAAAGTTCATAGCGAGAATTTAGCGCATTCGAGATCGTGTATTTTTTGAAGACTGTTTCCAGGACTCAACATTTTTTTTTGCATTATATTGACCATTTTCATTAAAATAAATATGTTTACTCTAGAAACCACTCATTTCGTAATCCACTTTGCATAAATAAGATAATTGCACAACGTGTGTGCTGGTCGCTCCTCCGAATATTTTCATTACGATTAGCAGATTGAACAACGTGTGTGCAAAATGCAAAATAAAATAAAAAGTCGTCATTAAAGCGGAAAAATGGCCAGATAACATGAAATCATTATTTTAAGATTACCAATAAAGAAAAGAATGTAATTTATAAAGAAATTTCTAGGCATAGCTACAAAGACGAACTAAATTGGGGTCAATATCAAATTTCATGTCTACGCACTTTTGAGATACTTTCCATACCAAACCAGTCTTATGTCGATGTCTGCTTTCTTCATACTAACTGATAATTTCAATTCTAGGTCATTACATGCACAATCACCTATATGGCTCGGAAATGCATTGTACACATGATGTGCACGGTGTGTGTCTTTTTAGTTAGTACTTGAAATTGCGGAAAGTTCTTGAAAGGACACTCCTACAGTGCAACATAATCTGAGAATACTTCTGCTTTGAAATTTCCGGAAAATTGTTGTTCAATCCTTATATTCATAGACTATCCCATCTATAATGATAAAAATTTCAATAAATGTTCAATGAGTGATATTTGTAAAAAAAAAAATGGAAAGTAAAAGAGCGGCCACATCAACCCAAGAATCGAAAGTAATAAAATCTTTTTTCATTTTTTTTAAGATCAACACGGTGGGTACGCATGGTTCGCACGGATACAATCAAATTAATTAAGAATATGTTGGGCAGTAAATTCTGCGTCAAATAATTAGAAAGCCTCTATAATGGATTCCTGTTCTGTGCTACCAATAAAATTTTATTAGATATATTTATAAGTGAATCATCTTCACTCGCGAGCTTGACCCTTTTACCAGTAACGAAAAGTTTAAACTTTACTTTGCATTTCCGAAATCTATAATCAGAAAGGCGAACTTTCGAGTGTTAGTAGATAAATTTGAAAAAATTATGAAAGAAAATTAATAAAAATATTTTTAATTTAGAAAACCATTATTTGTTGGAACACACACAAACTCACACATTCTGTTAAAAATAATAAAAAATTTAAAAAAAAATAGAGAAGTTTGAAGTAAACAATAATTCCTTCAAATTTGTTACCCCAAAAAATTGATAAAATTGATAAAAAGATTTTTTTCGAAAAATATTTTAAAAAAATTTAAAAAACTTACTTAATTTTTAATCTGTTGGAAGGATTATTTTTGAAACGATATTTTTTTTTTAATATTATATTAAATTTAACATACGTCAGATTATCTAGTTGATGTTCTTTGTTTTTCTCTGAACCAAAAAAAACGCAAAAGAAAAAATGCAAAAAAAAATTGCCTCGCCCTACGATACGTCTATTGTATCACATAGATTTTATGGTAAGTATTCTCTAGAGACAATGCATTTCTAAATGCTTGTAATAGTTACTGAAAGCAAATTCCAGGTTCACGTCTTTCATATGTCGTTCATTCTTGAATAATAAGCGAATTAACGAAGTCATTCACTCTAATGTAAATCTAATTAAGGCTCTTGTTAATTTCTCAATATTTGAACAATTTGTACACTAAGCAATGTTTGGAAATTTTCAACATTTTTTAAGCTGATATTTTGTTTCTTAGCGTTTTTAGATAGATTATGTCGAAGTATGAAAATTTAAAATTTAAAATTTTTAGTTTGGAACAGACAGACGTATAGACAGACATATAAGGGTTAATAGCATATTGATTTAATGCTCCTTATAGGCATTCTCTAATGCACATTTCTAGACGTTGCAAAGAGAATGACAAAACTAACATAAGTAATGAGTGGGAGATAGGGGGCATGAATATCTAAAAAAGTAAAAACCAACCATTAAACAATAAATAAATTGGCGGCAACGACTGTACCAAATAAGTACAAAACAAGTTAAGTTTCTTGCTCATTATGGATGAACTCTATACAAGTACACTAAGCCGCCTCTGCCATTATCATACAATAGATATACATAATATATATATATATATATATATGTATATATATTTATATATTTATATATTTAACAAATTTGTACTCTATTCTAATAAGGAATTTTGGCACACGTACCTGTTTTGACTTTTTAATATTTTTTTCTTTTATGTTTTTATATTTACGTATGTAGTTAGAAAATTAAAGAATTTGAAATATTTTGTTTTTTTTTAAATATTTATGTGTTTAACTAACCTTAAATGTAAGTATAAAATTACAAAATAATAATAACGAAAAAAAATGTATTTTCAAATGCATTGAGCCGGGAGATAACAAGTTTTGAAATTGAATTTTATTTATTTATTGTTTCTTTTTGTTCTTTTTTTTTTTGCATCATGGAAACCAAAAAATATATATATAAAATTTAAGCTGATTACATTTAGTAACAAAAAACAAGTTCAAAGGCGGTCTTTTTAATGCAATGTTTTAACGTTCGTATGCATCAAGTGAATTGCTTCCGAAGCAATGCATAAACAAAGAGACAAGATATTAAATTATGGTGGTCGGTTATATGATACGATTGTAAAGTTAGAATTTCTTTATGCGTAAAAGACATTAACTTTTAAAGTGTTAAGTATTTAATTGAAATGTTTCCTAAGCTTTTTAAAGAGTTTAAGTAAAAATAAAAAAGAGAAAAGAAAATATAAAATAAAATAACAATTCTTTTCTAATTTTTATGACTTTATTTCTTTCTTTTTGCAGTGTTCGATTCACGAGTATAATATGGCTGATCTTGAATTGGATCAAGTGACTCAAGTAATTGGTTACCATCCTCGATTTCTTGACCATTTTCTACGTACGCAAAATTTTATTATGAAAGGTGATGGTCCACTGCCTTACGACTATCGTTATTACTTAGCAATAATTGTAAGTATCGCACAAATATGATCTTAAATATTTCCAAAAAATCGTTTTATATAAAAATATAAAAATTTTTCATTAGCTAGTTGAAATTAAGGTTAAAGATGCATAAAAACAAGTAAAAACCTACCCGCACAAGACATCCTAGACATTAAACACCTTACAACACTTCGCTTAACATAAGTTTCTATTCACCTTTTCTCTTGGAAGCGCTTATATACGAGAGGATACAAAGTTTCTCAATTTAGCAAAATTAATTTTCTTGTTAAAGAACTTATTATTCTCCACCTATTTTCTTAATACAAAGTTATTCAAATTGCAGTTTGTTATCATATAATAGCTGACTTTTCACGAAAGCGTTTATATGAGTCGTGGTCAAAATATAAAACTAAGTGCTGAGTAATAACGTCTCCCTATGTGATAATGCTTCGGTATATAGAATTAGGCTAATATTTTGACTATGTAACCATTCCGAAGAAAATTAGCCTTATATGTGGCAAATGGATTTCATCATGCTTTCGAAAAATTTTGAAAATTGAAATTATTTTCATGGATAACCCAAATAGGTCAAGAGTACTATTTTTTATTAAAGTAACTCAAAAGTGGACAGACGTTCGGGAGACACACGTAAAGACAGACAGAGACGTGTGGGCAAGCTTGAATTAGAAAATAATTCTGAATCGATCACTCGATCAATGAAATATGGGGACCTATCTTAAGCCCTTCTATGTTTTACATATATATTTGCAAAAACTTAATGTATCCTGTGTAGCGCATTAATATATTTTAATTTTTGTCTACAAAAAAATTCCCCTGTTTTTGTTGCTTATCTTTAAGTTCACATCGAAGACAATTTGTATTGGATAACTAGGCGTAGAGAAGGCAGCAAACACGTTTAACTTAGTGTGGTGCTTTGCTATTAAAGTAAAGATTTGTTCTTTCTTTGGGTATTGAAGAATCTTTTTTTTTTAATTGTGTTTTTAAAAAAGCTTCTCCAAAAAAAAGTTTTGACTAATGCTAAAAAATTGCACACTAATAATCTCTTTTTTTCTTTTACAGTGACATATATTCTAATTTTTTTTTTTTAGTTTTATTCAAAGTATCTCCTTTAATTATGAAAGAAGCGCACTTTAACTAATTACTCACATTCTTGTGCGATACACGATCGATATTTTTATTTTTATTGCGATTATTTTTATGCGATACACGATCGATACGATCGCCGATAAGCGAACAATTGTTGTTCCCTTTAATAATACTTCGTGTTTATTTTATTGCCCCCAGGGGTAATGGCGTAAAAGTGTAAAAATCGATACTTATGTACAAGAATATTAGTGACGAACGAATAGGATTCCCGCGATATTCTTTTTTTCTCTTCTTCTTTAAGACGGTTTGCATAAACGTTTGTATATATTCACGAAGCGAATTGATTGTACTGGAAAAGGTCGAGATAGGACGTTTCTAATTGACCGCTCTGTATTTAAGAGTTTTCGTCAATTTTTTTTTTAATTTAGTCATAAAATACAAAATATTTTTATTATAATTTTTTATTAGAAAAAACCTAAAAAGAAAAAAGAAAGAAAAGGCAGCTAGACTAGTGACTATTTTTAGGTATCAAAACAAATGATTCATTTTCCGGTTTTTTAATTGTGATGAATATTTTATAGATTTATTTTTGAGGAAACTATAAATTATATATTAAGAAATAGTTTATAAACTTTAAAAAAATATTCGCGCTGGCCATAGTAAATTATCAGAATATAAAGTAGGTACTAATATAACATTCATTTTGTGCACATTACATTGTTAAATTTGATAAAAATAGGACATCCATTAGTGTAAATATCCCCGGACCCTATAAAATTTTTAGAAAATTTCAACAAAACAATTCAATGAATTAATATCTTATCAAATGTGAAAAACAATATTAATTAGATATCCAAACATATTGACTTTACAAGTAGCTCTTCCTATAGAATTTTTCATTAAATTTTCACTTGTTTCAATGAATATTTCATGAATTCTAATGTTGTTTAACTTACTGGAATTATTCTAACTTGTTCGCAAAGTATTTACCCTCTCGAAGTCACCTTGATTGCGAATTATATATAAAAATGGTTTTTTTAGCTAACTTTTAATTATTTCGATGAAGTCCTAGTAAATATTTGAGCAAAAACTGAAAAACAAATTTTTAAAAACATTTTCAAATTCTGGTGTATTTCAACATTTTAATTCTCGGATACAAAAGCTACCACGAGCATTGGAAACAAGAGTTTAAGAAAAAAACTTTTTAAAAACCTCACAAATCATATAATTATTTCATAAACACTACAAATTTCTCTTCAGCTGTCTAAGGTAAACACTTTTTGTGATTAGTTTTGCGGACGAATTTAAGTTTAATGCTTTCTAGGAGTTCTCACCCATTTGTGCAGAACTTGCCCGTATATTGCATGTCATGTTACCTCAAGTAGTCGTTTTTCAACACCATTCTTTGCCTTCACAAGAGCTTGTATAAAATATAAAAGTACTTCCATCCGTTCTTGATTTTGTAAATCTAATGTTGAATCATACACAAATGCTTCTTCTCCCCCTTTTGTTATAATCTTTTATACATTTTTACATTTCGCGGATCCCATAAGTGACTGGTCGTCCAAAAAAAAAAAGGTTTGAAAGACACAAAAACATCTTTTATAGCTTACACAAAGACTTAGAACAGGTCTTGAAGACCGCGAGAGGTTTTTTGATTAGGTCGTGCTTGGTTTTTCGTAATTATTTTATCTTTTAACCCTAAACTAAAATATTTGCACATTTAAAGATGGTTGAACTAGTGAAAAGTAACTTTTTCGTAAAAACCTATAATTTCTAATTATTTTCGCCAATAGCTGAACAAAATTCAATTATATATGAATGAAAATACTTTTTTAGTAACCTTCTGTAATGGTTATGAAACAAAAATGAGGAATAATGTGCGGTAAAGATTTTTCCATTCACAATTTTATATGCCTTCTTAATATCATTACAAATGTGTGCGTACCTCTCTATTACTCTTAACAGATTTCTTTTTGTGCGGGCCCTTCTATACGATAGATATTAGGTATTTTATACAGACGAAGATTTTCTCTAACGTTAGTTCTGGGTACTTTTGGAAAAACGGATTTTTTCTCAGCAATAATTATCCAGTTTAGAAAACATATATTCATGTTAAGAAAAGAACAAAAGAAAGTTTATCACACTTGTAAACGAACGTTTAGTTTTTAATCTTCTAAAAGAAAAAACCTATTGTAAGCTATGGGTTGTTCCTTTGGTTATTATATATATATATTAGGTGCTTGGCATTTTTCACTTGAAAAACGAATAATTTCTATCTTTAGGTAGAGAAAGTTCAAAATACTCGAGGTCAACTCTCACTTACACTAGTATTTCACATTACTTTATCGCTTTTACCTGTAGGAGTGGCTAATAAGAACTTTTGCAAGCACCTATTATGTATTTCTTCGATTCTTTCTCGAATTCTGCAATTCCAAACTATAATTTTCAAACTGTATACTTTTTTAACATCATATGTGGAATATGTGGATTTGGTTCGAAGGAGAGGGTGCAAGATTAATCTCTTCAACAAATTACCTCATGTAATGGTGATATCCAATGGCTACCAACAATAACAGAATTTACAAATTCCAGATTTTTTTTTACCTTATGGCTATATATATATATATATATAAAGATTCTGATTAAGGCCAACAAATCGCAAATGCTTAGGTGGTATCTGTTGAAACCGCAATGAAAATTGAATCAAAAATGTGCAGTATTTTCAAATACAACAGAAACAAAAGTACTTTAAAACTAATTGTCAAAATCTTTTATATCATTAAATAAATAAATAAAAATAATAATAAACAAATAGAAAACATTTCAGGCGAAAATTTTTCGTAAAAAACTGTTTTTTTTGTTTTTGTTTATTAAATTTAAACTAAACAAAATATTTTTTTTCTGTTCACTAATTTTAATAATGTTTTACTTATATAAAAAAAAAATTCAGTGCTGTAGAAAATCAAAAAAAAAAAAAATAAATAAATAAATAAAATTTTTTATTAATTAATTCTATTGTTATTATATTATTACTATTGTTATTATTATTGCAGCTATTGTTCTCTGTTTTATATGCATTATACGTATGTATTATATTATATTTTGTATGTATATAGGTGTGTGAGTGCGTATGTGTGTCGAGTTGTCACCACAATTGCTTTATATTAAAAATTTTACTCATGATTGAGGGCGTTAATGGAGGTCATCTCTCATAAAAATAAAATAAATTTCATATAACTTTTATTGTGTGGTGTGTGTGTGTGTGTGCCTGTGTGTTTTCATAATAAACATATATTATTTATGCATATGTTGGTGTGTGTATGTTCGCCTTATTAGCATTTATAGTGTATGCACCAATGCATACATTTAATAAAATAGTTGATTATAATCCTAGCCTGTGTGTTTTTCTATGTGTGTATGCAATCAAATAAACTTGAGATTATTTCGAATGCAACATTGTGTTTAAGTGTAACAAAAGTGGGGAGCAACGTTCTCAGTAGCCATGTATATATTAACTGCAGCTGTAATCAATAGTTGCTGGTTTTTTAAATGTGCTTATGTACGTATGCATGTATGTATGTATGTATGCATGTATGTATGTATTTATTAAAGAGCCTAAAAAGTATGAAGCTTTTAAATCCGTTTTTTGTTATTCTCTATATTTCATATTCATTTATATTCATATTTAAATGAGATCAACTACTGGTCTCTATCCTGTTAAGCTTAATATTTTTTAGACTAATATATGAGAATGTATGTGAGAATATATGCACATGCATTAATATGTACGTGCTGCATAAGCAGAAGTTCAAATATGCTCGTAAATATAAAATAGCATATGTGTCTGTCTGTCTGTCTGTCCGTCTGTATGTCTGTCGGTACGTATGCTTGATATTACAGTTCATTTTTATAAATGTCATAAGTAGAGCTATTATTTATTATTAGCGTTGTTAAGCATATGCACACAAGTGTATATATGTATAATCTGTATGTTTTTATGATGTGTTTCTGATAAGAGAGACAGATAAAATTTCAATTAGATGCTATAACAATAACTGAAATGTAATAAAGATTAAAATATTTACAATTAGCCTAAAAATTTTATTTAAAAATATTTTCTATATAACATAACACAAAAGCTTATGTCTCTTTATTAGCAAATGTTTTTTTTTTTTTTTTTTTTTTTTGTAAAATATGTTATGCTAATGTTACATTACTGAGAAATGCTCGCGTTCTTTATATCGTTATCGTTTAACCATATGTTCGAAAAAAGGGGGGAATTTTTTTTTTTTTTGATATTTATTTATTTGTCTTTTCTAAACTTGTTTTAACTGAGTTATTAAGAAGAAAAGGAATGTTAAACTCATTTAACTCATAGCGCCAAAAATGATTAAAATAATTTCATTCGAATACGTTACTTATTATCTGAAAGCTTTCGTTAATTATTAATTAAGGCTCCAAGTATTAATCGAACTGGAATACATGTGGTTTAGCCCTTACTGGTTGCAGCCCTTATGTGTATTTTTCGTATGAAAGAAAACAGTCTTCTAACAAATTTCATTTCCAAGATATCATTAGAAATTGCTTTTCCGTTCATTTCTTTTTCAAGACACACATTTACTACACATTCAGAAATTATTGAATAGTTTATATGCTTTAAAAATCTGCGATTCATTCTTTTTGCATAGTAGACCCCCATACCTCAAGAAGGAAGTAAAAATACGGAAACATATGCCACATGGAAGAGGGTAAAGGTCTTGAAAACAAACAAACAAAGTATAAACAAGGAATTCAAATATCCTGCAAAGACTAAACATTTCAATATCTCTTCTTTCTTTGTATTTTGTGGTGTTGTGGGACACTTGCCATCAACAATGTTATCCTTATTGATCTAATTTTGTAATTCAAAAAAGATTTCCTTCTTAAACAACAATAAATTCTTTCAGACATGTGACTACTAAGCCTTTTAGGAAATATTTTTCTCATTTTTGCCCATTTTTATGATTGATGTGAGAATCTTTGTACAAAAAAAATTTCTTATTTTAAAACATTTCAGTTTTGTATTATTGTTCTTCTAGAGCAAGCTACCCATGCATCCTTCCATTTTATGTTTAATTACATTGAGTCAATTGTTAAGAATCTTTGCCCGGTTTGACCTTTTTTTTAATTTTTTATTTTGAAAGCATTTATTTTTTGGCCATTATATGATCATTAAGTGGAACCTCGCACATTTATCGTTATTATATTAAATTTAATTATGTTTGTTATGTCGTTAATGGTTCATTGCTTTTTGAAGCTTTTTTCTTTAATGCATGTAAATGTATTTTCTTAATGCGTTCATAAGCGCAAAATGATTACAAAAACTTTCGTTATTCTTAAAATCTTTTCTCTTTTTTTTTACATTTACATAAATTTTGTAAACATCCACTGAAGCAACAACAATAAGAAAAACCGTGCAATATGCGTATGAAAAGCCATTAATTTCTATGTTTAATTAAATGTGATTTATAGTACAGTCAATTTGCATTTTAGGTTAATTTGATCTATAACACCCAAGCAAGAAATAAACAAAAAAAATAAAGAAGAAAATAAATTCTTGAAAATACGTAAAGAAAAAAAAAAAAGAAAAAATAAAATAAAAATAAAAATAGAAACTAACTATTTTAGCGTTTGTGCAATAAACTGAAAAAATAAACAAATGCACCCAGAACAACAATAATAAAATGCGATCTTTATAAAATCCTACACAAGACCACTGCATTCAATACAATCGTACGGATGATGCCTGCAGTGACGAAATCGCGTCACTTCGTAGGAGGCGTTAAGTAAGAAGAGGCACACTTTTATAAATTTGTTTATAACAACAATTTGCAAAAGCCGTAATGTCGAGGTTTTCCAACACGATGACGTTTGGCTTCTTATGGCAAAATCCGCCCGGATATCTTTCACTGCGCCAAAATCGAAAGTGATACTCTACTATGCTTTGTTTATGAGACTTTCCTCCTTCTGATTAACATTGATTTTAAAAACAACAGCTTATTGACTAAAATAATTGAAAATTTCAGATTTTTCATAGGTATTGACATTTTTTGATAATTTTGAAAGACGTAAAATCACATATGAGGGTTATTTATCCTGCGATTCCGAAAATAAACGTAAATAAAACACTTCTGATTGAGTTTTGAAATTTTATTTTTCGCACTTTACCATTATTTTCGGAATACACGAAATTTTTCGCCCAATAATGCCAAAACGGAGCGTGTTGTGTGGCTTATCTTTAATTTCAATGACCCACTCTCGTCGTTTTCAGAAAAACACGAGCATGTTACATCTCCAGATTAAATGCCATACCGTACAGTGACTTTCTTGTGTGTTGTCAATCAGACGTCAGATATCGTCGTTCAAACGCTGTTATTCGAGAACTCAATCAGCGTATCGTCGTCATCCGGGTTCACTTCATGTGTTAGCTAACTTTTGCAAGGATGACGATGCAAATCCAAATGCAAAATACGCCATAATGTGCAGTAGGGTGCACGGCACGGTAATGGATAAATTTGTACCTTTCGACACTTTCACTAACAGCATCAATATTCTCGGTTGAACGTGCGTGTGCATGCTGTGTGGAACTTCTGTTACAGATCTAGTTCGTTCAAACTCCTCTACAGTTTGAAACGATCCGCTTTTATAAAGTCGCAACATTACACTAAACATATGATGCCCCTGATGACAGTTGTGTTTTAAACATATTAGTGAAACGAGGTTACTAAATCCGTTCGGTAATCCGAGATAACTCTTTATTAGGCTGACCGGAAAGTTCTGCAGTATTTTAAATAAAACATTTGCACCCAAGATATTTGATGTGTACTTAATACCTAATATTGCGTTAATACCTAATATTAAGCTCAAAATGTCATTGTCGCCCTTTGATGTTAGCCGAGGCAGAGACTGAAACTTCAAGAATGAAATCTGGCAATTCATCTTTAATAGGTCCAAATATTTACAGTTTCGCATTTCAACGTTTCACACAAATTTTTACAAGCAACCGATACGTTGGCTCTTTCTGGAACTCATACCAAACGCAGCGTCTTAAAAGGACTTTATTTGCTGCCATCTTATTCACTCTGAAAGTATTGAAAATAGTCGTCTTATCTTCCACGAAACGTACACTAAATAAAAAATAAGATCCCATGTGACGTATTCTGCCTTATTGTCTTGACCTGTTTTGTAGGGTCTCTAAGGACTGCCTCTCTATGTTATAAAAGTAACTTTTGTAGATTAAAAACTCTCAAGCGGTACAGACAAACTCCTGGAAAACTCCTTAAATATTAGCAGATTGTTAAAGAAAATAACTCAATTCGATCTTTTCGATCTTTTCCAAAAATGTTTCTGTTCTTGAGCAAATAAGCGAATTATCCTCAAAATTTGGTTTATGTAAAATCGTGTATTGGGATTTCTATTTTCATTCAAAAATTACCGGGAGCCGTCTGAAGAAAGATCCGCTTAATCAGAATTTTCAATAAAAACAAAAATAGTTAAATAAGGAGAACTGCCTGATGCTAGCTATTAGGAACGTCAGTTGTTAGTTGTTAAAAGTATCAAGAGAGCAAAAGATCTTAACTTATCACATGAATTCCTTCCGGGTAGGTGGTTCCTCGCAACTTTTTGAAATTTTGTCGTTTTTTATTTTGAAATTTCTTTTTATTATTTTCTAGGAAAGTTTTCTACTAAAAGTTCTATTAATGGAATCGACTTAGGGCGACTTAGGTATTCACTTATTCAGGAACGATTTTTTAATTCTTTTTTCATATTCCTAACTGTCTACGGTTGTCAAGGCGGAAAAGAAACTCGTTACTGATATGTAAAATGGTTTAATAATTGGACGTTCACCTTAACGTATTACATCTAATAATTTAAGCTTGTCGCTTCAAATGGCCTGGTCTTGGTTTTGGAAGGAGCTCAAATAAGCTTTAATGAGTATATAATAAAAAGTTTACAAATTTCTGATCATTTTTTGAGGAAAAGCATATATAAATAAAATTTTGAATGACGCGCAATTGACACGTCATGCATAACTAATATTTTCTCTTTGCTAAAAAGGGGGAAATTTGAAGGATACTGAGGGTAAGATAAGCAAATGCACAGACAGATGACCCAAAGAGACCGGAAGACAACGACTTACACGATAAGTTGATTGGAAATGTATGTACATCATCATGTAATCGTTGATGTTCGCTCTTCGAAGTGAAACGTAGCTTGTAAAGTGAAGTCTGACATGTTAAAGGAAGTCATGCATACAGCCGGATGTGACTGTGGTAGAGTAGCGGCACTAGAAGTTGCAAGCATGCCTTTAATAAAAAATGCTCACTACTCTGCATTTGTTTTTCATTTGCATATCGATACGTTTAGTTGCTTGGGACTTTCTTCTTATATTTTCTTAGCAAAGATAATTTCCGATCTGTAACATAATCAAAAAAAAAAGAAAGAAAAAAAGTCAAAAAACAAAAGTGAATTTATTCAAATATATTTTTACAAAACATCAAAGGCTAAATTGTCTTAAATGCCATATTGATCACAGGAACGCTTATGTACTTTACTAAAGAAAACCTATTTCGTAGTTTGCTAATTTCATTGGAAACATTATGAAATTCGTTTACCATCATCTTGCTGCTATAATCAAAAAAGAAAAAAAAAGAAAAAAAAATGTTAAGATATTCAAAGAAATTATGTTTGATTACATATTTCCTAAGCTAAAAGAAAAGTGTATTTTAGAGGAGTTTCTTATGAAATTAGTTTTTGACGTAAACCTTCTATAAAACTTATAAACATTTTTGTTAAAAGAATGATTAACCGATTGCATGTATTACGACAACTACAACTACTTCATATGTATTCGTATGTGCATAGCGTTTGAACGTTCGTTAACAAGTGCGTTTAAATGAGCTGTAAAAGTCTTTTGCAAAAAAAAAAAAAAAAAATACAAAAAAAATAGAAAAAAAAAACGAACAAAAACGCATGAAATGCTTTCACATGAATTCATCTAAAAGAAAATTTTACACAAGCACGCACACTTTACTTCTGTGTTGTGTTCTGTATAGTTTAGAGGATGTTCGTACACATGTGCGTGAATGTTCATAAATATTAGATTTGCTACTCATTAGTTGTTTATTGGGAAATTCTTAGAGAATGCGTTTAAGAAAAACATTTCATAAGAAAAATCATTACTCATGACTTAAATTGGGGGCGAGATTTTTAAAATAGATGATGGGTCTGAATCATTCGATTGTTTAATATTAGACTTTATTTTTTTTAATGTATTTTTGATTTCTTAATAAAAAATTAAAGAAACCATAAAAAAAGGAAAATAAGAATTAAATCTTTATAAACAAAAAACAAATTTCGAGGTTGTTAACGTTGTATAGCTTTAAAGGCAACGAAATCAATCAAAAAGTTATACTCGGGTTGAGCTAAATTGGAGTTAATGGCTGTCCTTTCATGGATCATTTCCTTAGTTAAAAGCTCTTTTCGAGCGCGTTAAAGTCAGCTATGTGCAGAATTGTTCATGTTCATGGTTCGTTAATGTTCAAAGTTTGAAAATCACTGCTGCCTAAGTCAAAATAGAGCCAAACAGTCTCACTAATCTCTATAGAAACAAATGCTTTCTTTTTTTCTTCTTTCTTTTTCGCTTTTGTTATTATTTCTAGTGGAATTAAGTAAATACAAAAAGCAAAAAAAAACGTATATATGTAACAAACAACTCATTGCCAAGAATTGTGAAAAAAAAAGAAAAGAAAAAACACAAAAATTCTAAAGGAAAAAAATTCTTCACATGTGACACGATTCAAAAATAAACCAAAATAAATAATAGCAGAGCACGATATCAAAATGATTCAACTCGACTAACACAATAACAGCAATTCATTAAAATAAGAAAATAACAAAAAACAAAAAAAAAAAAAACAAACAACTACAAATAAACAGATGTAGAAATGTTTGCTATTCAACAAAAACAAGTTGAAATGCCAAAGATGACCAAATCTGCATCTGTTTATGGTACGAGCTTTAATCGTGTAATCGTTTATTTAAGGAAAACGCTGTAAAATTTAGTTAATTTAAGTAACGACCTTCGTCGACATTTTGTTTGAGAAGGAATGTTTTATATGACCTACGCCAGCGGCAATTTAAATGGCGACCTTCGTTAGATAATTTTCCAAAAATTAAATTTTAAAACAACGAGTTTTGTTAACAGAAACACAAAACAATTTCAGGATGTGACCTTCGCCAGCCCGAAATCCGTGTCAGATGTTTTGTTAACAGTAAAATTTTGAATAGACGACCTTCGTAACTAACCTTCGTACGCAATAAAATCTCCATCCGTCAGTTGCAAATTTCGCCACAAGGATTGTTTTTAAAAATCTTAAATTTTATCATCGTAAAATGCATTTTTAACTAAATCTGTACATCTGTTAGTGTATTCGTGGACGTTACCTTATCACACACCAATAGCCCAAGCAATCGTTATGGATAATAAATTTTAAGAGACTTACTTATAGTAATTTGAGTAAGCTTTCATGTTGTACTAATGGTTTCTAGTGCTCTTAAAATGTTTTAATAAAACACAATTTTTTGTTTAATAATTAGATAATTTTTACAATTTTCTGATAATATTTACATCTTTAATTACAAATCAAAAAAAAAGCATAATGCAGCGACATGAAGCTCACGTGTTAGCGCACAAGCATACAAAAAGTAACGCGCTCGGCTTTCCTTTTTTTGTGCATTTTTGTTTAAAAATTCGCGAAAAATTATTGAAATTCTTTTCTTAATGTTCCCGATTTAAGGATATAAAGAGTGCCCCTAAGAAAAGCTGTATGTGGCTTTAGCAAACAAATTGCCCCAGTTTGATTGGGTTCCAAAATGGGCTTAATCTGTCTATAAACACTTCTACAATATCCGAAAAACTAAAGCAACTGTAAAGTAAATGTTGCAAATTTCATGTTATTTTCGTTTAGAATTATTTCCCTTTCCTAAGATTCCTGGAAGATAAGCCTGAGCAAGTTCAGGTCAGATATTTATCCGATCAATCTACAATTTTAATATAAAACCTTTAGTCACTAAAACCGCTATAATTAACAAAAACAGATTCGAGTTGACTTAAACATGTTCTTGGTTTCTGAACAAATCGTCAGAATTTGAGAGATACGCGTACAAAATTTGAACTTCCCATCTCCTCTTTTGTGACTTTGCCGATTGTAACAAAAATCTCATAATTTGATAATAGAAATAGATGAATACAAGACGTCTTAACGTTATTCTGTTTCGAGGTTTTTTCTATCAATTGAAAATTGAAAACTTCAAAAGAAATACAAATACGAAAGAAAATTATATTCGGCTGTGCCGAAGCTTTAATACCCACCACCTCAAATTTAAAAAATAAGTTTGAAAAAAACTAAATTTCGATACTCCTTAATATCGGCTAGGCGTGGCAAATTGTTTCCACTTTTATCGAATGCCGTGGAAATTATTTTTTGGATACTTTGCAAGTAGTGAGAAAAGCACACAAAAAGCGGAGGTGTTTTCAGTTATATTATACTGTGGAAGGGTCTTTTGACCGATTTAGCCGATTTTCAATATCAATACAGATGCAAGAACTTTCAAGTTTTTTGCGAAATCGAATCCAGACATCCAGATCTGTGTGAACGGGACGTTACACAAATAAGCAAACAGACAGATAGTAACACGGACACGTCGAGATGGGTTCTGAATTTGATACTGATCAAAAATATTTCCACTTTATGGCATCTCTGAAGCGTTTTTCTTGATGTTACATGTCCAACAACAATTACAAATCCAAAATCAAACTTCAATATTTTATTACATGGCTTTTGCGTTTTCCATTTTTATACATATACTACAGAATAGCTGGCGCAATATATATGGAAATTTTTGAAGATATAAGGTAACGAACGGAAAACACAACGTATTGTCCTTTTTCCGAAGCGATATGGCCGTAACGTCGTTATTCATGCTTCACCAGGTGAAAGCCATGATTTCTTGCATTTGGAATTCTGGAAATAGATCAACTTTTGATCGCCAGTAGCAATTCAAGCAAAATTATATAAATATTCTTAAATAATATAAATAACGGATTCTATTTAAACCTTTATTTCAATCGTATGCCTGCCAAAAACTCGAAACTATGTTTAGAAAAACCAATTTAACCTCAAAATTTTTTTTTTTTTAAACTCGTTAACTTATTTTCCGAAATCCGCCTAATTGTTAATTTTTTCCAGATAATGGTGCTTCAAAGTTTTGTTACTTTTAGTTAAATATTTTATAAACCTCCGCATCAAATACAGAAATTAAAATAATCGAATTGCATACAATTCCGAAAAAAAACTGCGCTCAAATATGGATTACACGGGTATAGTATTAACTTTTAAGTGCTGCCAACTCACATATGCGTACTTCATACAGAACTTACACAATCTAGTAAGTTGTCTACGATGTATGGTACAGCAAATCGGCAGAAGACAGTTTAAGACGATTGAATACATATGCCTTAGTATGAAAATTTAGTTTACACAGCTTATCTATTTTCTTATTTTATATTTACCTCGTTTAATCGATTGCTTGCCGAATTTGTGACTAATATCGGCCAAATCCAATTTATTTATGACAACTCTTGGAATCATACTTTGTATTCACTGATTCTACTCCATACCCACAGCTGTCTCAAGTTGCCTTTCTAGGTCTCCTTGCTTGACCTTTGTTCGGTTATTTTTCATGCTTTGCTGCTCATTATTCGTAACCGTACATGGAAAGGTACTTGGACGAATTGAATTGACATGTTGACCTTATAGTGAGATATTAAGTTTATTGGATCAAAACGAAATAATCTTCAGAAGCGATAGAGACTTAAAATTACTTAAAATTACTATCACAGTATCCCCTAACACAATACGTACGTACTTCTTTACCTCAATCAAATGTTTGAAACGCCTATTCAATACCTATCCATCAGTGTAATGAACGTGTAATCAAAGTTTAAACTTTTCCAGCCAGACATACTTTTTCCTTTAAACGCGATTATCATCGCTATAGCGGATAATGGTCAACATTCGCCTAATGAAAGCAAAATTATTTTTTATACGATGAAAATCAGACCATCGAAAAATATTGATTAAGCAACTATGAGTGTATTTAGCTCTTCTGAAGGCTTAATATATGTCTTATGAAATCCCTCATGATACTTATATCCACACCTATGACTAAAACTTTCGCTTTACCTAAGTAGCACTTTTCATATACATTTGATGTTTTTTTTTTGTTATCTATTTTTCCTTAGATATGATAAGCTTCTCTAATGTACTACATTTGCATAAGGTTTAATAAAAAAAAAAAAAAAAAAAAAACAAATAAAAATAATAAACAAAATTTATAAAAGTTAAAGGAAAAATATTTGTTTTTCTATCTATCTGTGCCTATGTAACGTTGTATAGCGTTTGGCATTAGTTTATGAATATTTATGAGATTTGCATTTAATTAACTTTAGGAAATATTTGCATTTATTAAGTTATTTATAATTGTAAGCACTAAGATGCCAACTAATAAAAATGTATTTTTTATCTTTGAATTATTATTTTACTTTTTTTAAAGGCTGCTGCCCGCCATCAATGTCCGTATTTGGTGAAAATGTATGAAAAAGAATTTCTTAATCAAGGTGGCAATCCAGAATGGTTAAACGGTCTGGATTATATACCCTCCAAGCTACGTGCCATATACGAGATAAATAAAATTTTAGCACATCGGCCATGGCTGCTGCGCAAAGAACATATTGAGGTGAATATGAAATAAAAATTGAAAAATATTTTTTAATATAAAATTGTTTTTTTTTTCTTACACTTCCATCGATAAATATTGATTTTATTGCTTCATAAATAGAGCGTTTTATTTAATTTTTATATACGAAAATGAAAAAAAAAGATTACGTTTTGATAAACATATATGCACTGTTTTTGCAGAGTCTGACTAGAAATAAGAACAGCTGGTCCTTATCGGAAGTGGTGCACGCTATGGTCTTGTTATCGCATTTTCATTCGTTATCATCGTTTGTATTCTCCTGCGGTTTAACTCAGAAACTTGATGGTCTATCTAGTCCCAAATTCAAAACAGCGCAAGTATCCACTGCAACGGTTGGGGGCATGACAACAATACCATATCAACCATCACAACCACCAGTAGCTCAACAAGCTGTTCAACCACAAAAGACTGTTTTAAGTGAAATAATTCTAAACAGCAACGCTACCGTAATTGGCGGCGAATTTAGCGGTAGCGGTCTTAATACAAATGTTAGTGTGAACAACGCGGTTGGTGCCGCCCCATCAACTGCTTTAAATGGTGTGAACAATAAAAAAAATGGTAATAGTCTTCTCATATTTGATTTTTTATTTTCTTGTTGATTAAAATTAAACATTACCTCGTTACTACAGCACTGCCTAGTGCTACTGTCGAGGTGTTGATGGAACGTATGAAAGTTTTATCGCAAAAGCAAGACGAGTGCACTGAAGCTGAACTGAGCAATCGCTTTAAGAGCGTTGAAATGCAAACTGCTGAACTGTCAACGACTGCACCTCAGACTCCCGTGGTACCACCGGTTATATCCCACTATGTAGAAGATCCGAATTTTACGTACCAAGATTTCGCTAGACGTGGCGCTGAAAATATACCAAATACATTTCGCATACAAGACTACTCGTGGGACGATCATGGCTATTCACTGGTTAACGGGTATGTATAAATCTACCTCTTAATGTTTTCATAAGCTTTGAATACAAATCAGTTTAAATAGAGATAAATTTAGAAAACAAATGCAAAACAAAAACAAGTAAATACGTTATAGTCGGCTAAACTTCATCACTAAATACCCTACACTACTCTCTCTAATACAACTCTTCACTTACTTCCATGATGAAACACGAAAGATTATTAATATGTTTTCATGTCCAAAAAATAGACCTTCATTATCCATATTTGGTGCAGCTGAGTTTTGTACCTAATTACTGTTAGAAAATTATTGTCATCATAAAATGTTGAAAATTAGATCTTTTTACCCTACAAACGTTTACTTCTCATAAGAAGACTTATATGGAAGATCCTGATAATGATCCCATCAAATTGATTTCCAATAGAGTTCGTGTTTGGGCCAAGACCAAATTTCGTCAAAATGTCTCAAGAACTGCGGTCTATAGGTTGAAGGCGAGATTACTTGAACGTTCAGACAGGCTTAAATGGATTCAGAAAATGATTCTGACTTGATTTATAATACCCTGTATCACAAGTGGTGTAAAGTATAACAAAGAAACATATGAGAGGAAGTCCACATTAGTCTTAAATTACAAACATTTCAAAATAGACTTTAAAAGTACACCAACAGTATGCATACATAGAATTTTACATTACATTAAAAATATAGTCAATGGAGTGTTGCAGTTTTCTTTTGTACCTTAAGCAGCCAATGAGGATTAAGAATTTAGGTATTTTAAAACATCATGCATTGCGCCGTGTGCCGTTCTTTTAACCTAAGACTTTAAGGCCTAAATTATATTAGATTTCTCTCTCCGTTTGAGCCTCGTAGAAATACTTATCAGGAACATTATAAAGTATATACATTGTTGATTAATGTAAGGTTCTGAAGAGATTTAGTGCCTCCTTTTCTTTCAGTTTATACGAAGATGTTGGAACTTTATTGGATCAAAAATTTCGCTGCGCTTATAGTTTAACGTATTTCACTATGGGTGGCGTAAAAAATGTGGACACTTCAAAGTTCCGTCGTGCCATTTGGAATTATATACAATGCATCTACGGTATACGGCATGATGATTACGACTATGGTGAAGTTAATCAGGTATATATAGAGAAGCATTTAAATGAATAATAGTTTAAATTTAAGCAAAAGATATCTTTCTTTCAGCTTTTAGATCGACCTTTGAAAATGTTTATTAAAACCGCCTGTTGTTTCCCGGATAGAATTACTACAAAGGATTACGACAGTATACTCGTTGAGTTGCTGGATAGCGAAAAGGTAATTGAAAAAATTTTTTGACAAAGAAAAGCGGGATAAGGGATAAAAATGTTTCTTTTCACATTTTCTCTAACAGGTCCACGTTAATCTTATGGTAATGGAGGCACGTAATCAGGCCGAATTGCTATATGCGTTACGTGAAATAATGCGCTACATGACATGATCTCAATGAAATTAAATTATGATCAAACAAAAAATGAAAAATTAAAAATAGCAAAAAAAAAAAAAATTAAATAAATAAAATTATACAAAAATAAAGCACAGTAAGAATAAAGTAAATTACATGTGAAGAAAATAATCAAAAAATAAATAAACAAATAAAAAACAAAGGAAATTTCATAAAAATAGAAAATAAAAATAAAAGCAAATAAGTTTTAATAACGGAAAATGACACAAAATGTTGAAAAAACGATTTGTATAAAAAAGAAGGCATTCACTTTTAAATTTGACTAAAATAAAACACCAAAAAAAAAAATTATAATTATATGTATCTTTAAAAAAGAACCTAACAATTGCAATAAAATTTTAAATATATACGTACACATCCCCAAAAAAAACTAAAATACATCACATATGCATCCTATTAAAGGCGCTTTTAAAATCAAAAAAAAAGAAAACAAAAAAAAAACAAATATGATAAACAATCAAAAGATTTTTATAAAAATGTATTTCATTCTTAGTGTAATTAATTGTTCAACCTTTTTATTCTGTTATTATTTTCATTATTATATTAGGATCTAATGAAAGTCATAGCCATGCTTGATTATCTATTATTGTTATATATCAGTTAAATACATGTTGTGAAATTGTGAGAAAACAAAGATTTATACACACATCTACACATTTTTCCCTATTAAATATTATTTTTAAAAGTGTTACATTTAGTCATTAAGTTTAAAAACAAAAATCAAAAAAATAATATAATTTATGTCATGATAATGTGCTGTTAACAGTTATACATACACATAATGATCTTATTTTAAAATAAATATATATTTTTTTTATTAAAAGAAATTAAAATAAATAAAAAGAAATATTTGTATGTGCTTCCCCTTCTATACAATGTTAAACATTGCCTAGATTATCTTTCATTTATTAAGTTCTTTTTTAGTATACTCCTCCGTAATTTGCAATAAACTTAATTATAAAAATATTTTTTTTTTTTTTTGGAATAAAATTTATTTAATTTGCCTTGATGTAGCACTAAACAAAAAAGTTGAAATTTAGAAATTGTTTTTGATTCAAAATGGTTGAATTAAACAAAATTAAATATGAAATAAATCATATTCACCTTAACTTATATATTCTTTTGCTAACCATATATTTGCAAAATAAAATACAAAATCAGAAATTCATTTATTCGGCATATCAATCTACCTATAAGATCATACATTTGATCATGATCAAATTATATCTTTGATAGCACCTTCTAGATAAATGCGCAAATTAAAAATCGTATTTACACACTACTGCGTATTTATCACATGATTTGCTGTTAATTGCATACAAAACTATGATTCTGCTTAACTGAGTTCCAAAGTTATTATGAGGATTTTAATTTATTTATGATATGACCAAAATTTTTCGGTTCAACGGTAGCGCATCATTTTTTCTCACAAATTTATTTATCATTTTAAATCATGCCTTAAATATTCAAGAATAATATTCGAAGGTTCTTATTGTGGGTTAAATTCTTTACGAAGATCAAAAATTCGCCTTTTAAAGTGAAATCATTTCAGTCGCGTTTTTTCTAAACTGTATATAACGAGCTGGCGGTACCATAAAGATACCATTCTGTTCGTCGACTTTGATAAAAAAAATTTCATTTCTGTAAAAAAGTTATAAAAAAATGGAAATAGAAAGTAAAACCAATCAAAAATATTTTGTTTCAGCAGAAAATGTTATGGCGAAACTACAAATGAAATCTAATTCAATCGGTAGAGACATGTGGTAAGTTAATGAATGGAATGACAATGTGAGGGATGTAAAAAAAATTCTTTTATTTGGAAGTTCTTACGCAACTTTTTTATTTTACAAAAACTTTTTTCAAGTATCCCACAATGTGTAGACTTGTGCGAAAAAATTTATTTTAATAGAATTCATTGAGCGTGCGTAAATAAATTCAAGAATTCAAGGAGCTGGAGAACTCGGCGAATACAAAAATAAATTGGTGATTGAAAAAATGGTGAAACATAATCCTGCCACTCACATAGAAATGTTTTAATAAATTGCAATGTACAAGAGTCGCAGACAAAAGATAAAATAAATATTTCCTTGAACTTTTTTTTACTTAAAGCTTTAAATACGTTTTTTCGAAACCACGATTTTCGAACTTATCGTAGCGCTACCTTTTACAAACTTCCATTCAACCGCCTTAAAATTTGGTCTGCAACTTCAAAATAAACTTTTTTGCAAAATTTCGAAAAATTTGAAATCAACATTCTTTTTTATAAAATTATTCAAACAATATTCGTTCCTGTTTATTACAATGTCAACAAGAGTATTCTTCCATGCATTTGGACCTATGGCATGCAATTGTGGAGAGCAATCAACTCTGGTATAGAAATCCTTCAAAAATATCAATTTAAGATTTTTCGCCCAATTATTTACGCCGGATGTGGTGACAACAGTTTAAAACCTTCGAAATACTGGGGCTATAGCTATAGAAGAATCCATACAACTGAAATGCAATATGGGATTCGATACGGTTGGAGTCTTATCATCAAATGGTTCGATGATGATAGTGAAACCTTTAATATAAGTGGAAGCTAATGTAGCGAAATGTGCAATCTGTAAAATCGCAACTTAGTAGAACGTTCTTTAAATTATTCTTGTGTAACACTAACTAATATCAGGGAACCATATTCAGTCATGTCGGTTATCTCCAGAGTTCTTAATAAGCTGGTTAGACGCTCTGCACAAAATCTTAAGGGTTTACGTTCTATACATATTTTGGTGGCAATGTCTTTTAAAAATCCGGCCGGCGATTCCTGCACTACATGGTGTACTTCCAAACGGGTTATGATGTACTCAATAAAACGTCTTAGAAAACTAAGAAAGTGCTCAGCATTACGCATATTTACCGGAATCACGTCTACAAAAATAATAAATGCACCATTTTTATGACATCTCGGTTTCAAATGATATGTTAATTATACCTTTCCATCTTTTGGGCCTTGAACCATTCGTTGATATTCATCGTTTAGACGAGTTTTACCCTAATCAGCTATAAAGAAATTAACGTTTTCCATGCAAAACAACTTCTTCTTTTACTTACACTTGAACTATTTTTTGCAAATTATTTAAAACATTTGTACTGCGTTCTACAATTCGACGATTAATTTTAACACTCATCGAGTCAATGCATATATTATCTATGTTGTGTGCCTCATCAAAAACTATACAAATTTCGCGAATCATTTCCTTGGACACGACTTCAGCTATCTTGGGATCCAGAAGATAATGGCAGTTGTATACTACAATGTGAGCTTGATTGATCTAAACACAAGGGCAAGCAACTTACTTTGTATGGCGTAGAACTTTACTCATAAACTCACTGTTTGTCTAGCCAAGAAGTAAGGACACCAATTACGCATACGACCATATTCTTTAAGATCATCAATACTGTAAATCCCAACTGGAAGAGCCGATTCTTTGCCTTCTAAGCTATAACCCTCGTAATATTGACCTAAAAACATTAAATTTTAATAAGGTATAATTTTGTTCATTCAACATCTTAACTAAATCGTACGTACATATAGGTGTATCTGGATCTATTTCATGTCTTTCTCTAACATAACTAGCTGTTAAGCGATAACATTTACCATCTACCGCTTTGCCTTCACGTTCTTTACTCACTTCTGGATGAATGCACTTATTTTTATGAGAACTCAATGCCAAGCCAATTATAGCCGGTGGTTGAGGAACATTTTTCTCATAGTAAGCTAATAAATTTTGTAATTCGGCTATAACTTTTTCTATTTCCGACACTGTACGCGAGCAGTATATCAATTTTCGCAAAACTTCAGGGTGTTCGATCGTATAAGCAACTATTAACGAAAGCAAAGTAGCTGTTTTGCCTGTTCCCGAAGGCATTCCGCATCCAAAGTTCGTTTAAGTTCCAACATGTAAGCAAATTGCTCCGGATAGATGTAATCATAAGGGAAATGAACCAATAAACCGTCAACGCTGATTCTAAGTATAAAAAATAAGTTTTCATAAAATTTAAATTAATTTTGGAAAACTTTACTTCATGATTAAGCCGGTCAAATTATGTAAACAATATGCTTGCGAAGATAAACAAAAGTGGAAATAATAAAAGTGTTGAAACGACGAATTAAACAATTCAATAAATATCTACGAATATGTGAAACGGGATGATACGAATAGAATATTTCACATTAAAAATTTGTGTAAAGTTAAAAAAAATTGAATCTTTATAAGATCGAGCGCAATGAAACCGTCCTCGCATATAAGATATGGAAATTAAGACTGGATGCTGGAGAAGCAATGAATACACAAGCAATAGATGAAAAAGTGATCAACATTTTAGCTTTGGAGGAATTAGTAAATCATATAATTTTACATGTAAGCAAGCCAATAAAATAAAAAAAGGTATAAAATGAAATTTTCAATTTTAAAAGTTATTTTTCAAATCATCTATTTATATTGTATTATCATAAATCCTTTTTTTTACTATGTAATTTGATATTTTGTATCAAATATATTCGTATCAAATTTATATAAAGAAAAACAGTTTGATCCTCATGTAAAAATTGATCTCAATTATGAAGTCTTCCCTTTCACATTCAACAAAAATTGTTCATATGTCCAAGGATAATGCCTTTTTTCTGGTCACGTCTGCATGCATTGCAATTAGAACAAGATGCGAAGAATGTTTTTGTTAAGAGCTGACAATTTTTTCTCTTCCTTTTAAAAAAAAACTAGATTTTAGAGTTTATTTCATATTAAAGGCCAACATCGAATGCTAGACTAAACCAACTATAAAATCTATTGTGAACAAGAAATATTAAGACTTAGTTAGTTAATCAAAACGATCTTTAAAAAATGTATGCACACCATATTGTTTTTTTTGTTTATTTATTAAAAAATAAAAGAATTCAATAAAAATTTGACAATTACATATTTATTGTAATTTATTTATATATAAATGAAACTTAAAAATTAAATGAATTCAATAAAAATATTCATTAATCTATTAATTATAGAAATTATAGTTTATTATGGGACGCTGACCGGATAGACGCTGACCAAACGGACGACCTCTCCGTTGGTGATGTAGGTGGTTCCGCGGGCGGGGTGAGACCGCGGATGGCTTCGTTTTACTGTTGCGGGCACCCTCACTTCTCCTCTTTGCCCGTGCATATACACAACTGAAAGAAAAAGAAATTTTTTTAAATAAAATAAATAAATCAACATATTCTTATAAAAAAATTTATTACTTACCGCTTTCATAACGACATTTACTTTCTCTCCATTGGCTATATTGCTGCCATTGTGGGCCCTGATAGAAAACTAAAAGAAATACATTTTTGAATAACATAAATAAATCATTTCATAAAAAAATTCATTACTTACCATTGTCGTTATTATCTGCTGCTGGTGCTGGTGCTTAAAATGTTTAAATAAAATAAATAAAACTTAAACACATATAAAAAAAAACGCCTTAATATATATTTAAAAAAAATAAATTTTTTTTGATTACTTACCATTTTCATTTTAACGATCCATTCTCAAGCGCATTTGTAATAAAAATGACATCAAGTTAAATATGAAAAGTTCTCTTTGGGCAACGTGTACCTATTTTCTATTGTAGTGTGTGTATAACTTATATTTGCATTAGTATAGGATCGTCCGTGTTTTTGTTAACAAGTTACATGTAAAAAAATCCTATTGCAAATTTCATACACTAAATGCACTCTTTACACCCTACGAATGTATATAATAACAATAATAATAATATTATTATATAATAATTTAGTAGATTTATTAGTTATTTTATGTAAATATTTACGATGTATATAATAATAAATTGAATTTGTATCTAAAATTAACTATATTGAATATTCTTATAAGTTTGAATATTATGTTAACAAATATCTACAAATTTTAATAATATTAAACGATTTATTTATTAAATATTATATAAATCATTATAATAATATTTTTAATTTAACATATATATAAAGAAATATATTAATAGAAAAAAATTAATCTCTATTGTGTAACACAAATAATTGGTAAATTTAAATGAAAAAACAACATACAAACTCCTAAATAACGCACGAATTACTTTTTAGGGTATCATTTATTTTCGACAATGATCAAGGTAAACGCTTTTTAGCTCTTTTAGTATACAAGTGTTGGTATTGTTTTTTTTCTACAATAAAAAATTTTGGTGTACGTGACGAGAGACAAACAGTTATTAATGTACTCTTTTTTTTACATTTACACACACGCACAAACACATGCAGACACACTTTAGTGTTTAGGCAGCACGCATATTTTTTCTTTCCTAATTGCAAAAGTGTGAGTATTATATATACAAGTAACCCTCATAAAACGCGGTCAACTGCTTCCTGAAAATTCCGCATTATAAAAAATTTTCCGCATTTTGTGAAGCGCGTTGTAATGATTTATATAATATTTAATATATACATATATATATAACTAAAAATGAAATGAAATACTATTTAAATTTACAAATATTTATTAATATAATATACATGTTTGATATATAATATATAACATAATTAATGTAAATTTTAAATTATAGTTTATTGCTATAATATTTCAAAAATATTCATATATAATAACTAATAAATCTACTAAATTAATAAAATATTGTTGTACCATGAAAAGCAATGTTCAAATAACCATGTATGTATTTAAAATAAAATAAGATAAAAAAGCCAGATATACTGTAGATATGATAAATGAATTTTTTGGTACGAATTTGTTTAGTGACAACAAATTTTCCAAATATTATTGAAATGAGGCTAAAAATTGATTTGATCCTGACAGGAATTAGTTATTTGGCCGCGTGATCGAACATTACGAGTCTGGAAAATCGACGATATATTGTTAAAGCTATGCGAACCAGATTTCGATTCTAACGAAAACTACGAATTCGGAGGAGAATCACGTACGGCGACTCCAACAAAATTTCAATCATTTCACGCATCTTCATTGCACTAAACTGCTAACGTTCGCTTACAAACAACAACTGCAGAGGGACTAGACATCGTACAAATGTATTGCGCGTCTGCTCCTCCGCTATCATAACCATCAGTGCACATAAGAAAGGAAGAACCCTCTATAGATAGATCAGTCAACCTGTTCTTTACATCACGAATTTTCACTGTTAAACACTAATATGCCACATGTCGAAGTCGATATATTGGACGCCATCAAACGCTATGCGATTTTTAAAATTTCTGCTGGTGGTCATGTACTTCAAACCATTTTCCCAACCGAATATCCGAGTCCCAATATCGGCCCCGAATTTACATTTTGCCAAGGAACCACTTTGCATGATCAGCTCACCAAATTTATGTTGAATGTCCTCAAAACAAATGCCTTTGCAACGCGTAAAAAAGTCGCGAACTTGCTTAGAGCAGTGTTTGAGAGCTTTAGTAACCACTCTTAAAAAGGTAAAAACTCTGCTTTTTTTGTTCTTTTCTGTTTTTTTGGAAACACATCTCTTTTACAGTATGGCGGAGGTTCAGAGAAGTGTCAACTTTGCTTGCAGTCCCCTCGCTTAGAGGGAGCTCTTAGTGACGCCTTACATGATGCTTGTATACCATTCCCTCGCACATCAGCAGCCACATTCAACTCAATTGGCATGTTATGTAACTTTGCCCAAGTGCTCAATACAAAACGCCTAACTTTACGACACCAGAATGTAATTCCCCGTACCTTATTAGCTATAAATGGCGGTCTTTTGGGAAATGTAATGGGTCGACAGCCACAGTGTTGTATACGCAGCGTGACTCAAATTCGTCATTTTATTTGCATGATCGCATAAGTTCAAAATATTCTAAAAACCGCACTTTGCCGAAGCCAACACATTCGTCCCCAAGAGTGCACGTTTACGAGTGCAGTAAGCTACTCAATATGAGTAGAGACGTGGCTCGAGAATTGTCACTTCACAAATGTGACATTATTGAAACTTGCAAAAGAAATCGTAACATTTGTGAAACCAATGGACGTCACGATCTCTTGCTCATTTGGACACTAGCAGAAGCCACGCCTAATATACCATCTGAAACCAAATACGAAATGTTTTTTTATAACAATCCGTTCAAGAAATTCTTACTGGAAACCTTAATTATGCATTTTGCAACGTTGGGTGATTTACAAACGGCAGTGACAATAGCGTGCGTTCTTCATAAATGTCCACCTCCAAAAGATTTGGAAGGCTTTGCTGTTCGGATGCTTTTTTATCTTTCGTCAATTTTTGCAGTTGTTATCTTAGTTACTAAAAAGATATCCTCCCTTTTGACGTCACCTTCACAGATTTTATCCTTAATCGCTTTACCGATTTCGGCCTCATTTTCATAAAAGTAGGCAGTATCGATATGGCGTTAACTTACATTAATAGCATGCTTGACAGCCATTTCTGCTTCTTTGCCCTTCGACTGCAGAAGCAATTTATACAAAATTATATTTCCGGCATATAACGGATGCAAAGTATGTTTTAATTAAACAAATCAAAGTAAATTCAATGAAGCCAAACATATAGTTAAACATTTATCGTATTTTTTTAGGAACAACTACCCAATTTACTAAAATATATTTCTGTCTGCTGCTATCCAGATCTACCACAACTATCCGCACCTTCAATTACCTAGACCTATAACTCTTCAACTCTATAAACACTGCCGCTATCCAGATCTTTAACTATTCATCCTTTCAATTATTCAGACCTATAACTATCCTGCTCTATCAATGTCCAACGGTGGCACTGTTCAAATCTTTAAAATAATAATGATTTTGATATTTTGCGTGTACAAAAATTTTGCTCATTTTTTATTTTTTTTTAAATGAAACTCATTGGCGTTTACATTTCATTCATTTGAATCGTAAAGACAATCTAAGAATTCCTGTTTTTTTAATTTTTTTGGCATTTTTTTGTTGAAATGCTCTTCAAGTATTTGGAATAATTGTTGATTAGTACACGAATCTAATGATTTGTTACTTATCATTTGTAGAACGTAATCTTTCTTCTTTAGATCTTCTCGTATTAGCTTGGGTACTTTGTCCTTGGCATGGGCTCCTGCTGAAGTACTAGCGCCTCTTTTCTTAGCTGGTTCTTCATCTACACCAAATATTTCTTCAAACTCCGGCAATAAATCCGCAACAATGGCGTCTTGCGATTCAAGATCGGGAAAATACTGCGAGCCTTCTGCTTCAAATTTTCGATCAAATGCCAAAGCTAAGAGTTTACTTTGCAAGTGTTCCAGTTCAGGATCACTCAAGAGGCTAGGATTGTATTTCAACCGAAATTTGCGCGCTAGCTTCTCGCAAATGGCAACACCTTCGTGGCTGGCCTGATTTTCCACGGAATTCCAGTCCTTGAAATCAACATGTCTTACATGAGTTGCATAAGGTAAGTAAACTATTTTGAAACCATCGTTCGCCAACAACGAATAATAAGAGCCTTCCCTTGCATCCTCACGAGAAACGAGAACCAAAGCTACATAGCGCGGCATAGATCTACGTTTGCTTCATAAACAAACAAATGGCAATTTTATCAAGTACCCAAAAATTTTGAACTTCGATCCAGTTGTAATGAGTTCCTTTACGATGACTTTGGCCAGACCTTGTCTTCTACCCATGGTAACAATTTTATTTCCAATAGTAAAGATAGCAACAAACTATTCATAATGATCTGGATTTTCCAATCAAGTAAGTTTCTTAGCAAAATCTCTCCTAGACGAAACCGACACGATAACACGATTGAAAAATCCTCACATGCTTCATCTTCCATTTAGAAAAATTAATTTATTTTTGCATCTTATATTATATTAATGAATTTTCTAATTTTTTTTTTGTATTTTCGTTTGTATACTTAAACATTATATCCGTATTTTGTTATTGTTGTGTTATATTGTTCCCATTCGCCAAGAGTAATTTCCGTTGTTCTCCTCTCCTTTCCATAACATTTACTTTTTATATTTTTGAGTAGAATGTAAGCTGATGCGATAATAAAAAGGGAAAGAATTTATATAACAAAAAAAGACAAAGATTAAAAACTTTGCTTTTCATTTTAAAGAAATTTATTAGTTAAGGAAACTTCTTAATAAGATAATTACTTGCAAAATTAAAACAAGAGTAACAAATACATACGAGCAAGCATGACAACGATAATAAAATGTAATTAGAACAACATCTGCAATATATCGAACAACACACATAATAAGACAATTTATAAGGCTTTAAAGGAGTGTAAATCGTAAAGTATCTACAAGAACATTTTTGATTATTTAAAATTATGTTTAGGAAAATAATACTTCTATTTTTGTGGAAGACATGAATTAACGCGAAAGGTTCCATTTGCATTAGTTAATTCAGGCAATCCTCGCCGATGTAATGTTTATAATTCTTTCAAAAGAACTCTTAAAATTTTGTGAAAATTTACGAATCTTTACCGTTGGCAACCTCACAACCCCGCAAAACACATATAAAGGAATCTGTGTGAGGAGAAAACGAATACAAACTCTGAGCTCCCGGTTAGAAAAAGCTAGTTGCACTTTAATCTCTTTCCTATTTAGGCAGTAGTGGACAGAAGCGTTCACTTAATAAGCAGTTTATCCCTTCTGCTCGTTTTTCTCCCGATATGAAGAAAGTTTCGTAAAAAATGTTCTTGTACTTTGTGAAATCTGTATCAAATAAAATCCAAGGAAACTATAAGTTTGTTTAAAGTGGTTTATAGTATCTCCGGGGTATTATACATATTTTACCACAATTACATGCGTTTTAAAAACAGTTTTCAATGACATTTTGCCCTTGTGTATAATTTGTTTAGCGTTTTCCGTTATTTCTTTAATAACAACAACTTCTCAAATTTTATATACATATATATTTATGTATACATATATATTTATTTTTATAATTCTTATTTTTTAATAAATGTATACAATTTGTTATTTTAGTACAATTACTTGATTTCTTGCTTTCTTTTTTTTATGTGATATGTTTAAAGGCGTGTATTATGCAAAAATTTTATATATTTAGTCAAGCTTTCATTTTCATTTTCATTTTTCAAAATAAAATTTTAGGAAAGTGAAAAAAAAGAAAAATATTTAAAAACTACGAAAGACAGTTTTTCTAAAAATATATTAGAAATATTGTCTTGTAGCTGATCGTACGCGTTTTTCTATGAGGCATATTTTATACAAATAAATTGTGATTGAGTGTTCAATATTTAGGCACTTGCCTACTGATTATCAGCAGGTAAATATAACTTACTGGTTATAAAAAGAGGAAGAAAAAAGAAAGACCAACACTAAGTATGTCGTGAGCGAATTTTATAAATCCGTCAAAAGCCCAAACACTTTTTTGTTAATTGTTAGTGTGCAACTAAGCCAATCGAGATAATTTTCACACGGGACTGTTTAATGGTTTCATTAAGTATACGAGCCAGATTTCATATCGAAATTTTAAATTGATACTGATGAAAATATTTTAAATTTGAAAATGTATTAAAATATTTTGTTTCATTACTTCATTTGGAATATGAGGGGCTTGTAAAAACTTAGCTCAAGACGGGAACAAGCCAAGTCTTAGGCTTTCCAAATTTTCAAGATTTCAAACCTCTACAAACCGGCTAAAGATCATCGAATATAGGACAAAGCATATACTGAATGATCAAAATATATTAAGAATATATGTACAGATAGTAATTAGTATATTAGAAAAACAAGTTGTAACAAGTTGTGTATAAATGTTTTAGATCGACATTACAATAATGAGTGTTTATATAAATCATTTAAATATTTATAATTATAAGAGAGTATATATTAAAATATATAATTTTTTTTTATTAATTTCAATTATTAGGAATCTTTTATCTTTATTCTTTCGCATCGTCATCTTGTAAATTCTTTTTTATGAATTATTACGTTTGGGCGATGATGTCAACACCTTTTCTTTGGCCTTTTCATGTTCATCTTCGAATATAATTTTCGTTATAACAATGTCGCCTGTACTTAGAGTTTGCGAGGCAGCATCGACCACTTTTACCGTTTTACGCTCCACATTCACCAGTACCGCATTACGTAACATAGTGGTAGGTGTAATACTGCGCTGTTCTGCTTGACAATTACAGTTTTTCATACTGGAGACATGGTCGGCAAAAAATAGCATTAAATTACTTTCCTAATCTAATTAAATGAATTATTTCTAATATACTTACTTTTTCGTTTTCTCTCTCACTATTTGCAGATTATCCGTAGTAGTTATAGTTGAATCTAATTGATCTTGCATTGAGTTCGATGTAATTATCTGTAGCAATAAATTCAGAAGAAAAAAATTTTACTTTTAGCTTCTTAAATAACAATTTTTAATATATTTCGTATATTTAAACTCTTAACGGGCTTATGACTTTAAATAAGCGGTACTTCAGTTGCATTGCTGTATTCATTTGTCTAATTACATACGTAGGACTCAGCTACAATTTCTATCAGCTGATCAAGTTCTGTCCGTCAAGGGTTAATTTCACCCTTTTTCATGTTTTATTTGCCTAAATAATTCCTTAAATATGATCTAAAAAGATTATTCTATAGAGGCGTCATATAGTCTCAGACTTGTATTGCAGGCATTTTTGAGTGCATTGGATAACTTGATAAGTATAAAAATAATTAGCGGCAATAACTGAATTTTGAAACTTTTCATACGCTTTGCTCGAGGAAAAGTGTTTCGCGCTTGCGGCATTGCGGACTCCCTAAATTTAGATTCGTTTACTTTGAAATTTTAACTATATAAGTTGAAATAAAGATTTTTCCTGAGCTTTATAGGATTTTCTCGGTATATTAAATTGCTGTCTTTTTTAAATTAATTTTTTGAAAAAATCCCACGAAACATACTTCTTCGGATAATTGTCCCAAGAGAAGAATTTTGACCTAAAACGGAATATCAAGACAAAAAAAAATTATTCCGACACACCCTCAACTTGCTTTTTGAAAACTTTTATTTATATTTAGAAATTTTTAAAAGATACAAGGCTATAGGTATGCTTTAGAAGTTAGTATAGAATTTTATTCGAATCGTATAGAAAGCATATTATACGATTACCGCATACTCAATGCTTTTGAAGGCAAAGGATGTCAGTTGGCAGAGCTTTTCTCAACATTTGATAAACTAAATCTGTGAAGCAAGTTTTTCGACTTCGAATTTGGCAAAACTTACTTGATCACTTGGCAACAATGTTACAGCCGATAATATTGCTTCTAATTTATCAATTTTAGCTACACGATCCATGGCTTGATTTGATAGAATTTCGTCCATTAATTGCATTGATTCGGTCAGGCTAGGTGGTTCAGAGCTAAAACGTGGTGAAAAAGTGCCCGTTAAGGAGTTATCAGATGGCACAGAATCTAAACTGGGAAAATTGTCATTTTCGTTGACTTCAACATCATCGTCCGAATCAGATTGGTCTCTACAAGAAAAAATAATTTTCTAAGCATTCGTTTTTCAGATTTCTTGATCAGTTACTTATTATGTTGGCCTGAAGATTCCATTTTTTCTAATTTTTTTGCTACTTTATAATAACCTTTTAAACGTTCCTTTTCGTCTTCAGTTAAATCCATATATCTAGAATAAATTATTTTTGAAAAAACTTTATATGCAATGAATTTGAAGAAATTAGAAAAATTTTACCTCAATAAACGTATTTCTCGATTGGATAATACAATACTTTTATTCGTTTGCGACAATTTCTGTTTGAGATCGGCAACTTCAGTATTGATTTTACGTTGCTTCTTACGAATCTTTACTTCGTTCGGCTTTATGTGCATCAAAATTTGTTCGGTACATAAATCCGAAAATAGTTGTAAGTTTTCGTGTTTAATTTGCCTATAAAAACAAAATGATACAAAGATTTAAAACTGTGTTAATAAATCTAAATGTAATCCTGAAAAAAATCGTAAAATAAGTCTCCAAGAGATTATAAGTTTAATCTGAATATATCTTGTTATCATCATAATGGAAATGTGGTGAAGACAATTTTATTTTCACTTTCTAATCAATGCGACATGCAATAGTTTACAATGGCTTGTCTTAACAATTCACAAACCTATATAAAACTAATCACTTGCTACGATACGTCCTCTGTGTTAAAGCGATTGATCTACGGCATCCAAAATAAACTTCAACAGTTTTTGATCCCTGCTCTACAACATGTATATAAAACAAAAACAAAAACATTTTTATTTATGAACCTCTTATTTAACTGATTAGTTTTGGTTATGAGTCGAACTTTGCTTGATGTGTAGTAAGTTATTCATAGTAATATATTCAAAAAATTTTGTTAGTGGGTGTTGGCCATGAATAGACGCTCATTACTTATGAACTTCTGTATTCTAAGTGCGCTTGCGCAAAAATGGAAAAACCGGTCATCTATCGAATTTTCGAATTCAATGTATGCATCGTTGAGAGTTCGAGAAAGGAAAGGAAGGACAGATTGAAAATTTTATGCTGGCTATAAGTATACGTAATAGTTTTGCAAAAAAAAAAAGAGAATGTCCACATAATGTCTTTCCTCATTATAATTGAAAACAGGAAGAAAGGAAGAATTTATTCGCGTTATATGTACCTACGTTATTAATCAATGCGTTTAATAGCCCTAAGCGAGTTTGCTGAGTTTTTTTTTTTCGTTAAATCAATTTTTATTTTAACTGACTTGAAATCGACTGTCCGTGTTGTCTACCTTAAAGTCCAAAATCTTTTTGAAAAATTACTTCGTTTGCTTATAGATTATTTTATGAATACCGAAAATCTTTGCCGATTAATCTTAAAAGTGAAGAATCTAGTTTTCGTAGCTTTAGAATTGACTTTTGAAATATGTTGCAAACTTTTTCACTTGCAAAATGTAAAAATGTTTGATACCATTTGCAAGTATTCCCTTATTTATGCGAATTTAGTTCAAAGCTATTAAGAAAATTATTAAATTTCAACCAACCTTGCTAAATTTCCATAAAGTTGGTCGTTAATTAAAACTAAAACATCACCGGCAGCATACAACAACATGTCCCGTGTTAAGGGACGCTTAGCCCAATATTTCTGATCTCGACGATAGACTTGTTTCAACTGCTCTTTAATAGGATTAATGGGAGCATTGTATTGTTCGCAGAGTGAATTCAATGATATGCACTTCGCTTTATACACTTGCTTGCCACTCTCTTGATATTGTATAATAGCATGGGCAGCCTTGAATGTAGAGAAGAAGAAAACGTTACGTAATTAATGAAATATCATGTGTAATTATCTTTTAATATTGAAATTGTCGCACCTGTGTATCAAAAACATTGCGTAGTAAAATACCAAATTGTTGGTATAGATTTACGGCATCATTACGGCAGTCATGTATAACTTTAATCACGTTCTCGTGTTCGAGTAAAGTTTTTAGACCACCGTCTAAAATCATTTCGGGACAAGTACGTACATCAAATATGAAAGCCTCACCCCGAGTTGTACCGATTTCGATTAATGTCACCTCACCTTTAACGCCCAAATTAATGCCCTCACAATCCAATGATATGACAATATTGTGCTGGTTTTGAGCGAATTTCAACATGGCCTCTGTTACGAATAGTGACTGTTTAATGTTGGCTATAACGCTAGTGTTTTGCAAAACCTTAATTTTCCATGTATCGCCAACAAAATAATTCTGACTAGGTGACGAATTATTACTTAAATGAGTAGCGGTCACATTATTATTACTATTATAATGTTGCGATTGTTGTCCAATGTGTACTGGACTGCTATGGGCCGAATTTTGAGGATTATAACCGATTTGTCCGCCGGCCTGTTGATTGGCCAAAATTTGTTTATCTTTCTCGTAATTTTCGGCAAGAGTACGAATGACCAGATTGTTAATGCGTTGTTTTAACGTTTGATTGGCACTGTTTAAACGTTCCGTAGGCGCTTGATGTGCTAAAGCTGTACCGAGCATATTATGATTATTAAGTGGCTGATGCGAAGATTGTTGTTGGTTACTATTGGAAGTAATACTTATACAACCGTAGGAAGAACAGTTACTTGGGGAAGGATAATTGCGTTCGCACAAGTTTTCTAATTTCATTTCAGCCAATGGAATATAACTGTCAAAACCGGAATTAGGTTCAGATCGGTTAGGAGGAGAGTCGACAGTAGCTAATGTAGTAACTGGAGCGTTCAATTTAAAATTAGGTGAGATTATATGATTGACGACATTTATCGATGAATTATTGTTATTATTTAAATTGTGACGTAACCCCGAAGATGCTAAACGTTGTTGTACGGAACTCGTTTGTGGTGATTGCTGTTGCTGTTGAATACCTCTACGATAGTTATTCATAGTGTTGTATTGTTCCCGAGTCTTAGCTTGGGCTTGCTGGATATGCGAATCACTGAGTCTCGGTTTTTGCAACAAAGTGACTAGATTAGCTTGTATATGAAAACAATCGGAAAATAATCTTAGAAACGTGGTCAAATCGCTTGGCGTTTTAAACATGCGCAACCATTGCTCTTGCGGGAATTTTGTAGTAACCAAATGAAACAATTGGTCCACCAAAATAGGTCCCTTTGATTCAATACAGCAAGCAAAGAAATCTAACATTTGCTGCGTACCCCTTGTGTCGATAACAGTCTGCGGCAAATGCAAACGTTCCCGTGCCGGTAAGTCTTTCATATCTTCACAACCTACCAATGTAACATGATCGTCGTGCACCTTAAAGGTATCAGGATGTTTAAGCAAGAATTCAGTAAATTCTTTAATATGTTGACCTACAACAAAAAATGAAAGAGAGAAAGAGAGAGTAAAAAAAGTTAAATGTCTTGACTATAAAATTCTTTAAGAGAAATATAAACGCTTTTTACCTGATATATGCCGCACTTGCGGTGATGCTTGCGAACGGTGACCCAACAAACTGCGCACCGGTACTTCCACCCCAATGCCATATTGAAGCAATTTATTTTTGAAATAATCTTTGGCTTCCTTCTGGTAATCACGTCTTCCCCCATAACCACCGTCATCCGAATTGTGATGTTGATATGAATTCACCTGCACGTAATCACCGTCAACCAAAAAAATGGAAGGATATTGCGCCAAAAATTTCTTCAAACCTACAACGAATATTGGAAGAAAAGAAAATGTTGCAAAATTTTGTGTTCGAATATACTCCACACTGCATACACTCATATACTTCATGATACATGGTAGCGAAATGTCGCCATAAATTATTAATTCAATTTTGTTAAGAGGTTTTCCCTTTTCGTTCTATAAATTTTTTATAAACAGTATTTGTTTAAGTTTTAGACAGAATTTTTACAAAAACTTATAAAGATTTAACTTCTCTAAGAAAAAAAATAAAAAATAAAAGAATATATCTATAGTGTCACTAAGAACATCTTTACATTTATGACTGCAGATGCAGAAACTAATCCATAGTTTTTGTACATCCAGCGTTAATTGTTTATAAATATATTCCTGCTTATGACAAGCATCTGACTTAAATGTCATATTAAATCACATCACATCACATTATGTCACAACGCATCACTTACACGAATAAACAGAAGAGAGAATAATGAAAAAGTTTTCCACGTCTCGGATAAATGCTTATGTATGCCATATAGCATTAACATTGACAACAACAACGCAGCAGTAATAAGATAGCTGATGAAGACACGATACATCAGCGATTCTCAAACCATTCTCTTCCATTAAAGTTAAGCTTAAATGAAATCAATCTAAGGTTTATGTTTAAAATCTAAAGTTATTTTGTTCCGACTGGAATCAATTTAAGCTTAAGCAATTTTGGAATTTTAGAAATTCGATACACAGATATATTTTGACCAGAGCGTGAAAGCTTCGACTTGTTGTGGCACTTGTTGTGGTTAAGGCTACCAAAAATGATTTGATCATTCAACCGCAATCGACTGAAACCTGCCTGTGCGTTTAACCTTCTGAACTGCGTCCATGTGTATTTGTTTTCAATCTTTTCAGATATTCTTATGAAAAAGTCGTTATATGAAAAAAAAAATTTTTATCCATCTTTGCTGAAACTATCGCGGAATACATAGAATCTTTATCTGCTTTTTTCGCTTCCCCAATACTTTGGGAAATTTCGTTTTCCACAAAAAAGGGGCAATCTTCATATAGAGCTATCTTTTAAAATACGTGACTTTCATAACATTATTATAAAAAAACATTGCGAACCCTATTAACACCGCAGCAATAGTGCATCTATGGTATATAGCGATGTGAGATAAAATTCAGTATTCAGATTTCTTCCCGCCGCAAGAACCTACTAAACTCATTCAAAAAAATTCCAAAATAGTGCTATTTTAACTATATTCGATATAAGACTTTGGTTAACAGGATTCTTTTAGTCGCTTAACAGACCTCTGTTAACAGTATTGGTTTGTGACTTTGCTAGTTATATTTAAATATAACTTCACACTCTTAATATATTGATTAATATATAATGCATCAATTTTTCTCAATCTATTCCTAAGCGGGACAGTTTGTCGATAGTTTTTACATTAACTACTTAACTGATCAAGGAAAATATTTGTACAACAATATCTCTTATAAGTTTTCAGTTACAATTGTTTTGCTTATTGCGGGTGTGATCTTTTCTTCCTGCTTAATATGACCCGACACTCAAGGGATATTCTCCTTAAGCAGAAAGAAGCGGGGATAGAAAGATATGATGAGCGTGAGGTGTATATCCGATCACTGATCGGTTATGCATTTATCGATCGACCATTCGTTAATCGTAATCCACCGCATTGGGAATTGGATCCGTCTCGATAGTCGCTCTTATCTACTAAGCTGCACTGTAGCCGTATGATCGCTTTATTTTTTGCCATCATCAGCACCGTAAGTCGGCAAATAGACATTCAGAAAGACGGGCATGAGTTAATCGACGAAAAATTTTCATCAAGAATATAAATTATAATCATATTCGAATTCACGGCGCTGCTAATAGCTGAAGTAATTTATTCCGATTACTCTTCTTCTGTCCAATCGAGCTCTACAAGCGAAGCAATTAGTAACGTGAATTGTTAGTCGCACAAGATCAGATCTAATTGATGACAGAGAAGAGATCAGTAAATTGATTTGCCAAAAAATAAAAATATAATTATTTAGTGCTTAAAAGTCAACACTACTCCATACTTTTCCAAAAATCAATTCTTTTTAGCTTAATAGATGATGAATAATCTGAAATATATGTTCTTTTTTAGATTCAAAATTGCACGAACCATACTACTCTAGTTCAATACGATTGAATTTGGTATAATTTTCGGATAATCTTTTTGTTTTTACTATTCCAATTAATGATTAATAAATTCTTCGCATATTGTTATGGTATTAACTTTTTGTTCATCTTAAAAAAATTGTGAAAAAAATCTTTTTTTAGGGTTTTACAATACGATTATTATGAGTGATTATATGAGTGATGATGAGATTATTAGAAATTGGAAAATATTTATACTAAAAAAAATAGCTTAAAAACAAACTCATAAGTGTGGGAAAACTATTAATCAATTAACGCTACCAGAAAGGCTATCGGAGGGCCTACTATGGAGTCGGCATCCGGTCATAAGAAAAGGAAGCATCAGTTTCTTTTGCATTGCATCTTGCGCTACCTTTTTTGCAGGTGTATACGTGCTTTGGCAGACTTTAATAATAGATAAAGTAATTGACTAAATAAAGAATTAAATAATAATAAATTAACAAACATTCTGCTCATTGCAATATATTAGTGGTTCATGTTTCCAATTATTTGTGGTTCTTCCTTACGGCGAAAAAAGCCAGTTATCTTGATTTTTTTTTTTTTTTTGATCAAGTTTCCCTCTGGACGAGAAGTCATTATATTTTTTTTATTAAGCAAATTAGAAAAATATTAAAATTCAAACCTCCTCCTCTCGACAGCTTTGTGGTAAAGGAATAAAACAAAATATTAAATAGTCCGTGCGGGGGCGAAATCCTACAAGCTGTTCTAAGAGCCATATTTATCACACTCTCTGATACGTAATCCCCAGTATTACAAACGAAAGGACAATTGCGCTATATCCCACCCTCCGCTGGTGCCGGAATTTTAATGTATTGATTCTGTTTAGCTTCAAACCATAAAAAAAATATGAGCCACCAAAAGCAGTAGCTAAATACAAACTTTCGGCCACATTTTATATTAATTCATAAGAAAACCAAAAAAGAGTTTCATTTTGTTTTTGCAAAGCTAAGAACTAATTTCATCTAAAAATCTAAACTTTTTTTAAATAAAAAATTTAATCTACAAATTTTCAAAATTTCTTTTATTGTTCAATAACTGAGCATTACTTGCATGAAGCATTATTACTACTTTTGCTTGGTACTTGAAAATGTAGAAAATGTAAACAAAAGATTAATATTGTAATGAATTCCATTTTAGCTGAGATAAGAGAAATAAAATCTAGTTCATCGTAAAATATGTCTGACATTCATAAGCTTTAGATATTTCCACTTTCTTGTGCTTAGATTACATTTTTGTATGAAGACAATTAAACATAAGCTAAGAGCAGATTAAATTGCAGAACTGAAGTCAGCAATTTTGTAACAATTTAAAGTGTTTTAAAATTGCTCTCTCTCTCTCTGTTTGCGTACATATCTTATTATGCAAATTTTTAGTGAGTTAATGAAAAAAAAAACGAATAAAATAAAGCCAAGAGAAAATCTGTATTTACCTCGGTGCGCATCTTAAATTCACACAACAACTCATACGTATTTACCGTTTAAGTCTTTCGGATTCAATCAAGAAATTACCTTATGAGTCAAAGAAAAGAAATTCGCGGCCCACTAAAGCATCTATAAAAGTATTCCTTCAACAAATGTTAACACAAACAATGAAATATTACATTATTTAACATCTTTCCCTGTGATTTCAGGTGACCTTCTCCAGATGTAATCCAAAACATAGCTTCTGTGCAAATAATTTCAGGAAAAATTTATTACCTGTAACATATTTTACTCTGATATGAAAGTCAGTGGCCTAATAATCAGAGGCTGTATATTGGCAACTCTGGATTCGGTGGTTCAGCACGCTGGTATGTGAACATTTGTATATAATAAAATTCGAAAAACCTCAAAGAATATTGATGCGCTCGAGGGCGAATAGTTTCAGTTTGCAGTTTGAAGACTCGCTTGACAGGTGAAAGCTTGGTACCCCTTGCGTTCTGTAATATATTAATTTCTCATTCGAAAGGTTGTTCAATCCATGCTAACGTGTACCTCATATTATTTTATTTTTGATTTTTTGAAAAACTTTTCATTTTTAAAAAGTCAGTCAATACGTTTTTGACCTTAATTTTTATTAACACACACAAACTAAAATTATTTTCTGGTGCGTATCTATACGCAAGAACAACTTTTTATAGGTTAAATTCATAATTATTGATTGAAACTTTTTCGCCGCTAAGCAAGTGCGAATAAGCAAGTAGAGCTATAAATATGTTGCACGCAATATTCATATTTATTGCCACACTGCTGATGGAAGCGGACAGCAATATAAACGTTTCATTCGTTATGTAACACTGAGAAATGTTTCGATAAGCTTCGAAAGTGTTTCCCATTTTGATCTTTCCTTCTGAAATATAAGTTAATTTATTTAATTTTATTGTGTGTTTAGCTTGGGATTTACGAAAACCAAACTCTGATGGGAAAGAAAGTGAACCTTTGCACGGATCCTGTACTGTCATTATCTCTCTATTGTATACCGCAGCAATTATTTTACTTACTCTCTGCTGCTTGGCTAACTTACTTACTTATTCAAACGTTTACTTTCAAGTCGATTCTTATTAAGAGGTAAGAGGAAGAAATATATGCGCCGATATGTAATACTAGGTAAGATATGTTGATGTTGATAATTCTTTGGTTTAAAGCTTTTGTTTTAAGCTGCTTTCATACATTTATACGATTACTTTAAAATTTTCTTTAAAAGATCTAAGTTATTATTATTATTGTCATATTGTTGGCAATCCGTACACCCAACTAAGAAGTCCTATGCCGCTAACCCTTCAGCCCTCGAATTCTTATGAATAATCTCCACCTTCGAATTGTTATGAATGAATTCCGGCAATTTGTTTGCTTCGGACTGCGACACTGTGAAATATTCCTTAAACCCCTGGCTTCCGATTCTGCAGACGGTTGCATATTCACAGGATCTACATAAATCGTCATCTGAGATATTTTTCAGGTGATGTCTGAGAAAATTGTGACCCGTACAGAAGCCGGTGAGTAGTCGCAAGTTGCTCCTTTGTAGTTTCAGTAGCTTGTGTGTTTGCAATAACTTCCTGATTTGTTCTGTGTCCGTTGCTACACCGATCTTTCAATACGGTTCTTTCGCACACCATAGCTTCTGTAGTTAAGAACTAAGTTACTTAAAGCTTTCTTTTCCATTACTGCAGACATGAAACCTGTTTACGCTTCTTAATATCGAGCAGCTTTTAACCCTTCCGATTAAAAGTTGCTCGATGTCGAGAACTGTAAACCGGGGCCTGATAATTTTTCCTTCTTCCTACATAATGATTAAGAAATTACAGAATTACTAGTTTAGAGCTTTAAATGAAATAATTTATCTTTGCCTTACAGTTACGAAAACCCATCGCCTTATCGACGATATGATATTCGATTGATACAAGATGTGAGTGAATCATTGATTCAACTTATAATCAAATAACGTAACTAAGCTGCTGTTAGACATTCAAAGATTCGGCGTATTCCACTTATAATTTATTTTCTATTTTTAATTAAAATGAAAAAAATACTGACTAAATTATGTGGCCCGAATAGTATTTAAGTTTTCCATTAGCAATATAAAGAGGAATTTTAGTGGTATGTCAAGTAATCAAATGTTCATAACAACGAACACTGGCATTCTGCTATAAAACCATCATATTTATTATCAGTAACAAGAAAAACGGAGTTTCCAAAGGAGTAAAAATAAATCTGACAACATTACAATGCGTATAAACTCTCGAGAAGAAAAAATCAGTTGAAAATCGACAAAATATATTGTGTTATTATTAACAAGTTATCTTATATTGAGCTGTTGACATATGTGACAGCACTCTTTCTATAGGTTTTGATAATCCATTAACTGTGAATATTAAATTTGGCTTTTTGTAACTAATGAAAATTAAAGGGTGTGAAGTTATATTTAAATATAACTAGCAAAGACAC